>CM035137.1:102502112-102854892 GCA_020205605.1 Panax ginseng
ACCCTGCGCATTTCAGTTTATATATAAATTCAAGTAGAATTTGATGCTATTTGGTCATCTTTATCTGCCCATCTTAGAATATCTCAAAAGGGTCTCCGAAATTGCCCCTTTTAGGGGTTTTGTGGGGTTGTTGGGTTTTGGTTCAAAGCTTCAAGTTCAAAAACTGGTATATTTCCATATTAGGCCATATTTAGGCACCATATCAATTCCTTTCCTTTTCCCCCTTCTTGAAGACTATTGTGATCTTCATTAATTGCGTTTTCAATTGAAGGGTTTTTAAACCTAATTGATATAAAATTAGTGTCTAATTGTGTTTTTGGAGCTGAGATTATTATAGAGATTAAAGTGTCATATAAACAAAAAAGAAAGAAAAGGGAATCTGCTTTCTTTTGTTAGTATTATGGTGAGCTGTTACTTAGCTAATGCCATTCATTTCTTCTATGACTACTTTATGCTCTGAAAGATTCACACTTTCTTGTCCCTGAGAAATACTTTTCCCACATCAGAATAGACTTGATCCTAGGGTTTTTGAAAGGAGGAGGTAGTAAGTAGCTGGTGTTGTGTAGATTTTAAGCCTGGTACAATGGATTTCCCCTTTTCCTTTGTGTCCATGGGATTCTACTTTGAGAGGTTTCTTTTGCTTTAACCTCCTCTCAGTTCTATAAAGCTTCCAAGATTATTTTGTTCCTTGTCTAGTCCTGCAAGATATTACCAGCTATTTTATGGTCAAACCCACTTTACATTTACCTATATATTTCCTTCAGTAAAAAATAAAAAAACAATTCCTCCTAGTTTAGGTTAACTGTTGAATTGAGGTGCTTTTTGAGTTGTTAGCTTGTGTTCCCTAGATTTTGGCTTTTTTTTTCTTTTTGAGTTTTAGACCATGGGTACTGAGGATAATGGTGATATGAGGTTTCAACATAGAGATGGTGATGGTACAATGAACAGAAATCCATTATCTGAGAAAGTTGCGGAAATGGGAATGAGCTCTGGTTCTATTTTTAAAGGTTCAAATGGGGCAGAGTCTTATTTTGGTTCAGGTTGGGATCCACTTGTTTCTTTGAGTCAAAGTGAGAATTTTGGAGCTCATAATGGCTTTTCTAATCCAGCTTACCCAGTTGTAATGGAGAATCAAGTAATGAGTACCACTTCCCACCTTGTTCATTATCAATCTGATTCTGGTGGTCTTGGTGAGATGGTGCCAAAACTTTCATGTTTTGGAAGTGGAAGTTTCTCGGAAATGGTCAATTCCTTTGGCCTTTCTGAATGTGGGCAAATGAGTTATTCCCAAAATAAGGAGGGGGGCACTGGAAAGGCATTGCTAATTGGTACAGATTCTCAGGAGGAGTGCCGAAATTCCGAAGGTAAAGTCTCGCCTAATGGGAAGAAGAAAAGAAGAACATCAGAATCCCGTTCTCCATTCAATCCCAACAAGGTAAAACTTTTCATATAAATTGTGGAATGATTGGAATCTGTTAAATATCAAGGATCATGCTTTACTTTCTTTGTGTGATAAGCTAGTTGGTGAATTGTTTGTTATACATTACAGAATGCTGAAGTAGAGCAACAAGAAGATCCTTCTGGGGATAGTTTAGAACAGGATGATAAAAAACAAAAAATTGAACAAAACGTTAATGCAAATTTGAGGGGTAAGCAAACTAGTAAACAAGCTAAAGAGAATTCCGACAGTGGAGATGCTGTTAAAGACAACTACATCCATGTGAGAGCTAAAAGAGGACAGGCTACAAACAGTCACAGCCTCGCGGAAAGGGTACAAGCCTCTTACTCTTATAGGTGGAATGCAATTAAAAGTGATGTTTTTAGTGCTCCTGAGTGACCTTTGAAGTCCTTTTGTTTGTAGGTGAGAAGAGAAAGGATTAGCGAGCGTATGAGACTGCTTCAAGAACTTGTTCCAGGGTGCAATAAGGTTATAGGATAACTATCTTTTAATTATATTTTTGCATTCCTTTTGAGGGACTAATTGTTTGTCTTGTTTCTTTTATAGATTACTGGGAAGGCAGTAATGCTTGATGAGATTATTAACTACGTGCAATCGCTGCAACAGCAAGTCGAGGTATGTTACTTTGCAATTTAGTATTACCCATTGGTTCTTTTATTTGTTACTGAAGATTTATATTAAAACTAATGTCAAATCAAAAGCCTATATGAACTTTAACCAGATGTTATCAAATTTCTAACTAGTAACAATGAGCAAGTGTGGATTGTCATTGAGTGGGGTCGTTCCATTTAATAAGAATTACAGAATTTTTCGTTTATCTGGACTAGTGAACTTGCTCAGTTCCTAGTGTGTATCAGTTAATTGGTTCACTTTTGAAAGGATTTTTAATTTATTTATTATTTTAAGTTTATAGAATTCTTGGAATAGTACTATGTGCAAAACATGAAACTGGGTTATTTGAAAATTGTGCGACTGGCTCAATCTTAATCTTTGGCTCTTTGTATGTCATGAATTAGTGAAGATATAATTGCTTTCTTGGTGCAGTTTTTGTCAATGAAACTTGCAACTGTGAATCCAGAATTGAACATTGATATAGATCAGATTCTATCTAAAGATGTAAGTAAACATCAAACTTTGCTATAAAAAATAGTTTACAGTTTTCTTTTATTGCGTAGCAAGGGTTATGAAGTCTGAACTTTATCTTGTTTCTGATGCTTGTAGATTCTCAATTCACGAGGTAACAATGCAACTATTCTTGGATTTCCAGGATTGAGGCCCGGTCATCCTTTTCCACAGGGAAGCTTGCCGGGAATCCCAAGTACAACTCCACCATTTCATTCTATGCCCCAGGTGAAACAAGTGTCTCATTCACAATTTTCGTCCTTTATTTTCCTCAAAAGCTTAATATGAAGCATCATTTAAAAAAAATACAGACTGTATGGGACAATGAGTTGCATAATCTTCTCCAAATGGGATTTGATTCTAACAACAATCTTGGACCAACTGGTAATTGTCGTAAACTTCTCATTAATTAATTTCAAAACTGATTTCTATTTTTGGTTTTCGTACTCCTAACCTTAAAACTTGTCATGCTTAACAGGGCGTTCAAAGTTGGATCTATAGGAATTATCAAAGAGATTTGAAGTGATAATTTCCTTCTAACAGAGAAGTTTAAGTATCGATAGGTTCCACTAGCAAAGAAAAGAAAAGGGTTCAAAGATTCTTCAGAGTTGTATAGTTTGTCAGTGCCCCTAACTGTTTGTTCTTCGAATTTTAGCAGAAGAAGATGACTCGTTAGTTTTACTAATTTTTTGTATATTCAGAAGGAAAAACTGAGGCTTCGCTTGGCAAAGATGATTGTTTCTATTGATGTTGTAGAGTAAAAAGTATGTGTGAAGCTTTGAGAGCTTTTTGGAGAAAAAGTTCAATAGAAAATTTGCTTTGATTTATGGAAATTGTTATTGGGTTGCATGCTATTTTCTGCCAAAACAAGCTCCCAAATTCCCAATACTCTTTGTTTGATTTTAAGTTTCTGAAGCACTTTGAAATAAACGCAGCTCACATTATTACATCCATGTATGGGCACAAATGAAGCATATTAGTGTAGCCTAGAGGCAGTTAGTTACACCCTTTTAACCTAGCCTAAAGTTAGTTAACAATTTTGGTATTCTAGTAATTTGCTACTAAGAAAAGGTAAAAAGAAAAAAATGACAAAATAAGGTATTTTATAATACCTTATTCACTTTCTCTCTCTCCCTGAACCAGTCCTTGATCTTAATCATTGTGTTGTGTTTGGATCGAAGGAATAAAATGAAGATTGAAATAATTTATTTCATTCTAATTGGAATGAGTTATCTTATGTTATCCCTCCCCCAAGACCCTTATGGCTCAATAATAAAAAAAAACAACTCATAAAATTTTGTGCATGAATTTTTGAACAAGAATGTTAAATTTCAGTCGAAAATAGAAAAAAAATGATTCAATCCATTTCAATTGCAACCAAACATAATTTTTTCATTTTATAGAAATAAGTCATTTCATTCCCATATTTATTATTTCAATCCAAACGTAGCATTGGAGTTAGAGAAACACGCTATTAACCACCATGGAACAAGGAGAGCCAGTGTTTTGTTTTTTTTGACGTTATCTTATTTATAAGAGTAATGCTAGAGACACAAATTATTTTATAAATTGTTGATGTGGCATACTCCACCTCAGTATATTAATCAACAAATTCCTATGTAGTATTCGACTCCACATAAAAAATTGATGTGGAGTATGTCACATAAACAGTTTGTAAAATATTTATAGAATAGTTTGTGTATCTAATATTATTCTATTTATAATGTGTCCTATACTTAGGTTAATTGAAAACCCCATCTTAAGGCTGTGTTTGTGAGGTTAGAAGGATGGGATAGGAATGAAAAGTATAAAAGGGAAAAGGGAGGGAAAAGGATTATAGTTTTTTCTTATCATGTTTGTGAGTTTTAGAAAGGAATGAAAATGATGATATTTTTATTATATTTTTCTTACTTGTGAGTTAGGAGGAAGGAAGAGAAGAGAAAATAATTTTATTTTTAAATTACACTATTACTATATTACCCTTATATATAAATATAATAAATGTATAATTTAACAATATCTAGCTATTGAATTATTTTGTTTATTCTTTTTTCTATGTATATATATAAGGAACCCATCCATGGCAACCGGTTGCCATGGGAACTGTGCAACAACCCCTTTTCGGACCGTTGATAAATTGATTTGAAGGCTGAGATTAGATTTTAAATTTGATAAGCCGGCACAGGTTGTTGTGCCTAAATATATACTTGTACAGGCTTCTATTTTAATAAGAGAGGCCCACGTAAAAATATTTGTCAGTATAGTTATACAAAATGAATATTTATTATTAAAATAATCCAGTAGAAAATTTGACTTATCTTTAAACTTATTTTTTTTTCCATTTCTCCATTATATGTCATGACTCGGCAAATATTTAATGATAAAATGTTAAAAGCTAGACACTTTTAAATCTTACCTTTTTTTTTTTTTTTTCTTTTCATTTCTTCATTATATGTCATGACTCAGCAAATTAAAATAAAATAAAATAAATAAATTTAACTTACTTAGGACCAAGTATCAATTTGAAATAAATTTTTTTGTCATTATCCAACTATTCATTTGCTAAAATGATTCGAACTCGTGACCTCAAGCTCCAAACCCTAAATCTATATGACCACCCAAGCACCACGAGCCCTATTTATTTCATTTCAACCAAGGATATATCTTTATATTAAAACTTCACCATCCCCAAAATCTATATATTATTATTATATTACGATTTATTTTTATATAAATCTATATTATTAATTGGGTTTGTTAAAATAGAAATAAGTTAATTTTTATATTTATTATTATCCCCTTTAATAGTTTTTCTTATTTTTGTAATAATATCAATAAAAGGATTATTAATATAAAAAATAAACACTATTATTAATATAAAAATAAATATCATTCTTTAATAAAATATAAAGTGATTATTATAAATTTTGCATTATTATTATTATTAATTTTATTATTAAGCAATGATTATTATTATTATTATTTTATATTAATCATATTGTTGTTGTTTCGATGATAGGAAATGAATGCAAGATCTATTTTTGAAAGTCGTAGTAAATTGGTTGAGTGGAATTTAAATGGATTTAGATTATAGTAATTTATTTTATTATTACACATATATTTATTTTAATTATTATTTGATTATGAGTAAATAATATGAAACATTATTTTTAATATTAATATAAATAATGTGATTATTAATAACTAGACTGAATAATAATATCCATACAGTTCAACCAAATAGATATTCTTATTAATTAATATGTACATTAGATACGCATTTGGACAAGTTTTATATCTCGGAAGGAAGTAATCTTCATGGATTTCTTATAGAGCTCCCATGCGATCTGATAACGAAAAGACCGTGACATCTTCCAAGGACCACTTCTCAAGCAAATATCACTATTGGCCTACTCGAATGAGTTAAACATACTTGAATACAAAATGCCACGATCGAAAGTCGTTGTGTTGCTTTGGTCGAATCTTTGCGATGCTCGCAAAGATGGGATTACCTTTGGCCCCACGACGCATCGGATTACCATTTCACAAACAAAATGGTATCAAATGTACATGCATGTACAAAGTAGTTGGTTAATGAATTTTTAATATTAAAGGACATTATAAAATTAAAATATTTTAAAACTACACATACCGTAACTTTAACGAATTCTGCGTACATTTCCTGTAACTTCATATGTTTGGTATCATTCAGAAATGCGGGTTGATTATCGTAACCATCCAATCTTCAACTCCAAATAGGAACAAGACAAAATGGCTTTGATGTGTACTACACACCGGCATGAATATGTATTGGCATTCCTGTAAAGGTGGTCCAACATCTTGGTTCACATACGGATTGCAAAAACTCCATGCATGAATCTCTTCAGTTAGGGGCACATAGCTCTGCCCAAGATGCATGAAGAATGAATTCACGAAACCAAATTTGGCCCACCTTTGTATTCCCCGCGACCTGTAGTATTCCTCTTTGTCTCGTAGCAACAACATATAAGCATCGAGGACATGCTCGAAAATCCAATTCCCAAGTCCTAAGGAATGCAATGCACTGTGGTCTAAAACATATAACTACCGTGGATGTGACAAAGGATATAAATTCTCTTCTGAGGCCACCACGTTTTCAAACATATGTTTATTGATAAATGTCTCCTTCCAATCTTTCAGTTTTTTGGTAATGGACCCTTTTGGTCCATAAGAGATGTGATCTCTTGCATCTTGTACCTGATTGAGACCCAAATGTACATTATTATTATTGTGCATGCCATTTTTATTTAAAAATATGAATATAAATAATGCAAAGCCTGCTTTAATTAAAACCATCATTATATATACCTTAAGTGAACAATCTCCTATGACGTTAGAAAGTCCCGTAAAATCAGAGGTGGTTGGAATGTAACACTCCTCATAGGCTTGGGAGGTCGGGACGTAACACTCCTCATAGGCTTGGGAGGTCGGAATGTAATACTCCTTGTTGGCTTGGGAGGTGGGAATGGAGCTCTCCTGTCGTGCTTGTGTGGTGGGTATGTAGCTTTCTTGTACAACATAATCTGTTTGTTTCCCAAACACTTCATTGAATTGGGAGAATTCAGACTGTGGTCCAAAAATTGTGGGACCCCTTTGTCGAGGTATTTTATTTCCCTCTTGCTTCGAAGTCGTATAGAATGTATTGGTAATCCCAATTATGTTTTTGCAGGACTAACTTGGGAGGCAGCTGAGTAAGTGCTGAAAATTTATCAAGCAAAGACTTTGCACTCTCAACCTGTCATGTAAGATGAACACAAACAAATATTAATAACACTAAATATGAATAAATTTAATATTAAGTATTTACTCTAATACATGTTTAATTAAAGAAGAATAAATGTAATATTAAGTATTTACTCTAATATATGATTAATTAAAGAAGAATATAATTTCCTACCATTTTAATAAGGTGTTGTTGGTTGTAAATGGCTAGATGCTCATAATAACAACCTGTCGGGTCCCTTGCTGTCGAGGTTGGGTGAATTTTCCACGTGTAATTTTTCTATACCGAGGCCATGTAATCATCTCTTGACACATAATTAGAAATTTCATATTGTTGTCCTTCGAGATGATCCATGTATGCCTCCCAAATCAAAATGTATTTCTCTCGCAAGGCCATGTAATCCTCGACATCAATAAATTTAAACTTTTTCTCCTTCCTAAGGTCACCATGGTTTTTGGCAGGTGATGGTATGCCTTGCATGAATCCGAACTATCTCATCACATGGTCCGACATCTAAAATTCCACAACATCAAAGTGGATCAAGGGGACCCCACCAGATCCCAACAACCTGCCTTCAAAATTAAATCCACTGATATCATCATCCTACATCATGTAAGGCCGTCAAACCACATCCCACATAGACTTAATGTCTAACTCCCCTCAATAAAATGACAAATGGTGGTGGGGATTTTTACGTCTACCAGAGTAACTGTGGGTTCCAAAATATGACCATGCTAAAGCCCGAGGTAACCATACGGATGATTGTGGCCAAGAGTTTGGTTTATCAATATTTACACGTTCATAGGCCCAAATTTATAACAATGTTACACAACCATTAATGTATTTAACCCCTTTCCTAGTAGCAGTATATAACGATCTGTACAAATATGCTAACACTGTCTTGCCCCAAGAGTAAGTTACACAATCTTCAGCGTTGGCAATAAAAGACATATATCTTGGGTGCACACTATTCTTATTCCTATTCGGGAATAATATTGCCCCACACAACCACAATATGTAGGCCTTTGTGTGTCACCCTACAACATCTTTACTTGCATTCTCGGGACAATTATTAAAATGTTCGTGCAACCACACTAATGAAATTGCACTGCGCTTTTTTGAACTAAAATATTCACCAGCTAATTTTTCTCCAAAACAATCCCTAAAATAATTCAAATTGGTGGACAATGAGGGACCGTTAAGGGCTTTTCCACCACCGGTAACCCAAAAATAAAGTGAACATCTTCTAACGTGATTGTTATTTCTCCACAGTTTAAATGAAAAGTATTGGTCTCCGGGCGCCATCTCTCGACTAGGGCAGATATTAGACCAAGGTCAGTTTGGTGTACAACACCTCAAAAACTAAATACTCCAAATCCACATTTATCTAAATTTTTTTTTTGTTCTTTTGTCAAATTCCATAGATTATATTTTTGATCAGTATATTGACTGGAGCCTAATTTTCCACTATCTTTCCCATGATATATGTCATCTGATACATGATCTTGTTGATCATAAAGAACACTTGGATCAATTGGCCCATATTCCCAGCTGTCCATCTTTTACCTAAAAATACAACATCAATTCCATATTAGTATTAAGATGCATGACAAAATGACTGAATAACATGCTGCAAAATGACAGTAATAACATGCATGACAAAAAAAATAATTATGTATAAGTGTATTAATGACAACAAAAATAATAAAATACTCTCTAATAATAATAGAATAAAAATAATGTAACAATTGTGTACATCAGTATAAGTTTTTTCATTTATATAATGTAATAATATTATTTTACTATTATACGAAAAATAATAACAACAACAGAAACTATTAAAAACTAAACAAATAACAATAAATAAAAACTATTACAAACATAACAAATAACAACAACAGCTATAACAATATCTTACGTGCTGCAAATAATAATATTAAATACCAATAACAATATCTTATAAATAATTCGGTGTCTTCAGAATATAATAAATGGAATCCAGTCGCTTCAACTTGTATCACAATTTGCTCCTCTCTTCTGAAATACTCTCTATTATTTTTATCTAGCTATATACTGAACTTTAGAACAATGTATGTTCTCAATAGATGGTTAAATAAGCACAAGCAAGTCGGTACAAATTACAAAATTTCGGACCAAATTCAAACACTGAGACTGTTGTGGGTCTCAGCTTTTCAACTTTTTAGTTTACCGAGATTGCAGGTGGTCTTTTCCGAAATAACTTTTAGCTTTGTGTTGTAGCAGGTGTTCTTTCCCGAGGCGATGTGGCAGAAAAAGTAGTCAAACAATAATATTCGGTGTCTTCAAAAAAATTGCTTTATTGCTCGGCCGGTACAGGCTCCACCGACTTGTAATAAAAAATCAATAAATATTATTTGGATTTAATGGTCGGCCGGTACAAGCTCCACCGGCTTGTAATAAAAAATCAATAAATATTATTTGGATTTAATGGTCGGCCGGTACAAGCTCCACCTAATATTAGGTGGAAACCCAAATCGAGAAAAAACCACGAAGAAGGAACTATGAAAATTCTTAAAATGTTTTTAAATGTCTCTACTCCAAAAACTCAGCACCTATATTTATAGGCTATATGAAAATCCAAAACAAAATATGATAAGAAATATTAAATGCACCTATATTTATAAAAAAATCCTTAACCAAATAAAGTAAAAAATACTAAATTGAGTATAACTAAGAAAGATAATTTTTCTAAATCAAACAAATTCTAAATAATACCTAAATTCAAATTCAATAAAAATTCATGTTATATCCAACACAATATATATCGTTTTTCTTATCCATATATTAGCAAAGTTGAAAATCAACCAAATTTAGTGAGTTTATATAGGAGAAACGATACTAATAAATTTTCACGAAATTGAGAAGAATAGTAAAGGGTTTGAAATTAAAAGCAAAAGGAGGTATTTTAGAATACCTCAAGGTCGTATATATTATTTCCCTTCTTACCAACTCTCGAGCCCTTGACCTTAATGTACAAAGTACACACTCATAGCCACCAAGGAACAAGGAGAGCCAGTACTATACTATACATTAATTAAGTAAATATATCCTAATTAAATAAGAGAAGAAGAGATTATATAATATCACAATTTTATTTTAGATGAGACTCCATCATCAAATAATTTTAAAAATGACAAAATATAGTTTATAAAATTAAATAACAAAATACTCAGGGTTTGTTGGTAACTATTTTCTACTTTCATATTTTTGTTTTCATATATTTTTATTTTAATTTGTAAAAATAAAAATCAAACAACGTTGTTTGATAATATAATTGAATGTTAGTTTTATTTATCTATATAAATATAAAATAAGATAAAATTTAGTTTTTTAGTGTTGGTCTTTGATCTTTGGTAAATGCCTAGAATTTAATTAGAAATAAAACATTTTTTATGGTCATATATAATATAAGGACTAGTTTAACTAGAATTAGAACTCTTTTTATGGTCCTGCATACTTTAATACTTCCTCCGTCTCAGGATAAAAATTCTGATGGACTTTTAACGCATATTAAAAAAATGAATGAAATGATAAAAGTACCCATAATAATATCATTAAATATGGAGAGAATTAGAATAAGAAAAGTATGAGATATTTAATGTTACGGGTATAATAAAAAAATATGTATAAAAGTTTGGTTATTAAAAGAAAATGGACATTTAACATGGGACTACTCAAAATAGTAATAAAGACTTTTATCATGGGACGGAGGGAGTATTAACTTATCATTTTGAAATAAATTTATTTTTGTATAAGAATCCTTTAGTTATTTAGTCATATAATAAATTTTAGCTTAAAAATCATATTTTTGGATTTTAGTTTAAGTTTCTACTCAACTAATCTCTAAATGACTATATATTAGAAATATTATGAGTAAATAATAGTTAATATGAAAAATTATATTTTAATATATATCAATTCTATTACATATAGGAGACCTTTAGTTAATTAATGTTACAAACAATTCTTGCTTATATATTAGTTATTAAAATTTAGTTAGCTAGCTTTTAAAACTAAAATTATAATGACAACTCATTATTTATAGCAATTATATTCCTAAATAATTAATATTAAAAATATAAGAAAAATATTATGAGTAAAATAATAATTAATATAATTTTTTAATTTATATTACAAATATATTAACGATTAAAATTTAGTAAACAACTTTATTCATATAGGATACCTTAAGTTAATTAATGTTAAGAAAATCCTGACTTATATATTATTAATTAAAATTTAATTACCTTTTAAATTAAAATCATGATTGTAACTAATATTTTACAATAATTTTATTTTTTATAAAATTTATTTAGTTAATTAATTATACAATAGAGTACCACTAAACACTATTTTAGGCTTTTAGGTTTTCACTAAACTTTGAACTCTAATTAAAAATGCATATAAATACAAATGATTAATTATAAAAACTAAATAATAAGTTTTGAAACTATATAAAAACTTTATATTAAATTAAAAATAACAAAAGAATCATAATAGTAACATTCAATTGTGAGTATTCAATAATTGTATGTGATTTGTAGTCATTTGTTTTAAGCAAAATAAATAGTAGTACATCAATTTAAAATTCAAAAAATATATTTTTATAATCACTACTTAAAATAAATTAAAATTAATTTTATTAAAAAATAACTCTTGCTTCGCACGAGATACTTAAAGCTAGATTTTATAAAAAGGTAGAATTTAAAATTTTGTTTTTAACAAGATTCGATACTTGGACCTCATTAAAGTTAGAATAGTTCCTTGTGTGGCCAAAATTGAAAAAACAACTTAATTGTGTTTTCAGTTTTTTGTTGCTAATAGTGAATTTTGCTTCCACTTTTTGTAAAATGAAACAATTACCAAATGGTTACCAAATGAAGTCTCTTGGTTCGGAATGATAATAAATGGGAACTGATATTTTAGGGTGGGTCTTACATTCATGTAAGAAGGGTCTTACATTCATGTAAGAAGGAATCATGTGAAAATATTATATGGAAGTAGGGTTCCCCTAATAAATTAGTACAATAAGTTATATCTCATCAATAATTTTTGGAAATTGATATTTGCACAAGTAAAAGTATTAATTTTACAGTGTACTCTCTCATGAGACCCCACTTACTATTCATGTATGTTACAATGAACTTTTGGTACTATCAAATTTAATTGTGAAAATATCAATTCTCTTATTTTTACCGAGAAGAAACATAACCGTATAGCTACTTTAGAACCAACCCAATTGGCAAAAACAAAACTACTGCTGCTCAAAACCATGTCTTAGAAAACTCAGGGAGGATACTCCAGTTACTCAAATTTGAGACTACTCAGGTAGAATACTTAGTTACTCAAATTTGAGACAGACGCTCACTATACAAGAGAAGGCTTATGCAAGCTTTTCTTTATGTATACAAAAAGCTATTTTCCCATTATAGATTCCTCCTCTTTTGCCTTGCTGAACTTGATTCCTGATGGCCACACATATGCTTTGCTTCAAGTATGCATTCATCTCAATAAGACGATATTATGAACACAAGAACAGCTAGATGATATCTAATAACCAAACAAAGTCTGAAAACCACGAAATAACAACACAAACAACAAAAAGCTAATAAAAACATTATTTCAACAAGAACTTAATTCCAATACACACCAAAACATGACCACTTAAATGTTTACAAACGTTAACACAACTGAATTAGTAGGCACCACAAGAATCCAGAACCTATGACAAACCATAGGATAATGTCTTAATCAAACCACAGTTTACTGAAATTCCAAAGAAAAACGCGTTCACTAACTTTTAGAAACCACCACGAAGACGAAGGACTAGGTGAAGAGTGGACTCTTTCTGAATGTTGTAGTCAGCTAAAGTCCTCCCATCTTCCAACTGCTTCCCAGCAAAAATCAGCCTCTGTTGGTCTGGTGGGATCCCCTCCTTGTCCTGTATCTTAGCCTTCACATTATCAATGGTGTCTGAGCTCTCCACCTCCAAAGTGATGGTTTTGCCAGTCAAAGTCTTGACAAAGATTTGCATACCACCCCTTAGCCTCAGTACCAAGTGAAGAGTAGACTCCTTCTGAATGTTGTAATCAGCTAAAGTCCTTCCATCCTCCAACTGCTTGCCGGCAAAGATTAGCCTTTGCTGGTCTGGAGGGATACCCTCTTTGTCTTGGATTTTCGCCTTCACATTGTCAATAGTATCAGAGCTCTCAACTTCCAAGGTGATCGTCTTTCCCGTGAGGGTTTTCACAAAAATTTGCATCCCACCACGGAGGCGAAGAACCAAGTGCAGGGTTGACTCCTTCTGGATGTTATAATCAGCAAGGGTACGGCCGTCCTCAAGCTGCTTGCCAGCAAAGATAAGCCTTTGCTGGTCTGGGGGGATTCCTTCCTTGTCTTGGATCTTGGCTTTCACGTTGTCAATGGTGTCAGAACTTTCAACCTCCAGGGTGATGGTCTTGCCGGTAAGGGTTTTAACAAATATTTGCATTCCACCACGAAGACGGAGCACCAAATGAAGGGTGGACTCCTTCTGGATGTTGTAATCAGCCAAGGTGCGGCCGTCCTCAAGCTGCTTGCCTGCAAAGATCAGCCTTTGCTGGTCTGGGGGGATTCCTTCCTTGTCTTGGATCTTAGCTTTGACATTGTCGATGGTGTCAGAGCTTTCGACCTCAAGGGTGATGGTCTTGCCAGTAAGGGTTTTAACAAAGATTTGCATTCCACCACGAAGACGGAGCACCAAATGAAGGGTGGACTCCTTCTGGATGTTGTAATCAGCCAAGGTGCGGCCATCCTCGAGCTGCTTGCCTGCAAAGATCAGCCTTTGCTGGTCTGGGGGGATTCCTTCCTTGTCTTGGATCTTAGCTTTGACATTGTCAATGGTGTCAGAGCTTTCAACCTCAAGGGTGATGGTCTTGCCAGTAAGGGTTTTCACAAAGATCTGCATCTGTAATGGGAATAAAAGACACTTTAGAAACCAATTAAAGATTTTGGCCAAAAGAAGGTTTATTATTCCGGGTGACAAAACTAAAAGAACGTTCAAACAAAGGAAAACTAGTGCATAAAAACCAAATTTACATCTGTTAGGACCAACAAACATATAAATTTTGTTTCAATAAAGATGTGTATGAGTAAAGAGTGGTTCACATAAAATCTCTCTCCAACCCCAAATCAAGGATGAAGAAAATTTATAATTTGACTAGTTTAATTTGTGTGAAAATTATCTTTGACTCATCTTTTAAGGCTATATTTGTTTAAGGCTATATATCTTTGACTCATCCTTTAAGGCTAGAATTACACTTGAAATATAACTATTAATCCCAATTATCTTGTTTCAGATTTGAACTTTAGACTATTAGTACAGGGATTATAAAATGCCTTAATATAGGAGATTATTTAATAACATGCTCAACCGGGTATTATAATTCCCACCATTGGGACTAAAAATTTCTAAACAAAATTATCCTCAACCTTTTTCTAAAGTGACCATAATGTCCTATTATATCTAATAAGCTTATTATTGGTAAACAACTTACCAATAAGCCTATTGGTAACCAGCTTATTAGTCCTAATCATATTTAAATATTGATTTTTTGTTTGTAGCTTATTGTTTATCATTTTTTAATATATAAACAAGTTTAAATTATAGTTTAAAATATGTTACTATTATTAAAGGTATAATATTTCAAACGATATTTTTTAAAATCCAATCCTTTAATTAATCCTGGAAAAAAAAACATGAGATTATTTTAAGTATCCCATGGATAATCTCATAAAAACAAACATGTGACAAGAACTCATATGGCCTAAGGGACAGAGGGAGTAAATCAATTGGAAATTCCCTTTTAGTACTTATGAACATAATTTTCCTGACTTGGGGGAAAAACTATAAATATACCACAAAATTTGATCTTCAATTTTAAATTTAATTTTTTAATTATGTATAAAAAAGAGCTTTTCCAAAAGATTGAAATAAAAGAAAGTTTAGCTGAGAAACACTACAGTATCTATCGCATACAAACGACAAACCAGAACAAAAAATACCATAGACCTATGAAATATTAATTCAAAAATATCAAATAACAAAACCCTAACGCCTAATTGAATAGATAAGTATACCATTAATCCAATAGACAAGAGGCCCTCGATAAGGAACAAACAAAAATTGCTAAAATATGGAGATCTAAAGCAATAAAAATCAACATACAAAAATCTTAAACGAAACAAACAACCAAAAAATAATCTGACATATGACTATTCGATTAACAAATCAAATAAAAAACCTAAATTCGTAAACTACAAATCAAAAAGAGCATCTCATTCATACCTTAATATGATCGAAAGGAAGCGAATAAAGATCTAAAATAATATAAATCAACCTAAGAGAATCTTAGGTGAAACAAACAATAACAAATAATCTAACCTATAACTATTCGATTCACATATCAAACCATAAATTCCTAAAATATAAATCAAAAATAAAAAGAACAAATCATACATACCTTAATCTGATCGATCGCAAGGAAGCGAATGAGAGGATTGTTGAGAAATTTAGGAGATCGAAACAAACGAGAGAGGATTCAGAGATGAGAAGTTCTGGCTGGGAATGCCTCATTTTATACGCGCTATGACCCAATTCTAGACGTTTCTTTCGTTGGTTTGCACCAATGAAAATAAGGCACGTGTATTGCACAAACTTACACGCCAAAGCCGCCTTATTTGTCCTTTCGAAGATTAATTATAGGCTGTCAAACCGCGTTGACAAATAAACCCAAACAATTTCATTCTTTTTCCTGAAAAACGATAATTCCTACCTAAGTATCTAATCCAATAATATCCTTTTATAACTGTTAATCCCTCAGGATGATTAAAATTTAAATGTATACATTATTTTTATTCTCAAAATAATGAGATAAAATATATAAAATAAAAAATAAATATATAATTTAATAGAGTTAATTAATATAAAAAAATAAAAATACTCATTATTTTATATAATTTTGTGTGACTATTAACGACAATTTTTTTACTCTTTTATCTATTTTTATTTTTCTTAATATGTGTACAAATTATACTTTGTTTATTATTTTGAGAATGGAGAGAATATTTGTTTTAATATTTTTAGGCCATATATAGGATAAAATGCAATTTACTACCTATGGTATTCACATTTTTGTAATAATCACATGTGGTTAAAAAACTACGTACCACTTAACCACTTGTGGTTTGAAAAAAAAGTGCAACGTTTATATTTTCCATCCAAATTAACAGAGAGTGAACTCTCCCTTTAGCAAGTGAATGAGTTGTTTGTTAGTACAATGCATATTTTGGATTTGATGATGATATATGTATATTTGTAACCAGTAGCTTTTGTAAAATTCTTATAGTGAAATTGGTGTAAAAGGACTTAGATTAGAATATCAAACTTATTAGGTTGATCTTCAGTCAATAGATGATCATAAAACAAGCAATTGAAGATTGTAGAACATATCAATCGTAAAGCTGAAGATAGTAAAGTATATTGAAGATCGTAGAGCATGTTGGGCGTAAAGCTAATGATCGTAAAGTATTAAGAATTGTTAAGTTATGCATATTTAAATTTGATGATGTGATTATAGTAATGTATAATTGTTCATTAGTTTTTGTAAAGTCCTTATTTGAGAAATATTTGTACAAGGACTTAGAAATAGAACAATCAAACTTGTTAGGTTGATCCTTTGAGTTGAAATAATGTAAAGTGATAGGATCAAATCGATCGTATAATATTGTTAAATGATCGTAGATATGCATGTTTGTAATGTTAATGTAGTTCGCAAAGTAATCTAGGTGTTCGTAGATGTGACGAATGAATTGTTTGAGTTGTGATTCTGGGGACAGAATCTTTGTAAGGAGGGAATGATGTAACAATCTAGAATTTTAGTTGTAGTTTCAAATATTTATTGAATTTTAATAAATATTTTAGTTGATATGTTTATTGTTAAATAAATATTTGTTTAATTTGATTATTTATTAGTTAAATAAATAATTTATGAGTTGTTGGGAATTAACTTAATTAAGGTAATATGTTAATTAAGTTGATAATCAGTAATTTGGCATTTTAAAGTTAATTAAAATAACAGAGTGATGAATTAATTATTATGTTGTAATATTCTAATTTAATTTAGGCTTAAATATGAATTACTATCCTAAACTATAAGCCATATTCCACTTCGGGGATCAAAGTATTAATTTTTTTCAATCAGGTGATTGAACTATCAATATTTTTCAATTTATTCAATTGAGGTCGCCACGTCGAAATTCTTTGACGTGGCTATTATTTCGAGCTAACTAATGCTTATGTGTAAATAAAAAACCTTAATTTAAATATTCTTTTAGTTTTTTTTAAAACATTTAAGGGTAAATATGTCAAATCATTGTCTATAAATATAAAAGAAAACATATATTTTTCATAATATAAAAAAGAAAATAAGTAAATAATTTACATAATTAACATAAAATAGAAAATTTTACATAATTAGCAAAAAATCGAGTTAAATAAATAACATAAAAATTAAACTTAATTACACAATTAACTTAACTCAAACAAATTAAACAAATAATATAAATTAAACAAAATATACAAATAATATAAATTAAACAAATTATACAATTAGCATAAACTAAATAAAATACAAACTCAAACAAATTAAACAAATAATATAAATTAAACAAAATATACAAATAATATAAATTAAACAAATTATACAATTAGCATAAACTAAATAAAATACACCATCGAATATACTCATCTCCCTCCTCTGCTCCTTTGTCGCCGACGACACAACCAAATTGAAATCGTCGACGAGGATGAAGGAGGAAGAACGACGACTTGGAAGCTTTAATTAGTCCACTGGGTGGCTTAATTCTGAAGCCGGAGCTTCAACGCCGACAACG
The DNA here is from genome assembly GCA_020205605.1 of Panax ginseng. Taxonomy (NCBI): domain Eukaryota; kingdom Viridiplantae; phylum Streptophyta; class Magnoliopsida; order Apiales; family Araliaceae; genus Panax; species Panax ginseng. The sequence goes on from CM035137.1 coordinate 102,520,427, forward strand.
AAGAAGATGGAGGAGAGTGGGTCAGAATTAGGATTTCGGGAGATGAAGAGAGAAGAGTGTTTGCAACGATTTTGTCATTCAAGAGAGAAGATGTCCGTGCAGTGATGTTTATATTTTGCAGTCACTCAGGATTTTCTTCCACTTTCAATTGGTATATTAAACAACAAAAATGATTTCATTTACATGTTTAAGCCTAAGTCTCCCGTAGCAGGTCTCATTTGCTTCAAGAAAACAAATGTTTACTTGAACTATATCCTTAAATTTTGGTATGCATTTGGATTTGTGGGGATGATGCTCCTGGTTGTGTTCCCAAGTATTGTTGGGCCAACCTCGACATACATTGGTGTGATGGTTGGAATGGGTCGGAAGGATGCCTATGTTGGCGGCGAAGCCGCAGTCAAAGAGAGGTATCCTTACCTTGAAATATCTAATTGAACATGGAATAGTTAGCAACTGGGATGATATGGAGAAGATCTGGTATCATGCTTGTTCTGGTCGGGCAATTGGTCTATGGTGTACGACGGGGGTGGCTGAAGGGGAAGCCGGGAAGGGGCAGGGTCTGGGATGGAAGATTAGGAGAGAGATGATGTGTTTAATTTATTTATTGTTTTGTTTAATTATCATTTTACTATTTTACCCTTTAATATATCAATAATTGTAAGACCCCAACTTATTATAAATAAAACTAAATTTCCTCTATTTATTATTTTGAAATAGTAAGGGTTGATTTGATTAATGTGGTTAGTTATGGGTAAAATGCGCAAATATTTCAAATATGTAAGTGGTTATAAAATATTCATTTTTATCGGAGAATATTCGTTTGGTCGTGGAATATTCTTACCGTAGAAGAATATTAAATGCTGACTGGCCTTGACCTTTGTGTAGGCCCCATGTGAAAGCGATTGGATGAAGAAAGCAGCAAGTATAAGTTGTTTATAAATAAGCAGTGCGTAATTATTCACAATTATCTTTGTTGGAATACCCGGTGGTTAAAACACAGTAGCATACGGTATTGCACCAATTATTGATTCTTACGTAGGAAGACATTACTCAATAATTGTTACAGTAGTTACTGTTCAATATTTTATTGATTCAATAATTGCTACATTGATATTTATATTATTGTTGTTTCAATAATTTTCACTACACAGTATTTTCATTATCATATCAATAATTCATATTATTTGAATAATATTAGTATATAACATTATTGGCAATGTCTAGAAAGTTCTGTCTAAGGAGAGGTTTGGTCACCTAATTGCGCGCCAGTAAGGAAAAATCCTTATTGGAAAGCCCCCTCTTTCTTGGGAACTGCCTGATTGTCAGTATTGTGATTCCGTAATATTATTTTTGAATAATTAATTATTGATTTATATGATAAGAAAAATATTCATTTTATGTGGATATAGATGGATAAATTTTTTAATGTGACAATTGTTGAAAAATTGTTATTTTATCTTTTCTGATAAATAATTCATTTAAATATATTATTATATTTTAATAATATAATAATGGTGATATTTTTACAATGAATGTGGGATATATGAGTATATGATGAGGAGTATTTTTGTTACAATTAATGTTTAAACCATGTTAAACATGTCGATGGACCCCATTTCTTGACTGAAATTGGTTTATAGCTAAATAAAATCGCCTTGGATTTGTGAATTTGATCAACTTACGCTTGGAATTTGGAAAAACTTAAACTTAAAAGTTATAGAGAATGGAATTTCCTATGGAAAGGACATGTAGTTTGAATTTTTCCGATAAAAGGGCTATTTATTATGAATTATTGAAGTTAAAAGTAGTTAAAATAATTGATTTTGAAAGTTTTAATTATTTTAATAACAAAAGCGCTTTTTTTTTTGTTTTTGTCATTATTTGGTGGCTGAATTCAGATGGTCAAGGTAGGCTAAGGAAAATTTTATAAATATATTAATATTTTATTAAATTTTACGCTTTGGTAATTCTAAGCATTTTCCTATAAATAGGGTGCTTAGGTTAGAATTGAAAATCACACCGTAAACTGAAGTTTTTCTCCCTTTCTCTCTATATTATCGAGCGTATTCTTGTGAGTATTTTGATACTTTGAGTATTGCTATCTCATTGCAAGTTAAGATCAAAGACTATATCCCAGTATTCCATTTAGAAATACAGTCTTTTCAAGGTAAGGGATATTATTTTTTTTAAAAATGATATTATTTCTTCTAATATCATTATGCCGGAATATTGGTAAGATTTTTCTTGTGAAATTCTTGTCTTTTAGTGTCGGGGTTACTATTCACGTATACGACACTATTCACGAATACAACACTATTCACAGAAAAATTAAATTTTTATTTTTGTCCAAAATATCTATTATGGATACTATCTTTGATTGTATCCATGTTTTGATCATTCTTGAATTTTACTTCAATATGATTATTAATGAAGTATTTTTGAACTTGGACTGTTTAAAGTACGAATCCTTAATATTTGCTCTTTTGTTTCACTGGATTCATTTTCTTTAAAATATTTTTCATCATCCTCAGTCCTAAATGATGGTATTACTGAATATCTTTGGCCTGTAGTGCAAAGATGAATGAATTTTTGATGAATATCTTTGGCCTGTAGTGCAAAGATGTACAGGTGTTGAGATGAACATGACCGACTGATGAATATCTTTGGCCTGTAGTGCAAAGATGAATATTTGATTCAAGATAAATATTGATTGATGTTACAGGGATAAAATATTGATGATGGACTTTTAAATTCATAGATAAAAGTAGATTTCATTCTCTACATAACTCTTCTATGAATTATTATTTTCGCTGCGAATATTAATCTGAAACTTGTTGTCTATTGTATTTTATCAGATTTTTCCCAGTTGAAGACTAACGATAATTTGTTCTATATTATCTTAGTCATCATATTCTTTTCTGGGCTAGTTGAGCTCACCCTTTTCCTTTTTGTTCCATTTTTCTTCTCAGGAGGCGAAAATGCAGCGAGTTCTAGTCGGGGTGTGGAATGATGATTCTAGAAAGTTGTTTTAGTAATCCTCACCATTTTTGTAAAATAATGTACCAATAATTGTAATGAGGACTTATTTGGGTGTGAATATTGTCTAGATGACAATATTTGTATTTAAACTCACAGTTTTCATGTTGTATTAATAAAGTTGTAGTTGTTTCTGTACCATGTTATTGACGACTCAAAATGGGTGATGTATACCTATTTTGGGGGCGTCACAATAATGTTTAATCTTAAAATAAATTTTTTTTTTTGACACATCAGCTGCTTTATGCCCCCACCGAAATAACCACGTCAGTAATTTCTGACGTGGCAGCCTCAATTGAACAAATTGAAAAAAAATTAATAGTTCAATCACCTGATTGAAAAAATTGATACTTTGATCCCCGAAGTGGAATATGACTTATAATTTAGGGTAGTAATTTATATTTAAGCCTTTAATTTAATAATTAAATTAAAGAGTTGATAAAGATTAAATGAATTGTTATAATGTTGTTTTAATTTAGTAATGAAAGTAATGTACAAATTTATTAAATAAAATTATAAGGAGATTATTATGTGGAAACTTGATTTAAGAAGTTGTTATTAACTTTAATTTAATTAAATTTGAATATTAGAATTTAATTGAATAAAGTGTGATAATAAACTATATTATAAATGAGTTATTAAAATAAATTAAAAGAGTTTTAAATGGGTTTTACCAAACATGGCTTAAGGAATGTTAAGTCTTTATTTTAAAAGTATTTTTCCAAACAAGGACTTATGGATTTTGAATTTAAAATAAAAATAACTGATATATATTTAGTAGCGTTATTATTATATGTCAGTTTTTATACGTTAGCATCTTTTTTTATTTTACGTTAAGTTTTAATTAAGCCTAATACTAAAGAAAGAAGAAAACAGAGAAAAGAAAGAAGAGAGAAAAGAGAAAAAGAAGAAAGAAGAGAGAAAATAGAGAAAAAGAGAGAAGTCTGTGAGTTTGAAGGAAGGAGTTTGAGAAATCAAAGAAGCTAGTTAATCATTCATGTTGGTTAAACAAACAAATTGAAGGTATAATTTTTATTTCTAAAGTTTTAGTTCCTATATATATGAAAAGTTTTCTATGTTCTTGAGTTTCATAAAAATTCTCTGTAATTGAGGTTCTAGTTGATGATTTGTGAGAATAGAAATTATTATTTAGATGATTATTGTTATATGTAGAATTAAATCAAGAATATGGAATTTAATTGAAGGAATAGTGTTCTTGAGTTTCACTGCAAAACAAAATTGGTTTTCAAACTCTCTGTAATTTAACTTTTGATGAATTTTTGATGTATAAAGTGATTGACTGTGTTTATATATAATTGTAATGTTATAACTAACATCTAGACATGGATTTCGTATATTAATTCAGAAAATCACGTTCAAAAAGAAAAGAAATTAGTTACAGTGAGCATATGTATGAATGTGGCTTGTTGGAGTCCAAAATTGATATTTGATCCGTGAATTAAATTGTAAATTGATTCTTGAATGTGTTAATTCATAAAGAAATGAAAAGAATGTAATTTGAATGAACTGTTTTGGTTGAGAAATTAAGTCATAGTGATTGAATTCGCTAAACACGTCAAAATTTGAGTTTTAAGCATGAACATGGTTTTTAATTCTTTTGGTTTGATTGTTTTAGTTGTTTAGTTGTTTTAGATCAGTGTATATATGCTGGGTAATGTTTATATGAAACTTATATGATTTGGGTGTGTTTAATTGCTGTTTAAATGGCGAAATTTGTATGTTTTGGGTTTGAACAGAGCGAAGATTGATTGATGAAGTTTCTATACAAGACCACCCAGTCAAATTGCTATTTAGTGTCAAAGATAGAAAGCAAGCTTATTGCTATTGATTACAATCTTTATGCTTAGCAATGTATGCCCTAGCCAGAATAGTGACATCGATGCCATGTTGATTGTTCAGTCTTTAAAACCCAATATAACCTAGTCTAATGAAAATGATAATGTGGTGAGCATGTAACAAAGACACTATAACAGATTTTTAACATGTACTTGATAATTACAAATTTGTAAAATTAGTAAGTTGGGAAAACTTCACGTTATTATTTGTTAAAGTCTAGAGATGGTAATTAAGTGTTGTAATGTTAAGACTTATGATGTCAGAATTGTGCTAGTGGTTGGGACTTGTACTAAGATAACGAGTTCAACTAAAATGAGATTTAACTTGTAAGGTTAATGTTGGTATACCTAATAGATGTTGTCATTCTAATGATATGTGTAGGTGAACGTGAGTTGTAATTTAATAGCTTACGCACGAGGCAAGTTTCTGAACTCTAATCTCTAATTGAGGTATCCTATCTCACTTACTTTACACAAGTTCCTAAACCTTATTGTTGACAATTTAGCAAGTTCCTAATCCTACTTATATAACTTGATTTATGTTTATGCAAGTTCTTTAACCTAGCTCTTACTTTGAGAATGTTTCTTATCTTTAACTTGTTTTTTATTATACAAATTCCTAAATTTTGTTATTCTTATGTTGAGCAAGTTTTATTCCTTAACTTGTTATTAATCATGCACGTTCATTAACTCACTTCTTTTATTGAGTAAGATTATAGCCTTAGCTTATTGTTATTCAAGCAAGGTTTGTTATAATATTCAGTGCCTATGCTTTCTAGTTCATTTCTATAGCATGATTTTGATGCACTTGATGAATGTTTTAAAGGTTAGATAACCTGGGAGATTTACTGATTAAGTTATGTAACCCTTTAATGGGAAGATTTATTGTTTAATTTTATCATATTTGGGTAGTTAGAAATGAATAAATGAAAAGTGAACACCAAATCTTGTGGGAATGATGTATCTAGATTTAGGGGTGTCACGAGTTGGTATCAAAGCTTTAGGTTATGAATCTTAGGTGATGGAAAAGCCTTAGGTAGTAACCTTATAGGAGATTGAAAAGATAGTGGTGATAAACTCTTATTGAGTTTTAAGAAAGAAATAATAAAACACTCTATGTGCTCATAAGTGTTGAGTAGTGACAATTAGTAATTAAAACTTAAAAATTTTGTTGTCAGGATGGCTAATGTAGGAGAATCTAGTCAGGCTAGGGAGGAGGGACCTCAGATGCCTAGAGAGGAGAAGCCTCAAGATATTCAGGTAGTCTGGGAATAACTGGTGCCAAGGGAGTTATCTCTGTTGGACATAGTGGTTGGTCATGCCCCGGAGTTAGAGCAAAAGGGTATACCTGATGAGGAGGATGTGGTAGAGACGGATGAGGAAGATCCCGTGGAGTTGCCACAGACGGATGAGGATGAGGAAGGTGAAGAGTTTCCACCAAACTCTATTGCAGCTCATATGTTTGACGAAGTATACGATCGTAACATTGAGCTTCAGGATAGAGTCGGGGAGTTGGAGGAGATAGTAGCTGAACGTCAAACTTTGATGACGCAGAAGAATGATGAGATTCGGGATCTTGACGAGCGTCTGGGTAATGTTGAATGGAAGCTAATTCACACAGAGGGGGAGAATGAGCAGTTGATGGAGGAGATTGCGAAGTTGAAGGATAACTTGAAATAAGAATCTGCCAAGAGAGAAAGAGTCGAAGATGTGTATGAGAAAGCTTCTCAGCGTGCAGAGGTAGCAGAGGGAGAGGTACAAGCAAAGAATATCAAGACGGAGGAGATGAATGGTGTGTTCAACACTGTGATAAACCGAGCTCAAGACCGAGTCATGTACTATCCGACTCAATTCAAAATGTTGCCATGGTATATGTTAGATCGTAGAACAATGTTCCGTACTATGGAAGAGGAACGCCGTAAGGCTATGCAACATTTTAGTAGGCCATAATAAAGAATGTAATTGTTGTGTAATTAATGATATAATAAATAAGATGTATATCCCAAGTGTTATGTGACTGATGGGATATGATGATGTTATCCTGAAACTTTATTAGTTCAGGAAAAGTGATGTAAATAGTAGTGATGCTATTGTTCTTATGTTTTTTTAAAAGATTATTAATGAATAAAATGTCAATATTTATTCAAGATGTTATATGTTATGTGATGGTCTTTTATGATGTGCAAGTTAAGTAGAAAATACTTAAGAAATTGAGTAACTATAAGTGTATTTTAAGAGAAAATGCCTCCAAGATGTCAACCACGACAACAAACCCCTGAGGGGTCTACCAATAACAACAATGCTGATGCTAACCAAGTTTAGCAGTTGGTGACATTATTAACGGGAGCATTGCAGAATCAACCGCAGAACCAAGCTGCGACTTTTAAGAATTTCAAGGCGGTTGGACCACCAGAATTTCGTGGGTCCATGAATCCGGTTGAGGCACAGACCTGGATCATGAAAATAGAAAAGGTATTCGATGTTGCTAGAGTCACCAGAAGACTGCTTTTGCAACATTCATGTTGAAAGCAGAAGCCAGCTATTGGTGGCAGGCAAACAAAACCCGAGGAGGTCAGGGAGTGATGACTTAGGATAGGTTCAAGGAAATATTTTTTGAGACCTATTTTCCAGAGAGTTTGTAGAATCAGATGGAGGTCCAGTGTTTAGAGCTGAAGCAGGGTGCAATGACAGTGTCAGAGTATGCAACAAAGTTTAATGAGTTGGCGAGGTTTACGCTATATCAAGTTAGCACAGATGAGTGCAAGGCGAGAAGATTTGAACAGGGACTAAAGCCCTGGTTGTACAACAAAGTCTCCATATTTCAGTTGAAGATGTTTGCAGCGGTGCTAGAGAAGGCGATTATCGCGAAAGGTGGAAGCGATGCCGTGACAATGTACAATTAGAAATAGAGAAAGAAGAAGAATGTGAGTGAAGGCAAGAATGGTTGTAGCAGTGGTGGGAATAATAATAACCCAAAGAGGAAGTGGAATGTGAGTGTAGGTGCTGGAAGTCAGCAGAGTAGCCAACAGAAAAGGAAATTCAAAGCGTGTACTACTTGTGGGAAAAATCACACGGGCGTGTGCTTAAGGGGTAAGTGAGTATGCTTCAACTGTGGCCAGGAAGGTCACATTGCTCCGAATTGCCATCAACCAAAGAAGAATGCTTGTTATACTTGCGGGTCAAATGATCATCTTGCTCGCGAGTGCCCTAAGAAGAAAGCTGGAGATGCAACTGGAAGCAAGGGAGGTGGCAGTGGAGGTACATTGGCTATTGCTGAACCAACGTCATCAAGCAGAACCACAGCCAGAACCTTCAACAAGACTGTGCATGATGCTGTATAATCAAAAGATGTTGTGTCAGGTATTATCCCAATCAATGATATAGATTCATATGTATTATTTGATTCAGGTGCTACTTGCTCGTTTATATCTGATGAATTTTCTAAGAGGTTAGGATTGCCTAGTGAAGAGTTAAATTTTCCTTTAAATATAGAAATTATGAATAGGGATGTGATTCTTGTTAGAATCATATATAAGAATTGTAAGATGAATATTAATGGAAATGTTATGATAGTAGATTTAATCCCGATTAAACTTGGAGAGTTTGATGTCATATTGGGAATGGATTGACTATTCAATTATGGAGCTATAATGATTGCCAAAAGAAAAGTGTAAACCTTATAACTCCATCAAAGGTAGTATTCTATGGTAGCAAATCGCGTAGACAAGCGAGATGTCTGACGATTTTTCAGGCCAAGAAGTTGTTGAGTCAAGACTATATAGGATATTTAGCTTACATAGTCGATACTCAGAAGAAGGGCATGAGACCAGAAGAGATAGTTGTTAGGGATTTTGTGGATGTATTTCCAGAGGATTTTCCAAGACTTTCGCCTGACAGAGAGATTGAGTTTGTTATCGATTTAGCACCGGGGACTGCTCTGATATCGAAGGCCCCGTACAGGATGGCTCCGATAGAGATGAAGGAACTGATGGTACAGTTGCAAGAGCTGTTAGATAAGAAATACATTTAGCTGAGTGTATCACCGTGGGGAGTGCCAGTGTTATTTATGAAGAAGAAGGATGGGTCAATGTGTCTTTGCATTGATTATAACGAGTTAAAACAAAGTCACTGTTAAGAATAAGTAATCGTTACCAAAAATAGATGACTTGTTCGATCAACTAACAGGAGCTAGATATCTCTCGAAGATAGATTTGAGAAGTGGGTATCATCAACTAAAGGCAAGGAAGGAGGATGTACCTAAGACGACATTCAGGACTCGGTATGGACACTACGAGTTTCTGGTAATGTCTTTTGGTTTGACCAATGCCCCTGCAACATTCATGGATTTGATGAACAGGGTGTTTAAACCATTCTTAGATAAGTTTGTGGTGGTATTCATTGATGATATCCTGCTGTACTCCAAAAATCAAGAGGAACACTGGAACATTTACGTTTGACGTTGGAGATGCTAAGAAAGGAAAAGTTGTACGAGAAATTCTCTAAGTATGAATTCTGGCTAGAACGCGTCCAATTTCTTTGGCATGTGATTGACAAAGATGGGATTTCGGTGGATCCATCAAAGGTCGAAGCTGTAATAAATTGGGAACAACTAAGGACTCCATCGGAAGTGAGAATTTTCTTATGATTGGCAAAGCTACTACAGATGGTTTATTCAGGACTTTTCCAAGATTTCCACTCCGTTAACAAATTTGACAAGGAAATCTGTAAAATTTGTTTGGACGGAAAAGTGCGAAGAGAGTTTTTAGGACTTAAAAAAGAAGCTTAGCGTGGCCCTTATGTTGTCATTACCAGATAATACAGGAAATTTTGTGGTGTATAGTGATGCATCACATAAAGGACTAGGTTGTATGTTTATGAAAAATGACAAAGTCATTGCGTATGCATCAAGGAAACTGAAGGACTATGATAAAGGATACCCGACTCATGATTTGGAGTTGACTACGGTGGTATTTGATCTGAAAATATGGAGACACTATCTTTATGGAGAGAAATGTGAGATATACACGAACCATAAAAGTCTGAAGTATATTTTCACACAGAAGGATCTGAACATGCGTCAGAGGCGATGGTTAGAACTGATAGAAGATTATGAAATCTTTTATCATTCGGGTAAAGCAAATGTGGTTGCCGATGCCTTGAGTAGAAAGGGTCGTGAGAAGTTGATGTTGTTAACTACCCAGGAGGAGCTTATTTCAGCAATGGCAAGGCTAGAGTTGGAAATAAAACTTTTGAAAGAATCCAAAGAAAGATTATTCCAGATGGAAGCTAGTCCTACTTTGGTGGACAAGGTAAAGAAAGCTCAACTACAGGATGAAGAATGTGGAAAAATCAAAGAAAGAGTGGTCGAGGGTAGTGAGGTGAAGTACAAGGTCGATGTCGAAGGACTACTAAGGTTCGAGGGAAGAATTTGGGTCCCAGTAGTACCGAATATTAAAGACGAAATCTTGACTAAAGCTCATAACTCAAGATATTCAATTCATCTGGGAAGTACAAAGATGTATCAAGATTTACGATGACATCTTTGGTGGCCAAATATGAAAAGAGATGTTGCAGAATGTGTCGCGAAATGCTTGACATGTCAAAGAGTCAAGGCCGAGCATCAGAGACCAAGCAGATTACTTCAACTGTTGGAAATACCAGAATGGAAGTGGGAGCATATCACAATGGATTTTATGGTAGGTCTTCCGACTACTCAAAAAGGGTACGATGCAATTTGGGTGATAGTGGACTGACTAACGAAATCAGCACACTTTTTGCCAATAAAGATTAGATTCAATCTTGATCAGTTGGCAAAGTTGTACGTCAAGGAGATCATTTAGAGACATGGAGTTCCATTGTCAATTGTGTCAGACAGAGATTCACGATTCATGTCAAACTTTTGGAAAAGACTACAAGAATGCATGGGAACACAATTGAGAATGAGTACAGCGTACCATCCTCAAATAGACGGCCAAAGCGAACGAACAATCCAAACTTTAAAAGATATGCTGAGAGCGTGCATTATGGATTTCAAAAGAAACTGGGATGATCATTTACCGTTGGCTGAATTCGCCTACAACAACAGTTACCACTTGAGCATTGGCATAATGCCTTACGAAGCGTTATACGACAAAAAGTGTAGAACTCCATTGTGCTGGGATGAAATTGGTGAATGTCAACTGTTAGGACTGGAACTGGTATAGTAGACCGCTGAGGTTTTCAAACTCATCAGGGAAAGATTGGTAGCTGCTCAAGACAGACAGAAGAAGTATACTGATCAACACGGGCAAAATTGTGAATTTTACGTAGGAAATTTCGTTTTCCTAAAAGTTTCACCTCGGAAGGGGAAGATTTGTTTTGGTAAAAAGGTAAAGCTAAGCCCGAGATTTATTGGACGCTTTGAGGTGCTGCGAAGAGTAGGTGAAGTGGCTTACGAGGTAGCTCTACCTCCAGAATTAGAACATGTTCACAATATTTTTCATGTTTCGGTGTTACGATCGTATAAACTCGACTACAAACATGTGATCGAGTACGAACCATTATAGTTCGATAAAGATTTGTCTTATGAGGAGATTCCTATCTAGATAGTTGACAAGAAAGAATAAGTGCTCAGGAATAAAGTGATACCTTCTGTGAAGGTGATATGGAGGAATCATAATGCGGAAGAAGCTACGTGGGAACTCGAAGACAAAATGATGAAGAACTATCTTGAGTTATTTATTTAATCCGTGTCTTCAATTCTGGAGATAGAATCTTTGTAAGGAGGGAAGAATGTGACGAATGAATTGTTTGAGTTGTGATTCTGGGGACAGAATCCTTGTAAGGAGGGAAGGATGTAACAATCCAGAATTTTAGTTGTAGTTTCAAATATTTATTGAATTAAATAAATATTTTAGTTGATGTGTTTATTGTTAAATAAATATTTGTTTAATTTTATTATTTATTAGTTAAATAAATAATTCATGAGTTGCTGGGAATTAACTTAATTAAGATAATATGTTAATTAAGTTGATAATTGGTAATTTGGTATTTTGAAGTTAATTAAAATAAAAGAGTGATAAATTAATTGTTATGTGGTAACATTCTAATTTAATTTAACAATTAAATTAGAGAGTTGATAAAGATTAAATGAATTGTTATAATGTTGTTTTAATTTAATTTAGTAATGAAAGTAATGCACAAATTTATTAAATAAAATTATAAGGGGATTATTATGTGGCAACTTGATTTAATAAGTTGTTATTAGCTTTAATTTAATTAAATTTGAATATTAGAATTTAATTGAATAAAGTGTGACAATAAACTATATTATAAATGAGTTATTAAAATAAATTAAAAGAGTTTTAAATGGGTTTTACCAAACAAGGCTTAAGGAATGTTAAGTCTTTATTTTAAAAGTGTTTTGCCAAACAAGGCCTTATGGCTTTTGAATTTAAAATAAAAATAACTGATATATATTTAGTAGCGTTATTATTATACGTCAGTTTTTATACATTAGCATCTTTTTTTTATTTTACATTAAGTTTTAGTTAAGCCTAATACTAAAGAAAGAAGAAAACAGAGAAAAGAAAGAAGAGAGAAAAGAGAAAAAGAAGAAAGAAGAGAGAAAATAGAGAAAAAAAGAGAAGTCTGTGAGTTTGAAGGAAGGAGTTTGAGAAATCAAAGAAGCTAGTTAATCATTCATGTTGGTTAAACAAACAAATTGAAGGTATAATTTTTATTTCTAAAGTTTTAGTTCATATATATATGAAAAGTTTTCTGTGTTCTTGAGTTTGATAAAAATTCTTTGTAATTGAATTTTTAGTTGATGATTTGTGAGGATATAAATTGTTATTTAGATGATTATTGTTATATGTAGAATTAAATCAAGAATATGGAATTTAATTGAAGGAATAATGTTCTTGAGTTTCAGTGCAAAACAAAATTGATTTTCAAACTCTCTATAATTCAACTTTTGATGAATTTTTGATGTATAAAGTGATTGACTGTGTTTAAATGTAATTGTAATGTTATAACTAACATCTAGACACGAATTTAGTATATTAATTCAAAAAATCACGTTCAAAAAGAAAAGAAATTAGTTACAGTGAGCATATATATGAATATGGCTTGTTGGAGTCCAAAATTGATATTTGATTCACGAATTAAATTGTAAATTGATTCTTGAATGTGTTAATTCACACATAAACGAAAAGAATGTAGTTTGAACGAACTGTTTTGGTTGAGAAATGAAGTCTTAGTGATTAAATAAGCTAAAGACGTTAAAATTTGAGTTTTAAGCATGGACATGGTTTTTAATTCTTCTGGTTTGATTGTTTTAGTTGTTTTAAATCAGTGTATATATGATGGGTAATGTTTATATGAAGCCTATATGATTTGGGTGTGTTTAATTGCTGCTTAAATGGTGAAATTTGTATGTTTTGGGTTTGAACAGAGCAAGAAATCGTCTGCGAAGTTTTCAATTCGCTCATCATCAGTCTTTGGTGTAAAAAGGTAGAAAGCAAGAAAAAAATAACGACTACCTGTTCTTGTTGAGTTCTAGAGATTTAAGCGGTGTAAATTGCGCGCCTAGCCGAAATAATGAAATGATGATCGTTGTTGATTGTTTAGTCTTTAAAACCCAATATAACCTAGTCTAATGAGAATGATAATGTGGTGAAAATGTAACAAAGATGCTATAACAGATTGTTAACATGTACTTGATAATTCTAAATTTGTAAAATTAGTAAGTTGGGAAAACTTCACGTTATTATTTGTTGAAGTCTAGAGATGGTAATTAAGTATTGTAATGTTAAGACTTATGATGTCAGAATTGTGCTAGTGGTTGGGACTTGTACTAAGATAACGAGTTCAACTAAAATGAGATTTAACTTGTAAGGTTAATGTTGGTATACCTAATAGATGTTGTCATTCTAATGATATGTGTAGGTGAACGTGAGTTGTAATTTAATAGCTTACGCACGAGGCAAGTTTCTGAACTCTAATCTCTAATTGAGGTATCCTATCTCACTTACTTTACACAAGTTCCTAAACCTTATTGTTGACAATTTAGCAAGTTCCTAATCCTACTTATATAACTTGATTTATGTTTATGCAAGTTCTTTAACCTAGCTCTTACTTTGAGAATGTTTCTTATCTTTAACTTGTTTCTTATTATATAAGTTCGTAAATTTTGTTATTCTTATGTTGAGCAAGTTTTATTCTTCAACTTGTTATTAATCATGCACGTTCATTAACTCACTTCTTTTATTGAGTAAGATTATAGCCTTAGCTTATTGTTATTCAAGCAAGGTTTGTTATAATATTCAGTGCCTATGCTTTTTAGTTCATTTTTATAGCATGATTTCAATGTATAATGTTGATTCACTTATGATTCATGACTATTCCATATCATATTGGTATCGAACACTTGAAATGATATCAAACTTTATTGATTCAACTAACCCTTAGTTGATGTTCGTTAAATTCTAAATTACCCTTGAAACCTATCCAAACCAAACTTCCTTTGGTGCAGACTCGTATGTTAAAACTGAGATGAACAACCCTATTATAAGGGATTTATTATGTGTAGCGTTTAGATGTTTGTGCACAATACATGGTACGAAGGGCTAATCACCCTAAGTACGGGGAGTCCCTACAGTCTTATGACTGTTTAGGTTTAAGTTGAAAGAATACTTATAACCTTGGACATAGTTCATGGTCTTGTGACCCCAGATAAATTTCAAATTCTGATTTTAGTTCTTGATTATCAATGATAGAGATGTTATTCAATTTAATTGAGCTTATTCATTGGTAGTTACTATGTTGTTATTATTCATTATCATTTCAAGTGAACATTTATTTTGCTCACTCTTGCTTATATAACCATTACAACTAAAGTTGAGAAGGTCGATGAACCTACCACCAATAAAGGAAAAAGAAAGATGAAAAAGTGTTGAAGACTTGTAAATCTATTGACTTTTATATTGTCAGACCTTGTTTTAATTATTGTGATGTAATTATTTAATTTTCCGCACTTGATGAATGTTTTAAAGGTCAGATAACCTGGGAGATTTACTGATTAAGTTATGTAACCCTTTAATGGAAAGATTTATTATTTAAATTTTATCATATTTGGGTAGTTAGAAATGAATAAATGGAAAGTGAACACCAAATCTTGTGGAAATGAAGTATCTAGATTTGGGGGTGTCACAGTAGAGCATCAATTGAATGATCGTAATATCTCCAAAATTGTACAGCTGCCTAAGTGTTCACAAATTAAAGAGAAGTTTGTAGAGTCTGCTCAAGCTTCATAGAGCAAATCGCAGAGCTCATAATCGTAGAGCTATCATAGAGTCTAAATCTTACATCAGAATGTAGAGCTTAGACTTTATGTTCCTCATCATTCTATGATTGACCCAATTCGTAGAGCATGTCAAAACTATCATAGGAATAACAAATGTAGAGCATTGGAGAACAAGTATTTCAAGATTGTTTCTCACCATCTTTAAAATTAAAGTAAGAAGATCAAATAGTGGTTTGTCTAAACGCTAGATTGAAGATGTGACACCACTCACATGTGGTAGGTGAAACAGCTGTCTGATGGGACCTGCAAGAGCCGAAAGCAACTGTAGTACCTACCCTATAAGTCAACATCAGAGGACATCCTAGAGTAGAGAACTAAATGAACAAACGAAAAATTTCCAACGACATGATTTTTAGAAGTCTATAAAAGGAGTAAGAGAATTTAAATCCAAGTATGAATTGAATCACCAAGTACAAAGCTGAAACTTTACCAAAATCTATAAAGCTCTACTCTATGAAATTGAAAAACTCATCAGGTTTAAGTGTAATTTGATTGTCTTAGTGACCTAAACATAGCGAAATCTAAAGGGTAGAGAATGCCGTAAGAAAAACTCTCGGCGTCGACAGGTGGTGACTCTGCTGGGGATAGTAGAGGGCTTAAGCCGCATTTCAAGCTTTTTAATTCTCCTTTATCTGCATGTGTTTGAATGCTGTCTTTACATTGAATGAATGTGAATGAATGCTTTATTTACAAATGCTTTGCACAATGTCATCATATTGTATATGGTGAGACGTGATGAATGCATGTTGTGTGATTCCTCCATTAGGAGGCGAACCCATCGATGGTTGATTAGTGGACTCAAGAGGAGCATAATCCCGCGAGGATCAGGAAAGGTACCACTCAGATCTGCTCTAATTGAAAAAGTGGATTAACTTCCCATCTAGTAAATTGAGATGATCTGGGAACCTTCATGCCGAAAAGCCCCTGAGAGTAACCTAAGATAGGTCAGCCTCTGATAAACCAAACGCGAAGGGAAGTCTCTTCATGCCTTTCCCTTTTAATTCCATATCAAATAGTAAATGTCAATTCCTATCATATATTAAATTCCATATCAAATATTAAATGTCAATTCCTGTCAAGTATTAAAATTCTATGTCAAATATCAAATCTTGTAATGCTATCCTGTCATCAAAACAACTAACCTTTGTTTTGCATGAAAATATTAAAAAACACTTAAAAACAGACACATTGCATAGCATGCATATTGTTAGTGTTTGTCAGGACTAAAGTACATACTCTTTTTGTAAGCAAGATTGGTCCTACCACCAGATCAAAGACTCAACCAGAGTTCTCTGCATAAAGAGGCAGTCAGGGTAAGCCAGAAAGGTGGAAATACAGATACCTGAATTTTAGTCCAATGAAAAACCAACAAAACCCTAGAAATCATCCATATCAAAGAAGACTAAGAAACTGGGGACATTAGAAAGAAAGTCCAATAAATGGAAGAAACTATCCAGTCAATCAAATGGACTGGAAGATATGGGAGTGTTAATTACTCAGATCTTTACATCTTTGTAAGGGCTCGTTATCTAGATAAATTCTAGGTCCCAGATTTTAAAAAGTACAACATGTTAGGAGATCCGTATAACCATGTGAAAGTATACATTGGAGAACTCGAATCCTATACAGAGGAGGAAAAGCTGAGAATGCAATTGTTCCAGAAAAATATAACTGGAGAAGCCAGTGCATGGTAAGCTCAACTTGACAATGCCAAAATCCACAGTTGGGAAGACTGACTCATGCCTTCCTAAATCAATATAGTTTCTAATCACAAATGGCACCGGATCGGTATCAGGTGACTAAAGTCAAGAAGTAGAACAATGAGTCATTCCGTGAGTATTCACAAAGATGGAGGCGAATAGTAGTTCAAGTAAACACGCCTATGAGCGAAAATAAGATGGTGATGAATTTCATAGACATCCAAGAGACACCTTACTACGAAAGGGTATTAGCAGGAATAGGCAAACTATTCTCCGAAATGATAAAACATGGAGAGATGGGTTTGAAAGTGTGCAAGATTAAATACCTCACGGCCTTGGAAGTAGTCGTCGAGCATATACAGTCTAACAACTATGCCAGTGTTCCCAAAGGGATATCCAAAAAGGGTGATAAAGATGTATCCCTCATTTTACAGGGGCAAGATAGGAAACCTAACCATAGTCCCCTCATTTGGAAGAACGAAGGCAATCTGTCATTTTAACAACAGGGCACATTCAACCAATGCCAGGACAGAAAGAGAAAATTTGAAAGAACAGAAAATTGGGTTTTCATTCCACTAGGCAATTTCCATAAAAATGTATTGGCATTATTAATGGGCCACAAGAAGATTACCGAATTGGCTCTACCTTTGGATCCAAAAAGTAAAAGATACAATCCAAGCCTGAGATGTGCTTAGCATTCAGGGTCTCCAAGACACGACACACAAGATTGTTGGTCCTTAAAGCATAAAATCCAAAATCTGATCTAAAGTGGCGATGTTGTGGTCCAACAACTTGACCATGCAAATGTTAACACCAACTTTATGATGCAGTATGATACAAAGGGAGTGAACATGATCGAGTCAAGAAGCGTCGAAATGTGTACAAATTGCAAGTACATACGAAGGATGGAGGAATACCCCCAAAGGAATAGAACAAATGTCCTAGAGTAGGAAAATTCGGAGGAGGGTATACACTAATGCAAAAATTGGAGACGATCCAAAATCAAGTAACTCTGCTAGCTAAGCTAATAATGCGCTAACATCAAGATATAAGGCAGCTTTTTACTCAATTATCAAGAAACCAAGTGTCGACGTCGAGATTTTTATTTGTCCCTTTTCTGTTCTTGTTCTTTGGTGTTCTCATGTTATGTGAGATTTGTTTGAAAAAATAAGTGAAAAAGGTCCGACATGTATATGTCAAAGATTTGAATGTAAGACTCGCCAGTTGGTGTTTTTAACTGGTTACACCAATGCAACCGAGAAAAGGTTTTCACATTGACCCAGTGATGTGACACTGCTAAACCGGTCTATGAAACTGAGATTCATTTGGGTTTGGGGGCTTGATTATGCGGAGGGAAAGTGTTAGGCACCCCCCAACATCCGTGTTACCACAATGACCACCACTTTTCAAGAAACTGTTATATGAATGTGTGTGTGTGTGTGTGTGTGTGGGTCAATGTGCTGTTATTTGGAAGTAGTGCGAGGCCTCGTTCGCATTTATATACAAAGGGTTTGAATTTGTATGAAAAATTTAGTTTTAAACATGATATAATAATGAGGTTTTGTAAAAGAGGTTTTTCAAACCCTGTGCTCAATAGTAATTAAGACCTTTTCATACTTCCATTTTATTATTAAATGTTCGGCTTGATTGCTTTTATTTTTGAGATGCGAAGCATCTTCGAGAAAATAATATATAGCAGTGCCGAACTCCTTATGGTCATGAAAGCCATCTAAGGAAATTCAAACACCGTGAATAATTTACAAGCTACATATAGCTGAAATGTCCATCACGGGAACCGAATCTAGATTTAGTGGACTAAATCTGTGATCACATGATTCCTAGGCTCACATGATGCCGCAGTTTATAGGAAAAGCAGTAAATAGTTATATACATAAAAACTGTAAATATATATATAGACATGATCAACCACCACGAAGCACCTCCATGGGAGTTTGGAAATGTAAATATATAAAAGCGGTAAATATATATATATATATATATAGACATGATCAACCACCACGAAGCACCTCCATGGGGGATCAGAAATGTAAATAAAGCAGTAAATGCGATTAACTGCCATGAAGTAAACTCCAGGCGGGACAGAATGTAAATAAAGCAGTAAAAACGATCAACCACCACAAAGTAAACTCTAGGCGGGACAAAATGTAAATAAAATAGTAAAAGGCCACGAAGTAAACTCGAACTGATGAAATGTGAATATATATATATATATATATGTATATATATATATGTAAAAGCGGTAAACGCACAGGATATATATTGATCCCGGGTCAGTTTATCATTTCAGAGATTTGTCGCTATATATATATATAAAAGCAGTAAACGCACCGGATATAAAATCTAGACTCATCGAACAAAGTCCGACAACAGTTTATATATATAAATATATATTTATATATAAAAGCAATAAACGCTCCAGATGTAAAATCCAGGCTCATCGAACAAAGTTCGACAATAGTTCATATATATATATATATATATAGACAGAAATGAAAACCACAGACCGAAGTCCGGACATACACACACAACACGACTCTCAATGTGAAGAAGAGTGTGTGCAAAGATAAAGAGAAAGACTTTATAATGTGTAAGAAGGCTTACAGTGGACTGCCAAAGAAGACTTCTATGACTTTAAATGGATGAACACTCGACTCCCGTCGGTAAAAATATAGCTATATGTGAGTTAACAAGTGTTTAAAATGAGAAAGCACTCAATATGAGGTGTGTACAAAACAAATTTGACAGGGCTTCCTCGCCTTTGTTCTCTAGAATATGGCCACCCCAAGCTCTAAATTTATAGACCTGGGAGCCGTAGGTGTACCTCCAGAAGCCGCAGATGCACCTGCACTGGCTCTGCGGGTCCCGCTGTCTCAAAGCACGTGCACACGTGCAACGTGATGTCCGCTCAAACTTGCAGAACTTCAATCTAAGCATCCGATTGAGGTGTATAAGACCTATTTCGGACTAATGTTGTCGAGAGCTACGCAATGACATGGGATTAGAGGTTGTACAAAGTCAGGAAGATGGAACCATGTCATATCTCTTTAGGCATCAAATTCTATCCTGTGTGTTGCCTTGCGTAGTAGTCATTCGGGATTGCAACTCCTTGGTTCTTGTGGGACATTGTTATGTAGAATATATGTTGATTATTGTTTGTTGAGATGGCACCATATGGGGTTGAGGTGGCCATTTGACTTTGCCCTTTACTGGGGTTATCTCCAGTTTTGGCAGATAAAGCAGACGTTGCTCAAGTTATCTCTGAGATTGGACCGCTGGAAGTGTTAGTTGTCTTCAGGGTTGTCTCTGAGGTGTGCCTGTCCTCCAGAGGTTATCTCCGGGTTTGGGAATTGAGTGCCTCGATGGGAGTCCCGAGGTTGAAGCTGACTGCATGCATGCATTTGAAACAAGCATTTCTGGGGTTATCTCCGGAACTGCAACTGCACTTTTTGGGGTTATCTCCAAGGTTGACATTATCTTTCCCGGTGTTGTTTTCGGGACTGAGACTGAATATCTCGGGGTTATCTCCAAGATGAATCAGCCTTCTCCGGTGGAATTTCTGGTATTTGCATTGTTATCCTCGGGGTTATCTCCGAGATGGGGAAAGTGTGAGACCCCAAATTTTATGAATAAAGATTTAATTTTTTTGAAATATTTTTTTTAATATTATGGTGTGGATTTGAGATAGTGTTATAGTTGTGGGTAGTATTTATAAATTTTGCAAAGTATGCAAGTTGTTATATAATATTCGATTGGTCGGGAAATATTCGTACGATGACCTAATCATTGGTGGACCCCACAACGGAAGTATTGTCGTAGTTAGAAAATGGCAGAATTATCATTTTATAAAAATAACGGCAAAAGTGTAACCGTTAAAACTGTTGAACTACCCGGTAGTAAAAGTACATTAATGCACGTGGTTGCATAGTAGCACACGGTATTGATTATTGATGCTTACGTAAGAAGTCACTCAGTTATACTCAATTATTGCTACAGTAATTGCTGCATCATATCTCTCATATTATTGATTTAATTAATGTCACAATATCATCTGCATAATATGATATATTATTAAATAAATAATTGAGATGATAAAGTTATTCATATTATTAAATTGCAATATTTACAATGTCTAGAAGTTCTGTCAAGGAGAGGTTTGGTCATCTAATTGCGCGCAAATAAGGAGAAATCCTTATCAGAAATCCCCCTCTTTCCTGGGAACGACCTGGTTGTTAAATATTGCGAGTTATGATATTAATGATGAATAAATTCGTTTTGATTAAAGATGAATTTGATAATTCCATTGTGTTGGAATTATTAATGTTAGTGGAAATCGACATTTATTTCGATAATAATTGATGTCTGGAAGTTATCGGGTAATTAACCGGATAAATGAGCAATTAATTTCTATTAATTCACATGATTATAACTATTTGTTCACATGTGTGTACTATTGATTCACATTCTTGTACTATTAGGGGAGTTGGTGCAAGATTGATAATACTTGCTGACTAAGTTAAAAATGGAGGTATAGATGGAGGTACTATACTGTAATTCGTATTTTCACATGATTATAACTATTGATTCACATGATTGAACTATTGATTCACATTATTTACTATTAAGGGAGGTGGTGCAAGTTTAATAATACTTGCAGGACTAAATTAAAAATGAAAGAAAAGTTGAAGATATTATATTGTAATATTTCGAGCCCCAAAATGTGCAATTATCGAAACTATATTTTCCTATAAATAAAAGCTCATTCTTCTTTCATTTCTCATCAATTCACTAAAGCTATAGAACAATTATTATAGAGAGAAATTATAGAGAGAAAGAAGAAGAGAAGTCTGCTACCTCTCTACTCCAGTATCCAGTTTCTTTCTAAAGGTAAGGGATATTATTTCATTCGTATTCATGAAGAGAGCTATTGTTATTCCATTCCTTATTATTATGTTGGAATAACCTATATATACGAAGTACCGCATATATGGTGAAATTTTTCTGTTATTCCATTCTTTATTATTACATTTGAATAACTTTTATGCATATGATTCTATCGCATGCTCGGTGAATTTTGTTGTTATTCCATTCTTTATTATTACATTTGGAATATCCCGCATGCACGGATTACGCATGACCCGGTTACATTCTTTATTATTACATTGGAATATCCATGCATGCGGATTACGCATGATTCGATTTCGCTTTCTTTATTATTCTCTTGGAATATCACATGTCATGCGTATTTCGCAAGACACAGTTCCATTATTTATTATTCGTTGGAATAACACATGCTCATGCGGTCTATCGCATGCCGGTGAATTCTTACATTATTCCATTTTTATTATTACATTGGAATAACACGCCTACATATGGATTACCGCATGCATGGTGAATGATCCTTCATATTTATACTTTATTAAATTGTGGAAATGATCTATCTGCGTGGATTACCGCATGACGGGTGAAAATCCATTTGCAGTTTCGTATATTCTATTATATTCGTATGAAATATCATTTCTTTTGTACTCGTCATGAAATATCATTTTATTTGGTATTTTTCTGTTACGAGTTACTATTCATGGGTTACTATTCACCCAGTTACTATTCACTCGGGTATTCGGGACACTTTTCATGCCAGATTACTATTCATGAGTTACTATTCATAGGTTACTATTCACCCAAATTACTATTCACCCGAATATTATTCACTCGGGTATTTGGAGTACTTTTCATTTCGGGGTACTATTCACGAGGTACTATTCTCGAAGTACTATTCATGGGGTACTATTCACCCGAAGAATTGATTCTTTTCTGTCCAAATTATTTTTGGTACATGAATATTATTCTTGAATTTTACTCCACAAAGAAGTATCATGTTGACAATTTGGATGTTATTGATTTCTGGATAAATTAAATTATAAATCTTTAAAATTTATCCTTGAACTTGTTTTATTGAATTATTATGTCATTGTCATCATCCTCATGCTTATATTATGATTAAAGTCATCTTTGGCTTACGTGCATAGATGGACTTGGTATGATTATGATCGAGGGATTATTCGGTATAATCATGGATAGTAATGTGACGAATGATGTGGTAAAAGTCCTCATTGGCTGTAGTTCATTGGTGGACAGTTATTGGTATGATTAAGACCAGAGATTATTTGGTATAATCATGACCATTGATGATTACATGAATATCCTTGGCCGTGGTGCAGGGATGATGTGGTTTATTTATTAAGGTGAGTCTCAAATGATAAAGTTGATGAAAATCTTTTTAAATCATAGAAGATAGTAGATTTTATGCTCTACTTGACTCTTCTAATGGATTGCTTATTCCATTGCAGATTGTTGATCTAAAACTTGTTGTCTATTATATTCTATCAGTTGTTATACTGTTGAAGGCTAAGGATAATTTATTCTGCATTATCTTAGTCATAATATTTCTTTCTGGGTTAGTTGAGCTCACCCTTTCTTTCATTGTTCTCTTCAGGAAATGAGAATATAGCTGGGACGAGTCGGGGAATGGAGTGATGGTCCAGGATAAATGGCTTTAGTAGTCCTCACTATTCTGTGAAATAGTGTGATAATAAATGTAATAAGATTGAATTTGAGTGTGGATATTGTCTAGACGACAATATTCGTGTTAAACTCTCAACTATGTTTTGTCGTATTTTACACGACAATTGTATAATTAAGTTTGTATTTGGATTTATGTACCATGTATCTGGCGACTCAAGATGGGTGATGTATACCTATTTTGGGGGCGTTACAGTTGGTATCAAAGCTTAGGGATATGATCCTTGGCTGAGATGTGAGACAAGAACTAGGAGGGGAGAGACGGGAAAATCCTTCACTAGTATGACCTACCTAAGTTTATTTGGTATTTAATTGGTCGATCAGAGTATAGGGATAATATGTGATATGTTAATTAACCCTTGTTTTGTGGTAGAATTTGAAAATGGCATCCGAAAATGTTGAGATAAGCAATGAAGCACATGAGACCGTTGAGTCATCAACGATCAATACCCAGGGTAATGTGCAACGGGAAGACAATAATCTTCATGTAAACAATAACACTAATGAAATGGTGAATGATGGGATGTTCAGAGGCTTTATGCAATTTATGCAACATCAGGCGAGAGAAACTCATGTTCAAAATGTAGGTGGAAATAATGACTACCCATGGCTGGTCACTGCTAAGCAGTTCAATGAGCTGGGACCGCCGGAGTTTTTGGGAAAGCCAAAACCACTTAAGGCGGAGACGTGGTTAAAGCAGATCACCAAGATATTTGATGTCTTGGGATGCTCCAAGGAGCAAAAGGTTCCCTTTGCCACCTTCATGTTGCGTGAAGAAGCAGATTATTGGTGGGAATCTGTAAAGCGTACCCAGCTTGACGCACTCAAGATGTCTTGGGAGAAGTTTCAAGAGCTGTTCAACGAGAAGTGCTTTCCCAAAAGTATTCGTCACATGAAGGTGGTGGAATTCATCAAGTTAGAGCAAAACAATATGACTGTGTCGCAATACGAGGCTAAATTTGCGGAGTTATCCCGGTTTGCATCCCATTTGGTCGATTATGAGGAGTGAATGACGCGAATGTTTCTAAGAGGTTTGAAACCCGATATACGTCAATACCTCATTTCTCATAAACTTTGTTTATATTCAGATGTTGTGAATAGGGCTCAGTTATTGGAGCGCGATAATGAGTCAGCACAACCAAAAGGTAAGGACCAGCAACACGATAATAATCGTACCGATGGCAACGGCCATCGGAACAATGATAACCATCATGGGGGAAATTATCATGCCAAGAATGGTAACCACTTCGGTGGTAATCATAGCATAGATAATAGAAGTGGAAATTTCAAGAAGAGAAGGTTCAATAATGATGAGAAGACAATAGCACCGGCACCCGTTTTCAAGGAAGGAGAACGACCGTCGGTCATATGTTACCAATGCGGAGGGGAGGGACACATTAGTCCAAACTGTATGCAGCAGTCCAAAGCGTGTTCCAATTGTGGAAGAGAAGGTCACCAAGCCCGATTTTGTCATGCACCAAAATCAAGTCCAGCTGGGACGGTGGCACCAATGGCGGATACGGACAAAACAAAGTCGGTGGTTTCAGGAAGAGCGTTTTTTGTGACTTCTCAAAAAGTGAGTAACCCGAACAAAGTTAGCACGAGTTAGTTAATTATAAATTTTTGCGAAGCCTATACCTTATTAGATAACGGTTCTACCCATTCTTTTATCTCTCTTGCTTGCGTTCAACGTTTAAATTTGACTCTGGAGAAATTAGACTTTGACTTATTAGTTGATACTTCGTTAGGAGAAACCTTCGTTAGCTCCACTGTTTATAAATCTTGTTTGATTCAAATCGACACTTTCACGTTACCTGTCGATCTTATCTCTTTGAAAATACTTGCCTTTGATGTGATTTTAGGAATCGATTGGTTAACTACTCATCATGCTTTTCATAAGGTTGTTAGCTTTCATATTCCTAACCAACCTGTTATGCGAATTCAAGCAACCAAACCACTAAAGTCAATCATTGTCATATCAAGCCATAAGTAAAGAGCCCCGAGCCCTTCGCTGGTGACTTCCAAGTCTTGGAATACATCGAAGCCAAAATATCCGTAGGGGATGTCGTGAATAATGGTGGAAAGTTGATAGATATCAATGTGATGTACTATCTAAGTCTTGGATGAGGGTCACAGTTTTGAATGATATTTCTATTGTTAATAAATTTCCTGACGTATTCTTGAAGACTTCTTAGCCTACCCCTAGAGCATGAAATCGAATTTTGTATTGACCCCAGTACAAAACCCATTTCTAAAACCCTCAAATATTTCTTTACTTAAAATGAACGTATAATGCGCCAAAGATGTTGGCTCGAGCTGTTGAAGATTTCGATCGTACCATTCAATACCATCGTGGAAAAGCGAACGTGGTAGCTGACGTGTTAAGTAAAAGATCATATGCATTTACGAGTGCGATGTTGTTAACACAAAGACCCATTTCGTATAACTTACAAATGATGAAGATAGAGTTAAAGACTCTAAGGACCCACGTGAAGATAACGAATATATGATTAGATTCTACTTTAATCGATAAAGTTAAAGGCCGCTCAAGGTACACACTCGGAGCTGATGAATGTGAAGAAGAAGGTTCAAGAAGTCGTTATTCTAGAAGCAAGAGTCGATGAAGAGAGAAAATCTCAACCCTCAATTTTAATTGGCCCCTTTGAAATCCTCGATCGAGTAGGAACTGTGGCCTATAGACTCGTTTTACCGCCAAGTATGTCGGCGTGTTCATAACATTTTTCGGGTATCGATGTTACGTAAATATGTGGACGACCGAACCACATTATTAAATTAGAACTAGACGAGATAGTAGAAGATTTAACGTATGAGGAGATACGTGTTAAAATCTTGGATAAGAAGGATCGTATTCAACACTCAAAGGTTATACCTTAAGAGTTAGAATCTAAAATGAAGTCAAGGTATCCTCATCATAACAGGTACGTACGTAAATTTTGAGGGCGAAAATTCATAAGGAGGGGAGATTATGAGACCCCAAATTTTATGAATAAAGATTTAATTTCCTCGAAATATTTTTTTTAATATTATGGTGTGGATTTGAGATAGTGTTATAGTTGTGGGTAGTATTTATAAATTTTGCAAAGTATGCAAGTTGTTATATAATATTCGATTGGTCAGGGAATATTCATTTTAATAGGGAATATTTATACGACGACACAATCATTGGTGGACCCCACAACAGAAGTATTGTCGTAGTTAGAAAATGACAGAATTATCATTTTATAAAAATAACTACGAAAGTGTTACCGTTAAAACTGTTGAACTACCCGATAGTAAAAGTATAGTAATACGCGTGGTTGCATAGTAGCACACGGTATTGATTATTGATGCTTACGTAAGAAGTCACTTAGTTCTACTCAATTATTACTACAGTAATTGCTGCATCATATCTCTCATATTATTGATTCAATTATTGTCACATTATCATCTGCATAATATGATATATTATTAAATCAATAATTGAGACGACAAAGTTATTCATATTATTAAATTATAATATTTACAATGTCTAGAAGTTCTGTCAAGGAGAGGTTTGGTCATCTAATTGCGCGCCAATAAGGAGAAATCCTTATTGGAAAGCTGATAAGTAGGTTTTATACCTACTTATCCGGCATCTATTACTTGAATTATTTGCTTAATCTCGTGTTTCTTAGTTACTTTTCATGCATTTTGTTTCCATTTTGTAGATTATATGTTTGGAAGTTGAGTGAGAAACTATTGGTATGAAATTGTAAGGAAAATCAATTTCGGATATCGTTCGGGCCTTCATGTCATTTTATGTGTATTTCATGTTCTTGGCGTGGAACTTGAACTGTGTTGTGGAACTTTTTCTTTGATTTCCGGAATGTCTTGTACCATTCCAATCGGAAGTTCGGATGTGAGATTATTGCATAATTATCAAAGCTAAGAGTTGTTATGTTTGTCATTTACACAGCAGCTAATTCCAGTCTAATTTCGACCTTCATCTGTTCATTATTTCTGGAAACTCAAAGAATGAAAGTTGTAGAGCTCGTTGATAGCTTCGATTTGATAGGTTGCTGGCCATGTAAATCCTCTCGGATTAGAAGTTATGGCAATTTTAGCAGAGGATGTTGTAGTAGATTTTCAGAAGGTACCCAAGCTGGGGCTTGCCCTTTTATGCCTTGATAGAAAGCCGGGGCTTGGGTCCTGGGCGGTTTAGCAGCAGGTAGGCAAGCCGGGGCTTGCTATTACAAAGGGAAAAGGCAAGCTGGGGCTTGGGTATTCGAATTTGAAGTCTCCTAGTTGGTTTCTAATGCTTCAAACGTGGAGTTTAAGTGATGGTGATGACTTGGGACTCGTATTGGCATGGAATTGTAATCAGAATACATGTTGAAGTATATAATTAACACAAACAATGAGATTAGTGACACACAAGGCAAATTACGAAGATTAATCTCAGTTTTTCTAAGTAAGCGTTGGAGGAGTATTTCAAGAAGATTTTCGAGACGATTGCGATTCTAGGCTACATGAAGGATGTTTTTCAATATTCTTTGTCTTGGACTATTATTTGTAATAAAAAGGATGATTTCCATGATTTATTTAGTGTTTATTTCGTTTATTATGAACTAATTCACTTTTTAGGCTTATGATGGATCTTTGAGTGAATCTATGATTTTGTAAACTTTGATTTCCAAATTAATAAGCTATTTCCAGTTTATCTATATTGATTTGAGCTTGAATCTATGAATTGCCTGATCAACAATTCTTTGTGGATTTGTATGGAATCGAGAGAGGATATGCAAATCTAGACCTAGTTGATATAGCATGTGTTCATTATTTTGTGAATAGCTTAATTGTGATGAATGTTAAGGTAGAGATATGCTTGACATCGCATGCAATCGGATAGAGAACTTATTCTTCAACCTTCTTCAATTGTAATTCACATAGAGATATAGTGGGTTAGTTGATTAAGGTGTTTAACGAATTTCTATCTTAATTGTGGATTGACGTTAATACGATATTAGTGCATCGAGAGGTGGTTAATACTACGTTCATGTTCTTGATTAATTAACTGGGATAGTGAATTGAATTGGAATAAAAGTGTTAAAATCAGAGTAAAGCTTAGGGTGAAATCATAAGTCTAATTCTCCATTAACTGTTTGAAATTTCCAGATTTTGATATTGGTAATTGGTTTGTGGTAGTTTATTTGTTTTTAATTTAGTTTCTATAATTTTTAATCATTGAATTGGATATTTTAATAAAATTAGGATTAATAGGAAATTGATAATTGTGAAGTTAAGTTTCTTGCTAAATTGTCTCTGTGGGAACGACACTCTACTTATCACTTTATTACTTGTTGACCACGTATACTTGCGTGTTGTGAATAATTAGATTTTACCCAACAAAAGCCCACTCTTTCCTGAGAACGACCTGGTTGTTAAATATTATGAGTTATGATATTAATGATGAATAAGTTCGTGTTGATTAAAGATGAATTTGATAGTTCCATTGTGTTGGAATTATTAGTGTTAGTGGAATCGACATTTATTTCGATAATAATTGATGTCTGGAAGTTATTGGGTAATTAACCGGATAAATGAGCAATTGATTGCTATTAATTCACATGATTATAATTATTTGTTCACATGTATGTACTATTGATTCACATTCTTGTAATATTAGGGGAGTTGGCGCAAGATTGATAATACTTGCGTGACTAAGTTAAAAATGGAGGTATAGATGGAGGTACTATACTGTAATTCGTATTTTCACATGATTATAACTATTGATTCACATGATTGAACTATTGATTCACATTATTTACTATTAGGGGAGGTGGTGCAAGTTTGATAATACTTGCAGGACTAAATTAAAAATGAAAGAAAAGTTGAAGGTATTATACTGTAATATTTTGAGCCCCAAAACGTGCAATTATCGAAACTTTATTTTCCTATAAATAGAAGCTCATTCTTCCTTCATTTCTCACCAATTCACTAAAGCTATAGAAAGCAATTATTATAGAGAGAAATCACAGAGAGAAAGAAGAAGAGAAGTGCGCTACCTCTACTCAAATTATCGATTTCTTTCTAAAGGTAAAGGGTATTATTTCTTTCTTATTCATGAAGAGAGCTATTGTTATTCCATTCCTTATTATTTCATTGGAATAACTTTGATATGCTAATCACCGCATACATGGTGAAATTCTTCTATTATTCATTGGAATAACTTTATCATATGATCTATCGCATGCACCGTGAATTCTGTTGTTATTCCATTCTTTATTATTCCGTTGGAATATCCTGTCTACGCGGATTACAATCGACTGGTTCCGTTCTTTAGTATTCATTGGAATATCCTATCTGTGTGGCTTACACATCACCGGTTCCGTTCTTTATTATTCTATTGGAATATCCCGCTCGTGCAGACATTACATTTATGACCGTTCCATTATTTATTATTACATTGGAATAACTCGTCATGCATGCGGTCTATCGAATGCCTGGTGAATTCTTCTGTTATTCGATTCTTTATTATTCTATTGGAATAACATGTCTATGTGGATTACCGCATGCATGGTGAATGATCCTTCGTATTCATTTTTTATTAAATTGTGGAAATAATCTATCTACGTGGATTACCGCATGGTGGGTGAAAATCCATTTGCAGTTTCATATATTCTATTATATTCGTATGAAATATCATTTCTTTTGTACTCGTCATAAAATATCATTTTATTTGGTATTTTTCTGTTACGAGTTACTATTCACAGGTTACTATTCACCCAGTTACTATTCACTCTAGTATTATTCACTCGGGTATTCGGGGCACATTTCATGCCAGAGTACTATTCACGAGTTACTATTCACCCAAATTACTATTCACCCGAATATTATTCACTCGGATATTTGGAGTACTTTTTATGTTAGGGTACTATTCACGAGGTACTATTCCCGAAGTACTATTCACGGGGTACTATTCACCCGAAAAATTAATTCTTTTCTGTCCAAATTATTTTTGGTACATAAATATTATTCTTGAATTTTACTCCACAAAGAAGTATTATGTTGACAATTTAGACGTTATTGATTTCTGGATAAATTAAATTATAAATCTTTAAAATTTATCCTTGAACTTGTTTTATTGAATTATTATGTCATTGTCATCATCCTCATGCTTATAATATGATTAAAGTCATCTTTGGCTTACGTGCATAGATGGACTTTGTATGATTATGACCAGGGCTTATTCGGTATAATCATGACCGTAATGTGACGAATGATGTGGAAAAAGTCCTCATTGGCCTGTAGTTCATTGGTGGACAGTTATTGGTATGATTATGATCAGGGATTATTCGATATAATCATGACCGTAATGTGACGAATGATGTGGTAAAAGTCCTCATTGGCCTGTAGTTCATTGGTGGACAGTTATTGGTATGATTAAGACCAGAGATTATTTGGTATAATCATGACCATTGATGATTACATGAATATCCTTGGTCGTGGTGCAGGGATGATGTGGTTTATTTATTAAAAGTCGAGTCTCAAATGATAAAGTTGATGAAAATCTTTTTAAATCATAGAAGATAGTAGATTTTATGCTCTACTTGACTCTTCTAATGGATTGCTTATTCCGCTGCGCGATTGTTGATCTAAAACTTGTTGTCTATTATATTCTATCAGTTGTTATACTATTGAAGGCTAAGGATAATTTATTACGCATTATCTTAGTCATAATATTTCTTATTGGGCTAGTTGAGCTCACCCTTTCTTTCATTGTTCTCTTGAGAAAAATGAGAATATATATTTGGGACGAGTCTGGGGAATGGAGTGATGGTCCGGGATAAATGGCTTTAGTAGTCCTCACTATTCTGTGAAATAGTGTGATAATAAATGTAATAAGATTGAATTTGAGTGTGGATATTGTCTAGATGACAATATTCGTGTTAAACTCTCAGCTATGTTTTGTCGTATTTTACACAACAGTTGTATAATTAAGTTTGTATTTGGATTTATGTACCATGTATTTGGCGACTCAAGATGGGTGATGTATACCTATTTTGGGGGCGTCACAGAAAGGATACTCTCGGTGTGTTTTCTGGGGTTGAAACTGAACTTTCGGTGGTATCCGGGATTAAGCTAAGCTGTCTTCTAGGGTTATCTCTTAAAGAAGATTCCGCACTTCCTGCAATGTTAGTAACAGGTAGGCAGAAAATTTTGAGTGTCTACAGATGCCCCTCGTTATCATATTCACGCAATGCAATGGCATGGATAGGATAAAGAATACTAGACACTTGAAATGTAACAAGATGATTATGATGAAATGCATAAGAATATGATGCAAATGTATGTGATTTGTTGTATTTTCTTCCAACACGATGGGATGATTACCGGCTCCCTATTACTTCTGCAGGGGATGGCAATAATAACCAGCCTGATGAACTGTCTTGGATGCGTGATCCACAATTACCAGGAATCTCTAGGATTGTTGACGTTGGGGCTATCACCAAAGTTCTGAATCCTTGATACAAACATTATCCTGAAAATATATCTCTAACGTATAAGAGACTCTGTGGGGATGAGTTTTGTCTGTTGAGGATGTGTATAACATATTCCATCATCAGTCCTCCCCGATGAGGATGTTTTTCCCTGGTTTGTATCGCCAGGTGCTTCAGCTATTCTGTTGGAGTTACTGCCAATAGTCGATGTTGTCAGGGTTGCCTGACCTTCATTGACATGTGTATCAACGGATGAGATCCTTGCTAAGGATAATGTCAAGGCTGCTTGACCTTCACTGATGTGTGCATCAACGGATGAGTTGCGTTGTAACCCCCGTCAGGGAACATGTTAAGGCTACTTGACCTTCATTGACGTGTACATCAATGGTTGAAAATGCATGACACCCCCGCCGGGGATCATGTTAATGGATGAAAATGCGTTGTAACCCCCGCCGGGGATCGAGTTAATGTATGAAAATGCGTTGTAACCCCCGCCGGGGATCATGTTAATGTATGAAAATGTGTTGTAACCCCCGCCGGGGATCTGTTTTTAGGGCTACGACCCTGCACTAACGGCATCGGACCTTTGTGAGGTATTGTCGAATGTAGTTTGCAACAAATGAGATCATCGATATAGTGAACCATGTGTTTGGACGAAGACCAATGAATGTTATGTAAAGCCAGAGTTTGGTCCATGAAAACCAGAATTTTAGGCTATTTCGCTCAATCGCGTAGCATTTTTATTCCTGATTTGGCCTTTTCAGCTTGTAAGAACTCCTTTGCAACTCGAACTGGATAGAGGCGGAGGGGTGGTACCCATATAGGGGTGCTGCAGGTACACCTGTAGTAGCCACAAGTGGACCTACGGCCAACCGTGAATGTCCTTAAATGGGCTGCTTGCTTTCCCAAGTCATTTTTAAGCTGCTTCATGAAGGAAACCTGAGAGCTCTTCTTCAGATTTGCTGTATTCAGACGACTTTCTACAAATTCTGTCACCGTACAAGTGTTCTACACTGTCTTGGTAATGTATGCATGTATTCTTTTCCAGTTTTCATTCGTTGGAAAATGACTTATCACATGAAATGCATCTAAACACATAGTAGTGCACATGCATGCTGAAATGACTTGATAAAAAATATTCAACATCGTAAATATTAGTGTTAAACCATGTTGAACATAATGATGTGAAAAAAATTTGACTTTTGAAATAGTCAAATTAACACCATTTTATGCTATTTCTTATCCTATTTGAGGACAAATGAGCAAAGGTGAAAAAAGCAAAATAATACTGGTAATTAGGTTATCCCTACAGATTTTTTGCTGTGATGTATTAATGCATGTAGGATGTAGATGATTATGGGTAGGTGTGCTACTGAATGGCCACCTAGTCATGCCTATGTGCATGTGGATAGTCCTATTTACAAATGGGACTATGGAATTTTTTTTTCAAAATGTAGGCATTGGGTAGTCATGCATTTTTAACTCTACTGTAGATGTATGTTAAAATAATGCATGCATGCATGTAGTCATAAAACTGCATTTTGAAAAATCTCCAGATAAGAATTTACCACACCCTTTCTGAGGTGATTTAGAGACTTGTTGTCTAGATATATGGATCCAGATCAGCCGAGTAGTTCCCGCAGGACCACTTCTGGTGTGCGGAGGAGGGCTTCTGAAGTGCCTCGACCCAGTTTTGTTAGACAACCTCATCATTTGCGGAGGCGGTGATACGTCCTGTCCGGGTTGATGTACCGGATGTGGAGGACGAGGAGGAGGATGTACAGATTGATGCTCATGCTCCTGCTGTACGTGTTCCCCGTAGGGACCTTCCGAGTATTCAGGTGGTGAACCCACAGTTATTGGGCAATTTGAGTAGACACCCCTTAGTTTACTTGCATGTAAATGAGGTACAAAGCTAGACTTTGATCTTCCTTCTTTCCTATTGATGAGGAGTAAAGAGTTCTGATGTTGATCTGCTTTATGATGTAGGTTCCTGGATTTACACAGCCTAGAGGGATCTGGTTCGACATCTATGCCATGTACCAGGCTCTGCATCCTGACTATAGAGTAATCATGCATGACTGGGGATTTGGGGCTTTCTTTTCCATCCTTCCCCATCGTTGTCCCTAGGGTTACCTTAGAGCATTGTCTGAGTGCTGGTTTCACCAGACTCAGTCACTCCATTTATTGGACTGTGAGGTGATGATTACGCCGGTGGATTAGCAGTTTATCACAGGTATGGAGTTTGGAGGGGTACCAGTGCCTTGTATGGCGGATATTACCCCGAATGCCGTTAGATCCTTTCTAGGAGTTTCGGCGGAGGCGCTCAAAGGTAGGACTGTTCGTACAGGTCCTTTGAGTGTAGATGCTATGAGAGGGCTGTTGAGTGAGCCCATACCTGATGATGTGAGAGTCAGGGATCGCATTCTTCGGCGATTGTTCCTGATGATCATTAGGGGCTGCTTCATAGCTGATAACTCTTCTACGGTGTCCTTCGCTTTAATCAGCGCCAGTCGACCTACGGATCGTATTAGAGAGTATGATTGGGGTTCCTACACCTTTGCCTATTTCCTCAGGGGAATGCGCATGCGTTCGTAGGGCTTGACAGAGGCTTGGCTAAGATTTTACCCATTTCTGCGGGTGAGTATTTCTTTTGTAATTTCCCATGTACAGGTTAAGAGTGTTGACTGACAGCAGATGTTTGCCTTTGTGTTGGCAGTTTTGGGCCTATGAGAGGCTCCCATGTTTACGTCTGGTGAGTGTGTTAGGATTAGATACTTACCCACGAGGACGAAGATGACATCATTCCATACTAGCAGAGGTCCCTGCAGCTGAGGGTTTCACTCATTGCCGCCTACAGCTGAAGTTGTTAACAGTTGATGTCATCTCATGGATTCCCTATTCAGGGGAGCATTTGAGCATTGGATTTGAGGATGGGTACCCGACTTATGTCGAGCACATGATTTCCACCCGTAGGATTCTTCTCTTCATAGATGGAAAATGGGAGCTCTATTTAGGAGAGCGTGCTATTAGGAGCATCACAGGAGAGATTTGTATACCAATCTTGCCTCCTTCCAGGCGTTATTGTCCTGTCTCGCAGTCACCCGTCATTGATATTCCATTGTTGGGTGTTGACAATTTTACATTATCAGAGGGTCCCTGGACTCAGGAGATATTCCAGCATTGGTGGTTCCCTCGTACCATTGGAGCCCAGACCCACGCCACTCAGTTCATGGGGGATATGGTTCTTGGATCTGTGATGATGACGGATTGGACACAGATTGATAGTTTGACCCGGTAGTTGGATCAGGCACATTTCTTTATCTGGCATTTGGGCAGAGATCCTTCAGAGGCAGATACTTTTGATCCTTCCAGCTCTTGCGCTGGCCCCTTAGGTGACCCATATGGCTTTGATGGTGCAGATCCTCCTTTGTATAGGCCTGACATCTCTGTGGATAGAGATCTAGTAACTCATGAGGAGTTACATCAGGTGGACAGGATTGATGATGTAGACATTGACACCATTGTCTTCTTCTGATGTATATTCTCGTTATCTCTTTTGATAGGCCTCTGTTAGACATTGGGTGGCTTTCCCCCATTCTCGCTATATCTTTTGATAGGCCTCTGTTAGTAGCTGGGCGTCTGTGCCCCATTTCCCTGTATTTCTAGCTGTACAGAGATGTATTAGATGATGATATACTTAGGAATGTATGTACAGTTTTCCATTCCCTATATCATATTGCCATCTATTCTTTATTATGCATGTATTTTGTTATGCATATGTATGTATGTTCAGAGATATTCAGCATTGACCCCTAGATGGTCTTATGATACGGCCCACACAGATGTCTTCTTTGACAGTTAGCCGTATTGATCATACCCCACCAGTATTGATGGCATCCCGTCTGAGATCGTGGTATGATAGTATGTCACCTTCAGACAGGGTGACTGTAGATCAGTTATTACAGCATACTATGACTCTCCTGATGTTTTAGGTTCCCACAAGCTTCATAGAGGGTATGCTGGAGCATTAGATACTGGAGAGACAGGTTTTCTGGTTTGGCATCCACGAGTTGACTCCTACTCTGGAGGAGTATGCACGGTTGACGGCGTTGCCATTGGACAGACCTTGCGTGCGGATGGCCATCGATAACATGAGCCGACAGTTTATGACTCTCACCGGGCTGAGGCGTAGAATTGTGTAGGATGAGATCACATCCGGTCATGTCGTATCCCAATGTTTTCTACTTGATAGATTTGGCTATGAGGATAGTTATACACGGTACTCCAGGGATTTCACCATGCCGGAGGATCATTGGCACTCAGCCAGAGTAGATGTACTGCTACTATGCGTGTTGTCGTATATATACATGCCACGGTACATGGATGAGCTAGATATTGGCGTTATCATGGCAGTGAGAGCTCTCAGGGAGGGTCACACCATTGTACCGATGATCATCGCAGAGACGCTAAGGTCAGCCACATATTGTAACACTTACCCTGCAGGGGTATTTACAGGCAGCTCGGTCATGTTGTACGTGTGGTTTATGTCACACTTGAGACCAATTAGAACTTTTAGATGGCACGGGTATTGTTTCACCCATGAGAAAGCTATGTCATACTCCTTTCAGCCTGCGAAGTGTACAGATCCTACATCTTGGTCCGTTTTCCTGGCAGGGATCAGAGATCTGTTTGATATATTGCCGTGTTCAGGGCTTAGCTCACCCTACAGCTTCATCAGTCATGCTTCGGGCATGGAATATCTCCCTCTAGCTGGTTTGAGGGGCATGACTACTTACCACCCACTGGCCGTGATGTGTCAGTTTGACCAGTTCCAGGATTTCCATCCTTTTGAGGGGACATTGAGTCAGTATTTAGCTTCTCGCCACTTATCAACAGAGGATAGATCCATGTTGTATGCCTATTGGGCTCAGCGTGAGTTAGTTGAGTTTTCCGTCAGCCATCCGGGTTGTTCTGCAGAGTATTCCGCATGGATGGAGATAGAGACGACATTGACTATGGAAGTATCCACAGTGCAGGAGATTGATTTCGATGATGGGGAGCCTACGGAGGAGACTTATATTCCCATTGAGGAGGATTTGTCTACTGGGTTGCCAGCAGTTGTGATGGATTCTCCCACTACGAGTGGTACTATGATTCAGCATTCAACATAGTATCTAGAGCAGAGTTTACATCTGATAACCTTTGAGAGAGATCAGGCTAGGGCCTTGATGTTGACAGCTCTATTAGAGAGAGACGAGGCCAGATCAGCCAGAGATGCATTGATTGTAGAGCAGGATGCTGCCCTATCTGCCCGGGATGCGGCCGTCACAGACAGACTTTAATGAGATCCCTTACGACTGACATCCTTGCTGATATGAGTGCATACATTGATGAGCATCATGCCACCATGCAGTTAGCCTCGGATTTGCTAGCTCGTGTAGATACCATTGGGCAGGAGCTTGCAGTGTTACCTCCTTCTTCGGAGAGGGATGCTATGTTAGATCTGATAGTCCGTATACATACAGATCCGTAGATAGACTTGTATTTTCCTGCACAGACTAGCTTAGCCATTTAGTCATGTACAATACATATGTATATATCAAACAATATTATATATGGCAGGGAAATATATTTTGATTCACTTCCCTTTCAGTTGTGCCTTGATACTTGCTTGATATTTGCCTGTTTCTTTAGGGCTTGTTATCTTGATGCATACTGAACTCATCCTTGATGTGTGGACATTGAGACGTCGCAGGATCTTTTAGAATGGATCATTGATCTGTGTGTATCCTTACCATCTTTGGTGTCTTAGGACTGGTTTTTGTATGTAAATGTGGAGAGGAGTATGGCTTTTCATCTTTGAGATTAACCGTACCACAGATGGTCGCCAATACTCCTATTTAAGAGGAGCCTAGTTAATTCCATCTCTTATGGATTGGTGTTGCTCTTTGAGGCACAACCACAGCTTAGATAGTCGCCGGATCTCCTATTTGTGAGGAGGGGTTAGGTAGTTCCATCCCTTTGGTCTGAAGCCGATGAAATATGGTGGATTGAATTTTGATCCCAGTACTGTGTGACAAGTATTTGTGTTCTGGTAGGGGGTTAAACCAAACCATAAATGGCTGCCTACGTAATCCTATTGAAGAGGAGATCAGGTCTGCGTAGTTCGAACCTAGTGTAAGAGGTTCAAGGCTAAATGTAAAAGGGTGTAGGAATGTTTTTGTTTATGTAAAGAAAGGGCAGAAATGTTTTTGTTGTTTTTGTTTTTGTAGAGAAAGGGCAGAAATGTTTTTGTTTTTTATTTTTATCATGATAAAGGCGATATAGAATATGGTTGCCTCACGTCTCCGGGTATCGGGGAGATCAGTTAACGTAGTTACGCCCTCGGAGACGATTTGCAAATCAAGAGAAGTCTGAATCCCATGTGCAGGCTATACTGTGGGGAAATAAAGTTTGATCCCATGTTTGGGATAAACTGCAGGTGTGAAAAAGTTTGATCCTAAGTTTAGGACAAATTGCAAGCGTGAAAAAGTTTGATCCTAAGTTCAGGACAAACTGCAATTTTGAAAGGTTTAATCCCTGGTGGGATAACTGAAATTATATGAAAGGTTTGAAATGAGGTAAAATCAGGCTGCTGGCTTGAAGTGTATGTTTCCCTGAGGGGCAGAAGAGTATGTAAAAAGGGTTAGAAAACCCGAATGACTGGTGATCTGATGATCCAAAACCAGGATGTTTGCTTGATGATAACCTCAGACATAGTACCGTTTCATGGTGTCCGAGTTGATGAGTTGTGAAAATTCATCGCCATCCATTTCCTGTAGTCTGAGAGCACCTCCTGTCAATACCTCCTTGAAAACAAACGGGCCTTCCCAGTTTGGAGCGAATTTTTTTCCCTTAGATTGATCTTGGTTATCAATGATCTTCTTCAAAACCAAGTCATACTGTTTAAACTGCCGTAGCTAGACTTTTCTATTGCAGGATCCGGTGATCCTTTGTTGATATAACTGACCATGGAAGATAGCCGCGATTCGCCTTTCGTCTATTAGAGACAATTGGTGATATCTGTCTTGTACCCATCGGTCTTCATCCAGCTGAGCGTCCATCAACACTCTGAGGGATTCCATTTCCACCTCTATGGGGAATACTGCTTCCATCCCATAGACTAATGAGTAGGGGATTGCCCCAGTGGAAGTACGCATTGAAGTTCCGTAGGCTAATAAAGTCAGAGGCAAGAGGTCAGGCCATCCTTTGTGATTGACGGACATCTTCTGCATGATCTTCTTGATGTTTTTATTAGCCTCTTCAATAGCACCATTCATCTTTGGACGGTAGATGACGGAGATAAGATGTTTGATGTGAAATTTACAGCATAACTCCTCCATCATTTTGTTGTTGAGGTTCTGAGCATTGTCTGACACAATTACATCTGGTTGTCCATATCGACAAATGACATTGTTTTTGATGAAAACAATGATGACTTCTTTGGTAACCCTAGGGAAGGAGGCTACTTCTACCCACTTGGTGAAGTAGTCGATCATGGTAAAGATAAACCGATGCCCATTACTGGCTTTGGGCTCGATCGGCCCGATCACGTCTATTCCCCACATTGAGAAGGGCCAGGGTGAACTCATATTGTGGAGTTCCGTTGGAGGGGCGTGGATAACATTCCTATGAATTTGGCATTGATAGCACCTCTTGATGTGATCAGCACAGTCAGCTTTGAGCGTAAGCTAGTAATGCCCTGTTCTGAGGATTTTCTTAACAAGTAGGGGGCCGCTCATGTGTGGTCCACATAATCCACCATAGATTTCATCCATGAGCGTCTGAGCTTGGCCTTTGTCCAGACATCTAAGAAGTCCTAATCCTGCATCTCTTTATAGAGTGCATCTCCGCTCAGGTAGAATTTCATAGCCATTCGATGGATCTGCCTTTTTTCAATCGGGCTCACCTCAGTGGGTGTAGATCCATCTCGCAGATACTCTTTCATATGCTGATACCAAGGGTGTTGGATGGGAGGTAGCTCATCCTATACTTCTCCAATATAATTCCCATAGGCTGGAACCTTTTGTAGGGTAAATGGGATGTTTGGCATGTTTTCCTTGTCATGCATGTTGATCAAGGAGGCCAAAGTTGCTAGCGCATCCGTAAAATCATTTTTATTTCGAGGAATATGGAGGAAGTTTACTTCTTCGAACTCCAAAGCCATTTGTAAAACTTGTCGATGGTAAGGCAGTAAATGTAGCTCTTTGGTTTGATAGATTCCTGTGGTTTTTTTGATTACCAACTCTGAATCCCCAAAGACATTTAACCGTCTGATACCCATTGATTGGGCAAGTTTGAGTCCTATGATACAACCTTCATACTCGGCTGTGTTGTTGGTGCTGATAAACTGCAATTTGAAGGCGATGGGATACTTCTCCCCCGTACCAGATACTAGAACTGCTCCAGCTCTAGAACCTTCTGTGTTAACAGCTCCATCAAAATACATTTTCCACGTATGGCATGCATCGTACTGATGGTGTTGCTAAATTGCCATGACACATTCATCGAGAAAGTATATTTCTAAGGGTTTATAATCCCCTACAGGTGCGGCGGCCAGTTGATCCGCAATTCCTTATCCTTTAATGGACTTTTGAGTCACATAGACGATGTCAAATTGTTGTAGAATCAACTGCCATCTGGATAGCCGACAATTCAGTATGGGCTTACTGAACACGTACTTGAGAGGATCCACGGAGGATATGAGATGGGTAGTGTGACCATGGAGGTAATATTGAAGCGTCACGAAAGCCCATGCTAAAGCACAACAAGTCTTCTCAATCAGAGTGTACTTATGTTCACTGCTGTTGAATCTTTTGCTAAGGTAATATATAGCTCGTTCTTGGCCTCTATCGTCTTTCTGTCCTAGCATGCATCCCATAGCATTGTCATTAATGGACAGTTACATGAATAGGGGAACATCATCCATGGGAGGTACCAAAACAGGAGCGTTAACCAATTGCTCTTTGATTGTAAGGAAGGCTTTCTGATATTCATCATTCCATTTCATGGAGGAGTTTTTCCTAAACAGCTTGAAGATGGGCTCATAGGTTGCTGTGAGTTGAGAAATAAACCTGCTAATAAAATTAATTCTTCCCAAAAATCCCTGTATTTCCTTCTCTGTCTGAGGAATGGGCATTTCCTTGATGGCCTAGATTTTGGTGGGATCCAGCTTAATCCTTTTGTGGTTGACTAGGAAACCTTGCAACTTGCCTGATTTAATGCCAAAGGCACACTTGGCTGGATTCAACTTCAAGTTGTACTTACACAACCTGTTGAAAAGATTTCTCAGATTGTCTAAGTGGTCTTCCTCCCTTCGGGACTTGACAATGATGTCATCCACGTAGATCTCTATCTCTTTATGCATTAAGTCATGGAAAAGAGCCATTATAGCTCGCTGATATGTTGCTCCGACATTGATGAGGCCGAATGCCAACTGT
Organism: Panax ginseng; assembly: GCA_020205605.1. NCBI lineage: Eukaryota > Viridiplantae > Streptophyta > Magnoliopsida > Apiales > Araliaceae > Panax > Panax ginseng. The sequence continues at coordinate 102,561,926 of CM035137.1, forward strand.
CTATAACAAAAGGTTCCCCAAGGAGTGATGAAAACAGTTTTTTCACGATCCTCCTCAGCAACCATAATCTGATGAGACCCCACGAATCAATCCATAAAGGAGTACATGCCGTATTGAGCAGTATTGTCAATGAGAATGTGGATAAATGGCACGAGAAAGTTATCCTTAAGGCAAACTTTGTTCAGATCCTGGTAATCCACACAAACTCGCACCTTTCCTCTTAGTTTAGTCACGAGGACTATGTTTGATAACCACTCAGGGTATGTAGAAACCATGATGATGTCTGCTTGAAATTATTTCACAATTTCTTCTTTAACCTTTAAACTCCACTCAGGTTTTAATCGCCTGAGCTTCTACCTTACTGGCTTGAATCCCTCTTTAATGGGAAGGCGATGGAGGACAATGTCAGTGGACAAACCCACCATGTCTTCATGAGACCATGCAAACACATCCTGGAATTGGGTTAGTAGCCGAGCCATGTCATTCCGTTAGTTTGGAGTGAGGTCTGAACCAATCTGGATTAGCTTAGGGTTTTCTAAGGTTCTGAGATTGAAAGAAGTGGTTTTATCAAGATTAGGTTTAGGTTTGTCTTCGACCCATTCCTTGATCTCCCGAGGTGTCTCAATGTCCTCTTGTATTTCCATCAAGTTTGAGTCCAGCTTTTCATCAAAGTTACAGTTCTTGTGGAGAAAAGGCACCTCATCAGCAAGTATAGGCACATCTAAATTCAGAGTCCTGAAACAAAATATGCTTTCACTTAATATATGAAACTGTTCAATCATACAAAGTGTTAGCATGTACTAATAAAATAACTGCTAATACTGTACAAAAAAGTAAGCAGTTAAAGTTATCTACAGGGCAGATGTAATTTCTGCCCATTTTACCCTCGTCGACCAATGCATGGAGCGCTTTTCCAATTGTCGAGGGTAAAGTCATGATGGACTGCAGTGATGGAGGGGCTATCATTTTCCTCCTTTTTTGGAATGATGACCATGACATCTGGGCAATCATCGTCTGGGGTGTATCTGTTTGTATGTTCATTATGGACAATGATGCGTATGCTTGACATCATCAAGGTAATGTATTGTTTACATTTCCGTTCCCTCTCTTCCACTTTAGGATCAGGAATCAAGACCTCTTTTGCTTTAACCGGTACTGGTTTAGGAAATAACATAGCCATAACATGGGCTGACACCTTTACCGGAGACTGTATCATAACAAGAGTTGCAGGTGGAGAAAATCACCGTATGGCTGAGGTTAAAGGAATCTATTTGTGCTTATGAGGATTCCTGTGACTAGAGCTAGCAGAATAGCCTAATCCAGCTATCCCTATTTGATTGGGCACTTGAATCGGGTGCTTAATACCCTGATGATCTTTGCCCAACCCTTGTCCAGGTTGATGACCCAATGATATCATCTCTTGAATGGCCGACATAACCTCGACAGAAATCTTGGGTGTGAGAGGTGGTTCCCCAATGGGATGGTAATGAATGTTGCTCACCTCCAGGGCGTGGAAACTGACCGGCTCAACTTCTGAATTGAAGCTGATTAGTGGCATGTCACTTTGTTCAGGACATTCTGGCTCAGCATTAACAGTGACTAGGCTATTGTTGATAATGTACTTGAGTTATTGATGAAGGGTGGAAGGAACGACTCCAGCCATATGAATCCATGGTCTTCCCAAAAACAGGTTGTATCCTGTGGCTATTTTGAGCACGTAGAAGGATACACTGAATGTATGTGGACCAATCTCCACTGGTAATTTAATCACTCCAACGACGTTTCGTCGGGACCCATCAAAAGCTTTGATAACTGTATGGCTGCTTTTGATCCTCTTGGGGTTGATATTCATCTTCTCCAAGGTAGCATAAGGACAGATATTCAGAGATGAACCTCCATCTATCAAGACTCATCCAACCATGTATCCGAAGGACAAAACCGCTATGTGCAACAGCTTGCAATGACCGGTCCCTTCAGCGGCTATGTCGTCATCAGTGAAAGATATCACATTGTTGTTGAAAATGTGATCAACCAGATGTTGAAAATTTTCCACATCCACTAATTTTGGTAAATGGGCTTCTTCCAAGACCCTTAACAATACCATCATGTGATCTTCGGAAGCGAAAATCAAGTCCAGTATGGAAATTTTCTGTGGAGCTTGTCTCAAGCTTAAAACCACCTTGGCTTCGTTATGACCCATGGTACGGAGGAACTCCTCAATCTTCTTCATGGGAACTTTCCCATTTGATTTGATGGCGGGCTTCATCACCCGATGGGGAGGATACAGTGGATTCTCCTTCGACACTGCAAAGGTAGTATGTGAAGTAGATCCTTCATCCTGCCCATAATTCCATGGGACTTTTTGTAGGCTGACAAAAGGATACTGTGGTCTGAATGGTAAGTTAATTGGCTCTAGTGCAACCACTTCTAAAGGATTTTCAGCTCCTTTGAGTTGAATTGCTTGTATTGTGAGTGGTCTGGCAGCCAAATCATCTTCATAGGAGATAACTGCTACTCCGTCCTTCCATTTTGTAGGACATGTGTTCCCACTCTCATGTAATAAAGTGTCATTGTTTGCCATTTGCAGGACACCGCTGTTAATTAAATTTTGAATGAGGTGGCGGAGTGCCCATCATTCTTCTGTGCTATGACCGCGAGAGTGGGAGTGATATTGGCATACTCCCTCAGAATTAAACTGTCTGGAACGGGGATTGATTGGAGGTAGAAGGGATGTAATTCTTCCTTTATTAATTAAAATTTGAAATATCTCCTCCATTGGTTGGCCAAGATATGTAAATTCCCATTTGTTGGCAAAATCCCGACGGGCTTTGGCACTTGCTCTTTTCGCAACTTTATCCTCCATTGTTTCACTTTCTGAAGGTGAGGATGGAATATTCATGACAAAATGAAGGAGACTAGCATGCTCCTGACTGATTAATTGGTGTGTGACTTGGTATTGATTAATCACCAGTTCTGCCAATTGATCTGCTTGTTTACAAAGAGCCTTAATCTTTTACTCCATCATAAACTGGAACTGCGCGTAGTCCCATCTATCAGCACCGTCTTTGCTGGTCTAGGAAGATTCAATAACGTAATTGGAACTCTGTCCACTGCTCCAATTAATCATATTGACCTCTCCCTCTTTGTGTTGAGGAAGAGGATTGTCTTACACATGAGGTTGGTCGGGTTTAGTTACGACAATCTCCCCATTGTCAATTAAGTCCTGGATCTTGTGTTTGAAGGCCCAACAATCTTAAGTGTCATGTCCTAGTGCCCCGACATGATAAACACACTTCCGAGTAGCATTGAAACCCTTCCCATTCGGGTTGGCTGGTGGAAGAAGATGTGTAATTTTCTTCTGAGTAGTCAGAAGAGTAAGGATATTCTCGAGTGAGTCCCCTAAGGGTGTGAACACTCGGGGGCGTTTGACTTCTCCACCTTTAGACAATGGAGGGCTTGAAGACTGTGCTTGCAAAGGGGAGTAGTTTCTTCTCTGGATAGGCATATTTTGACTGCCTTTTTGACCTTGTAGTATAAAGGAAACATCTTCCTCTTTCTTTTTGTGGACCCTCCGGGGGTTGTTTCCATAAGTTCCAAACTGGATGTGCCCAACAACTGCTTTAAGAGTGGCTAGGTCTTGAATCTTTCTTGACTTCAATCCCATCTCAGCCATATCTCTGTGTTTGATAATTTCAGAAAATGGCTTGCCAATGCCAGCTAAGACTCTTTCATAGAAAGGAGCTTCTTGTATGTTTATGAAGGTCATGACCATTTCTGATTCTGTCATGGAAGGAATAACTTGAGCAGCAAGGCGCCTCCACCTTTGAGCATACTCTCTGAAAGACTCAGTAGACTGTTTCTTGACTTTGGTAATCTGGTACCGGTCAGGAGCCATCTGAGATTGAAAGCTGTATTGCGTGAGGAAGGCATGAGCTAGTTCCTCCCAACTATGGATCTTTGAGTTATCTAATCTGGTATACCACGATCGGGCTTCTCCAGTCAGACTCTTCTGGAACAGCTGCATTCTGAGCTTCTCGTCCTCTGCATAAGATCCAAGTTCTCCTATAAATATCTTCAAATGTGTGTAAGGATCTCCTAACCCATCATACTTTTCAAAGTCAGGAGTTTTGAACATCTCTGGATAATGTACACTAGGGAATATACAAAGGTCAGCATATGAAACACTCCCATGTGTTCTAATCCCTTTGATAGAATGGATGGTTTCCTCCATTTAAAGGACTTTCTTCCTGATATCACCGGTGTCTGGATCTTCTTTAGGATGGGTGTTTTCAGGAATTTTGTTGGTCGTATCCAACTGAAGTTCAGTATTTTTTTTATCTGAACCTTGTGCTCTTCCTTATGCAGAGGATTCTGTATATACGGGTATTCGCGAACCCTGAGTAGATTGGTGTAGTTCTTTAAGCAGAACAGCCAAATCTGTAATTTTTTTGCTTAATCCATCAAACTCTTTTCGCGAGACAGGAGTAGGATTAGACTGGTCAGACGAAGACATAGTTGGCTGTAGGCTCGTGGCCTTTTTGGATTTTGAGCGGGTAACAAGCCCAATTATTTCCCTACAAAAACTTATGTAGTTTAGTCTTAGGGAATGTATAAAATGTTTACATGCTATCATATTGTGTCCATTTTAGGAATATTGTCCTGCAAAACGGGTGTCATTTGATAGCATGTTATGCATGAACATGCATGTGCAAATATTCTTCATATTATCCATTACATATAGATGAACATGGAATAAAATTACAAGTAATTGTCTTTACAAGTAATTGAAAATTAAAAACATGAAGAGACCTTACTCCGCATTTGGTTTATTAGAGGCTGACCTATCGTAGGTTACTCTCGCGACTTTTTGGCATGAAGGTTCCCAGATCATCGCAATTTACTCGACGCGAAGTTAATCTGGTCTTTCAACTGGAGCGAATCTGGGTGGTGCCTTTCCTGAGCCTCATTGGAATTAGTCTTCCTATGAGTCCAGTAATCAAACACCGATAGGATAGCCTCCTGGTGGAGGAACCACACAACATACCTTCACATACAACGTGTCTCACAATACACTCATGTGTGTTTACCGCTTTTATATATATATATATATATATATATATATATATATATATATATATATATATATATATAAAAGCAAGTAAACGCTCCAATCGATAATGTTAGTCACACACACACACACACACACACACACACACACACACACACACACACACACATATATATATATATATATATATATATATATATATATATATACAGACATAAATGAAAACCACGGACCGAAGTCCGGGCATACACATATAACACGACTATCAATGTGAAGAAGACTGTGCAAAGATGAAGATAAAGGCTTTATAATGTGTAAGAAGGCTTACAGTGGGCTGCCAAAGAAGAATTTTATAACTTTAAATGGATGAACACTCGGCTCCCGCCGGTAAAAATATAGCTATATGTGAGCTAACAAGTGTTTAAAATGAGAAATCACTCAATATTGGGTGTGTACAAAGCAAATTTGACAGGGCTTCCTCGCCTTTCTTCTCTTGAATATGTCCACCCAAGCTTTATATTTATAGAGATGGGAGTCAGTAGGTGCACTGCTTGCATGATGCATGCACTCTTGGTGCCCGGTGCCCCTGCTCTGCGAGTCTCCGCTTAGTCTCGAAAATGCGTGCACACGTGCAACGTGATGTCTGCTCGAACTTGCAGAACTTCAATCCGAGCATCCGATTGAGGTGTATAAGACCTGTTTCAGACTGCTATTATCAAGAGCTACGCAATGACATGGGATTAGAAGTTGTACGAAGTCAGGAAGATGGAACCATGTCCTATCTCTTTAGGCTTCAAATTTTATCCGGTGTGCTGCCTTGCGTAGTAGTCACTCGGGATTGCAACTCCTTGGTTCTTGTGGGACATTGTTGTGTAGAATGTATGTTGATTGTTATTTGTTGAGACAGCGCCATGTGGGGTTGAGGTGGCCATTTGACTTCGCCGTTTATCGGGGTTATCTCCATTTTTGGCAGATAAAGCAGACGTTGCTCAAGTTATCTTTGAGATTGGGCCGCTGCAAGTGTTAATTACCCTCAGGATTGTCTCTGAGGTGTGACTGTCCTCTCGGGGTTATCTTCGGGTTTCAGAATTGAGAGCCTCGGTGGAAGTCCCAAGGTTAAAGCTGACTGCATGCATTTGAAACAAGCATTTCCGGGGTTATCTCCAGAACTGCAACTGCACTCCTTGGGGTTATCTCCAAGGTTGACATTGTCTTTCTCGCTGTTGTTTTTGGGACTAAGACTGAATGTAAAGCCCCCAAATCCAGGTACTTGAAACCCGAATTTAGTGCTTCACAAAACCATTTCTATGAGCAGAATAATACTAATACTAATAATAATAATAATATAAATATTAAACTTAATTTACATAATTATCAGAGTCTAGCTCCCAAGTACGTAACCTTTAATCATTCCTTACAATACATGATAATAAATATATAACGTTGTCTTAATATTATTAAATTATTACAAAAGATAACATTGAAATCATTTAGCAACCTTTCCCTTTCCCTCGTTTCTTGCAGAGCCTTCAGGTTGTTCACACTTAGCTGAAAATATTTAAATTAAGCAAGGATGAGCATTTGAGTGCCCAATAAGTAATAAAAATTATATATATGTAAGCTGAAAGAATTTAAATATTTTCTTTATACTACCCTTCTACAATAATTCAATAGTTGTGAAGTAATCTGAATTGATAATAATAACATAACAACCCTCTTTCAAATTTTTGAAACTACGTACCGACTATAAATAGGGTTAAGGGGACATACTATGAACATTTTTTCATTTTGAAAAGGTTAAGCAGAACTTCATCTCAGAAACCGTCATAACTTACGACACGCAGGGGTGATCGGCCCGTTGTACCTGTGATTGATCAATACTACATGCAAGAACGATGTTATTGTTCATTCATTCTGGCCCACCTTGGGTGCATAAAAGTTTTCCGTGTAAGGGATATTCATACTTATCGGGGTTCCAAACCAAAGCAATTCGGTTGGATAATAATAAGGTTTTATCTTGTTTAACAATAATCTATAATTCAATATATATATATATATATATATATATATATATATATATATATATATATACGAGTAATTAACAAAGGTGTATCAACATGTGATTAAATGCAATGATTATCCAAGTGGGGACAACATATAACCATTTATAAAAATTAATGAGCGAGAATATATATCCGAATTATATATACTAACATGTTGACAATCAATGAGCGTATATAATATAGGATTAATAATCTGTACAGTAATAATCTAATTCTGAAACATTCTTACTCATGTCCATTGCATAAAAAAAATGTAAAGGTAGGATACTTGCCTGATATGTTGCTTACAGAATGCAACTTAGTTTTATCTTTTATATCACGACCTATCATTAATCAAATCATTCGTTCGATTAAAACAATATACTATAACAAATAGTACTGCATTTCGCAGTCAACACATAACCTATTTACATTATCACACATGTTCAACAGTCATTGAATCACAAACTAACATTAATACAATCAAAATATCTAAGTCCAGATCATTTTTTTTGAAACATGTCGGTGTACCGACAGCTTTATCGGGTAATAATCGAGTCTCAAACTCTAATCCGAAGTTTAATATCCGTAAGTATTAGTCATATTATTTTAAATGACTTAATAAACATTTATTATAATTTATCATGAATCTTCAAACACCAGAATTATTATCAAATGATTTAAACATTACATAATTCTATTATCATTAATATTTAATTAATATTAAAGTATTAATGAAACCATTGCCAAAATATTAAAGTTATTTATAATAACTTAGAATATTTTTAAAGTATTAATATTACCCTTAAATGATTTTTAAAACATTTAAAATCATTTATAAATAATTTTGATTAATATTTAAATTTTAATGTACCATTTATCAAAATATTAAAAGTTATTAAGTATAAATTAAAATATTTTTAGTTCATTAATATCATTTTTAAATGATTTTTAAATTAATAAAACCATTTTAAACCATTTATTTAATATAAATATTAAATAAATTTAATATCATTAATCATTAAATTAATATCATTAATATTAAATTATTAATGAAATTATCCTTTAAATATTAAAAGTTATATTTTATAACTTAAAATATCTTTAAACACTTTATTTTCATTTAAAATGATTTTTATAATAATAAAATCATTTTTAAACTAAATTATTTAATATAATTATTAAATAACTTTAATATCATTAATAATAATTAATTAATGAAATTTACCTTTAAATATTGAAAGTTATATTTTATAACTTAAAATATTTTTAAATACCTTAATATTATTTAAAATGATTTTTAATATAATAAAATCATTTTTAATCTATTTATTTAATTCATTCATTAAATAACTTTATTATCATTAATATTAATTAATTAATGAAATTTATCACAAAATATTAAAAGTCATTAAAAATAACTTAAAATATTCATTTATATTATTATATAATTTTAAATAATTTTTCAAGTATTAAAATCATTTTTAAAGAATTTATTTAATATAATTATTAAATAAATTAAATACCTTAAATATTCCAAAAATATTAAATATTTATGAAATATATTTAAAATAATTAAAAACTAATTTTCAGACCTTAAAATAATTTTTAATAATTTAATTTGTATTTTTAATAATTAAAAACTAATTTTCTATAATTATTTAATAAAAACATAATTTTTTTATAATTAATCTGTCGCTAAAGACCACCTATAGCGACAGAACCGTCCCTATAGGTGTTCTTCATACAAACTCAGATCTTCTAGTCAGACACCAAGTAAGCATGTTTGAGCATCATTAAATCTTCATACAAAGTGTTTCTAGACATGTTGTTGATCCGATCGTGTAGTGCTAATTCAAGACTACAAGATCCAACAACAAACAAAATCATAACATGTGATGCCCCCAAAATAGGTCCAATCCATCTAACCTATTCTGAGTCGGCAAATACATGGTACAAAAAACAACTACAACTGTATTACTATAATAACACATATGCTGTGAGTTTTGATACAAATATATACCAACTGTGACTCATGTCCAACCGTGAACAGCACCTCACAGTGATACCTTACATAAAGGTACAATCAATAACTGTTTTAGAAATTAAAATCTTTGGAAAGTGCTCAAGGAAATCTTCGTACATAGGAGGCCGTAAATGCAGGTTATGATAGATATCATATGACCGAGAATTATCCTTGGTTGACCCAATAGACCCCAAAAGAAAAGCGAGAAGATTACTATCATGTTCTTTCCAATGGTGAGTCTTCTCTTGACATATAACTATCTCCACTGTCTGCAATTGAAAATTATATTTCAACCAAACTCCAAGGTCATATAGGTAGTGCTCGTAGATATACTCAGAAAGTAGATGTGCACAACCATGTCTTATGATAACTCGTAGGTCATTAGACATCTTGTATGATAATGACAAAACATCCTTCCAAAGTTGGGTTCACCTCATCCTATTCGGTTCACCAAAATTAAATATCAAATGACGTATACAATACGACACACTTATCTAAAGTTCTCGATAAAATTATTTCCATACTATTTAGGGAGAACTTCAATACCTATATAGAACCACCGATTCTATTCCCCTATTATCCCCCTTTCGACCCGCCTACACTCTTATTACCTGAAAGGAATTGTGAAGCAAAAGGGTGAGCACAAATAGCCCAGTAAAGAATATCATAACTAAAGATAATTAAATTATCAATAGCCTTCGTCAGAAATAAATCAGAGATTTAGAACATATGGCAGATGATAAAAAGTTTTATCCACCATAGTTGCAGCGGAACGAGCAATCCATTAGAAGAGTCAAATAGACCATAAAGTCTATTATCTTCTCCATGTTAAAAGTCCACCAACAATGTTTTAACCCTGTAACATCAATCAACAGTTCATGTCCACAATCATGTGAATAACTCATAGCCATAATTGTGGTTCTAAATTCCTCTTCTCATCCAGGACGAAGATAATTTACATCACCTGTCTTTACCTGAAACATCAAAGATCATGGTTATACCAAATCATAGTTCCTGTTCATAATCATACTAATAAGTTCATCTTTGCACTACGGGCCAAAGATATTCATTAACAGTTCATCTTTGCACTACATGCCGAAGATATTCAGCAACAGGTCATCTTTGCACTACGGACCAAAGATATTCAACAACAGGTCATCTTTGCACTACATGCCAAAGATATTAATATCTCAAAGAAATATATAATCATTTCAGAATTTATATAAACAATAATAATAACCATGTTGATCAATTCACATTTTCACTTAAGCTAAAGATATTCAATTATAAATTCAATGGTCATGATCATACCAGTTAACAATTCATCTTTGCACTACTGGCCAAAGAGAACCCATAGTCACGATCATACCAATAATCTACCCATCTTTACACTCAAGTCAAAGAGAAATATCATCATTAGGGTTATAAAAATGTTATATATGATAATAAAAATAATATGATCAATAACTGTATTTAATTTCAAGAGTAAGATTCATAAATCAACGATAATTTGGTCAGAAAAAGAAACCAATTTTGTCGTGAATAGTACCCATGAATAGTAACTCATGAATAGTAACTTATGAATAGTAACTCGTGAATAGTAATTCATAAATAGTAACCCCGACACGAAAAGATAAAGTTTCACAATACTATCCATATCAATATTTACAACACCTTAATCCAAATGTTATAAATCACTTAATAATCTCATAATCTAATATTATTAATATTACAACAATATTTTAATCATTTCTTAAACTTATAAACAATTTATTTTAATTATTTACACTTTATTAATTAGTGCATTTAATTATACTAAAATGCCAAACTCATAAGATTTCATCACCAATAACCAAAACCCTCATCAAAAATCTGCATATACCTCATATATGATTCTCAAGCCATAAAATCATATTTTCCAATTTTCTTACTTCACATAACATATTTAATTTATTTACTCATAACTAGACCATTTTCATGAAAAATACCAAATCAGTACAAACAAATTTTCTTTTCTGGGATTTAGCAGAATATAGTCCCATATTGAACATATATTTTTCTCGGAATTTTTAAAATTCATTTACTATTTTTCACATGGCCAAAACTGCCGAATATTTAGACATTTATCATAAATTGTACTTTTGTCCAAAAATTCCGAAATTTACAGAATATACTGATGTTATATAGATGTACTCCCAATAAAAATTTCACCAATTTTGGAGTTAACCACAAGGAGTTATAAGGGTTTATTTTTAAAATAGTCTTTTCTCATAAAATCCATAACTCCTAATCTATACATCCAAAAATTGCCATTTTTGGACACAATCTAGGAAACTCATCAAATTATGATTTCAAATTTTTCCAAAATTTTTGAAGATTCAGAAAAATTTTGAAACTGAAAAACATAATAACCCTTAAAATCCCTTACCTCAAAAGGGCAGTACTTCTGACTGGAATATCGGATATGACGCTGAAGGAAACTTGCACTCATTAGCAACTCTCAAAGTATCAAAATACTCATAAAATACACTCGATAATATAGAGAGAGAAAGAGAGAAAGCTTATGTTTCTGGTGTGATTTTCAATTCTAACTTAGCCCTCTATTTATAGGAAAATGTTAGCACGACGAAGCAGACTTGACCTGCTACCTGATGGCTTTACCTGCTACTATTGCCACCCACCACATTTGAATTAGAATTTCAGCACATTTCTTTACCAACCAAAAGTGGGGCCCACTCAATTCTAGAATTTTCCACCAAAATGATAAATTTAGAAACTTCAACAATTTCTGAAGCAGTCACCTCTTAAAATTCATAACAAATCATACGTTCATTTTTAATGGTTCAAAATTTGTGGACATATACTCAACTTATATATCTATGACATATCCAAAAATAACAACGATCCAACGGTCGGATTAAAAATTATAACTCACGCAATATATCTCAAGAATACTGATTTGATCTTTTAATACCTCCAATCCGACAAAATACTGATAAAATACCTCAACATTAATTCCTTCATTTACAACCACATAAATAAATCCATCATTTATATCCGCATCAAATAAATATTTCCTTATCAATAATTAATTATTCACAAATAATATTACAGAATCACAATAATGATAACCAGGCAGTTCCCAGGAAAGAGGGGGCTTTCCGATAAGGATTTCTCCTTACTGGCGCACAATTAGATGACCAAGCCTCTCATTGACAGAACTTTCTAGACATTGCTAATAATGCTATCTAATAATATTATTCAAATAATATGAATTATTGATCCGATAATGGGAAATCTTTGGCAAAGTGACAATTATTGAAACAACAATAATATAAAATATCAACGCAAACAATTATTGAATCAATAAAATAAAATATTGAGCAGTAATTCTTTGTAACAATTATTGAGTAGTGCCTTCTTACGTAAGAATCAATAATTCAAAAAATACTATGCAATACTGGTGTGCTCTTATGCAACCACGCCAGACATCGTATTTTAACCATCGGGTAATCCAACAGTGTTAACGGTAACAATTACGTCATTATTTATAAAAACTCAAACTTGTCATTTTCTTCATCCAAGCGGTTATTACATTATGGCGCTCACAAATGGCTGCTTATTTGTCGTTTGAATATTCCCAAACAACAAGAATATTCCACGATAGAACAAATATTCCAAACAACAACAAGTATTTTATAGCCACTTCATGTATTTTTGAAAATTTTATATATATCACCCTTAACTTTAAACTTTTATCAATTTAACCATTTACTGAATAGTAATTATAAGAAAAATTGAATACATTTATTTCATAAAATTCGGGGTCTTACATAACATGCATAACAAAGTAGATCTAAGAGCCTAAAGTAGCTGTCAGAGGCTGTTCTTCATTTCTGGGTTGCCCAGAAATGAAGAACAGTTCGAGCATGCATATTTGGGCTTCCATAACTCGAAATAAGTATATTGTTTTTGTGATTTATAAGCTGCAGTGTGTAGCCAGTATGTAAATGAAGAGATCTAACACAAAAAATCAACAAATCATCAATAGATCAAGAAGATATAACCCGGTCACAGCATGTCAGAGGACACATTCAAACGTTTTCTGGGGGTAACGTGAACTGTGATCAATTGAGCTGGTTTAACCGGTCACTGAATCTAGTATATTTAATATATAAAGGTTCTAAAAGCATGAATATGAAGTTAACATAACATACTACAACTTAGACTCAAGATCCATAACATAATATCAAAATATTGTCAGATCTAATGCTTAGAATATCTTGTCACACTCTGCAAACTACTTTCTGGGTTTCCCAGAAACCTTGCAAGTCATGGTCGATCAACGCAGTTTGACCTTCTATAACTTGCAATATACATACGATCTAAGTCTGATTTCAAGCCCAGATCCAAGAGAACATATCAAACTACAACTTCCAACTTTCAAAACACAAAACACATTAAAGATCACAGAGATATAAGGCCTGACATTTGGTTGTCAGACATCCAAAACAAAATTTCTAGATTTTGTAGATCTTCAAATTCGAGCCTCTAGATGTTATAGATCTGACATCTAGCAACCCAGATTATCATTATACACCATATACAACATCTTTAATACATAAAAACTAACATCTAACACATTAATCAAGATTAAATTTGTAGTTTTGGTTTTATACCTTTCTTGGCTTAATCTAGATTCTGGCCTTCTGATTTGTTATGGGTGATGGTGGGGCTTGTTTTGTGACTGATCTTAGCAAAGGATTTCGTGGGTTTTGAGTTGAGAGAGTCTAGTTGGGTGTTGGAGAACAAAATGTCTAACAAATGCAATTTTCTCTCTCTCTATCTATATATAGAAGAAGAAGAATAATTGAAATGAAATGTCTAGCAAAATGAAATGGGGTGATTAACTAATATCCCCCATAATTTTGTTGTCCCTTGGATAAAAGGCTTCACCTTATCTCTTTCAAATGAATCTAATCATGTGATTAAGGGTGCTAATTAAGCTTTCCACCAATGGGAGCATTACACACTTGTCCTTGTGTGTAAGACTTACTATTTAAGGAACTTGATTAGCATAATTTGTTTCCTTAAAAGGCCTAATGTGGCTGGTCCCCTTTGCCCCCATTATCTCCACCATTTTTCTTTTATTTTAATGCACAAATTTGATTAATCAAAAGTCTAAAATACCCTTAATCAAGTGGGCTAAGTATTGGTTTGCATGATATTTCTTTTGGGCTTCTCCTTTAATTGTTTTGGGCCATGTAATGGACATAGTCTAACGATTTTAATATATGTTACCCAAATTGTTTATTTAGGGTTTAAAATAAAATAAAATTAGTTTCTTAAATTTGTAATTAGGGTTTCACACAGTAATACAAGGGTTTGTCACATAACACCACAATTGACCAACCCTTATCCATTCAAGCGTATATCTGATATATATTTGTAGTAATTGAAAAATCAAAATATAATTAATATAATATTATTATTCTCACGCCTTGAACAATATCCAAAAATTAGGGTTTGGATTCCATATATCCGATTTATCATCAATACTTAACATTATTAATTAAGTTAAAAATAATTAACTTAATAATTTGAACAAAATTCATATAATAAAATAATTATTATAATAATTTTAAAAATCATTTCATATATTATATAAATAATATATGATTATATTTTCATGGAAAATAATTAATAAAACATTTCTACTATAAAATTAATTATTATAATAATATAGTTTATAACAATCAATAATTCTAAAATAAAATTATTTAAAATCATTCATGTAATAAATATATCACATAAATACATACACACATTATCTTGACACATATTCCCCATATTTATTTTAATAAATAAACAATAATAAAAAAAATTTATAAGCAAAATTTCTAATTTATTTGTATAGAAAATATCGGGTTGTTACACTGAACATCTCGGGGTTATCTCCAAGATGAATCGACCTTCTCCGGTGGAATTTCTGATATTTGCATTGCTATCCTCGGGGTTATCTCCGAGATGGGGAAAGGATACTCGGTGTGTTTTCCGGTTAAAACCGAACTTAGGTGGTATCCAAGGGATTAAGCTAAGTATCTTCGAGGTTATCTCTGAAAGAAGATTCCGCACTTCCTGCAATGTTAGTAACAGGTAGGCAGAAAATTTTGAGTGTCTACACCAAGAGCAGAAAGTGGTTAGCCAGAATGTAAGTTTATCTCCCTCCAAAATAATACAACTGACTGAAGAAGATAAAAGCAGGCTAAAATGATAGGAAAATTTGAATGATAAAATTACTAGAAGATCTCTCAAGTGGAAAAATCGCCCAGAGGAATGCGAATTCCTAAAGAGGAAATATCAAACAACATTCCAAACACTGACAAACCCCCGAAATCCTACAGCATCGAGAGTCAGGGAGAGTAGACTGAGAAGGGTATTCACTCCTTTAGGAACTCGTTGGAAAATGTGTTAGCACTATTGGTTGCGCATAAAAAGATCACTGAGCTTGTTCCACCTGCTAATCCCAAAGGAAGGCATTATGATCTCAACAATAGGTTTGCTTATCATTTCGGAGCATCGGGACATGTGACCGAGGAATGTTGGCATCTGCAACACAAAATCCAAAATCTCATTAAAAATGGAGAACTGAAGATACAAATCCCAATGACCAGAAAAGGCGAAAGGGAAATAAAGAGCTTAAAATTTCCACTTGAGACAGACAGTTCAAAGGAAGTGATGGTTACGAGCACCAATCCTGGCGGAACACAAGGTGAACCCATCATAATGGACGAGTGGCAGAGGAAACAAGACAACCCACAAAAGAGATTCCTCCGTAACTGTCAAACACTTTTTTGACAAAAGTTAGCAACCACATTCCTGATTTTACCGTCCTGGATGATGAGGAGGAAATACTGATCCTTCCCAGTGTAGAAAAAGCTAAAAAGCAAAGTTCCTTGCGAGAAATAAAACAACAGCTTGAGAGAGACTTCATACTTAAATCCTCTCAAGCATATAAAAAAAGATGAAGGAATAAATAAAGAAAAAGGCGGTGAAGTTGCTGGGGAAGCCAACCCATCAAGGAATCAAGAGTTCATCCCTTGAGGGATGTGCTGAATTAGGAGGCAATCAAGTTATGGTAGTGATTGAAGATAGTCATAACCAGGGGGTAACTTCTATTGTGAGCCTCAAAGGCAACATAACTACTAACAATTGGACTATCAGGCCTTAGCTAGCCAGAAAGACGTAGATCCAGAGGATAAAGTTGCGAGTTCCAGGAAATGTAGGGATGGTATCACTTTCTTAGCGTTATGTATTTTACTTTCTATGCACATAAAAAATAGTCTTTTAATATCCAAGTGTGAACTACGTAGACTTGATCTCCTCGCATAGGAGTACGTAGGCAGCCATATCTGGTGCGGTCTAACCCTTACAAAAATCATAAAACCCTTTAAATGGTTCAACGATCACCATATATAAGTTTTCAAAACTCATTAAGCATGAACTACGTAAGACCTGATCTCCCCCATACACGGGAGTACATAGGCCTATCTATGGTGCGGTCTAACCCTCAAAAGAAATATTTAAACCCAAATACCAGTCTCAAGACACCAAATTAAACCTAAAAAGCCTAAACCCAAGAAAAATCTTCAAGATCGACGACCTTGGTTGAGGATATACAATGACAACTTAATGTCATTCCATCAAATCCAGAGCAAGTCTTTAAAGGAAGAGGTAATAATACATTATGACAACTAGTCACAATGATAAAATAGCATTCATCCTAAGATGCTAAGCTTCAGTAACTTATCACTCCTGAAGTGCGAGAAGACTTGATCTCCTTTGACCTACAGAAGTATAGGGGCGACCGTCATGGAAAAGTCTATCTCAAACCCGATGACTTGTTCCCTAAGAAAAAGGCCACTAATCAAACCTTGCAGATAAAATCAAACCTGGCTGAAGCCATCACATCACAAACCAAGCTGAGCTTTTAGACACCCTCGGTCATAAATCTTAGTCAAATCAGAAAAAAATCATCAAAGCTAATTGCTCTTACACATAAAAAATAATGACTAGGTATCCAAGCATCAAAACCACAATCCACTACCTTTTCACCATATGGGTCTAGAGGTAAAAGACTCTTGTGATCTCGGCATCTTATCAGCCCATCTATCAAAGTAACTACCCCAGATGACAAGCAAGACTAGGGAAATTTTAGAATCGACAACAACCCGATATTAGGACCTCTACAACAAATAAGACTGGGGCAATTTTAGAAACAACAACTCAGCACTGGGGAATTCATCAACCATCTTAAGAAGGAAAATGCACCAGTCGTCACCATCAACATGGTCAATTATCATCAGAGCTTTCCTCGTATCATCTCACTGGCGATCCAGTACAATCATTCATTCTTTTCCAATTATAATTTTCTTAGAATACAACACTCCATATATGTGGTACGACTCTTTCATCACTTTATGTGCTTTCAGTCTCTATTTACATGCATTAGCGATAATATACATTCTTTTCAACTCCAGACTAAAACTCTTCACCAGGAAACTATAGTCCAGATGGTCGAGGCCATTCAAAATTATGAAGTTTTATCCGCATGGTGCTATTGAGGTTGAGGACCCAAATACTGCCAAAACTTTCAAAGTGAATGGGCAATGTTTTAAGCATTACTGGGGTGGCGACGTCAACTGTCAAATGACGTCTATTACCCTTGGGGACCTGGTATGAGCCAGGGAGAAATAGTCAAGCTGACGACTTTAAAACAAGTGCTCAATGGGGAGGAAACCCCATTTCAGTATCATTGTCCTACTTTCTTGCTTTCCATAGGCTAATAGTATATTTTCATGAAATATAGTAGTTTGGTATGAGTTTAGTAGGTTTGCATGTTGTTAAGTTTGCGTTTGTTAAGTAGTGTGTTAATGGTAGGGTGTCAATATGTTTTGGTATGATTATAGTAATATAATTCATTTAGGTATATTGTATATTTTTGAATAAAGTGTCAAATTTGCTATAGTTGTTAGCTTAAAATTTTGGTAATGCTTTTTTCAAATGTTTAGGTTCAGTAGAATCTCAGTTTTGGTGTTTGTTGTTCAAGGAAATTTCTAAGTTCCTAATAACTTAGTTTTAGAATTTGTAGTTTCTAGTAGTTAGTTAAATTTATGAAGTTTTTGTATATGTATAGCTTTTAGTTTTTATAAGTGTTGGTCTGTATATATATGCCTTTTGCTGAAGAATTTTTGTGGCCTATGTTGGCCAAGTGTTTTAGTTTGCCAGCTGAATGTCTTAAATTTTTTTGCCTGGTGCAGGGCCGACGCCGTGGCGCCACCAATTTGCTCTTCAAGCCATGCCGCATCCCCTACCTTAAAGCCCAAAATTAAGGTCCCGCGCTGCAGCGCCTCCAAAGGCCTAGCATCATGGATCGCAGCGCCTAAAGCTCCCCGACCTATTGCTAATATCCGTTGCGGCGCCATTTTGTTCTTGGTCTCATGCCGCAGTGCCTTGACAGATCCCAGGTTAAATACCAGGCCCCGCATCGCCTAAAAAGAATGATTCGCTGTGCTGCAACGCCGATAATGAATTTTTGTTGGCTTAATTAGGCAGAACTTGGCAGACTAAGGCATAAAATACCCCTTTCTCTCGACATCAGCCCCAGCTAGCCCCTAAGTTCCAAAAATCACCAATCCTCTACCCAAACTCATATAAAAACAAATTGAACCCCCGTTCAAGTGCTCCATTCAAGAGTTGTTTCCAAAAATTGATTTTAGCCAAGGGTTCTCAGTTAAGGTATTTGAGATTCTTATTTTTCCAAAGAAACTTGAGTTTAAGTTTAGTTCTAATCTTTGATTCTTTTTAAGATTTTTTTTGGGCTTGCAATTGTCTATCTGTTTTGGGTTGATTTCTATTGACGAAAATCTGGTTAGAGGGTATTCAACCAAGGGTTGTCAAGGTGGAGTTAGGATGACGCATACAAGGTGTTTGAAAGTTTGTGTAAGTCAAATTTTGGGTTATTTTGGGCGCATTTTAGCTTGGATTGCAATGGTATTTAGTTTTGAATTGACATGCTTTGGCTTGAATTTTGTTGAGAATACCTTGGAATCAGTTTGGATTATTCTAGGGCATTCATTTTGGGCTTTCACTTTGGCATTGGCTTGGCAATTGTTGGGGTTGCTCATTTAATGCAAATTTGGCATTAGCTTGCATTGGTTTGGCATTGTCATTTGAATTGGTTATACTAGCCACATCAAGCAACCGCTCTGACATGGAATTAAAATGCCCACGTTCCAACGTTAGCTCCTCCCAAGTGGCTAAGAAATGGGACATAACAAGATTTGTCCGCGAAGAAGTATGGGAGAAGTATAATTCAACCATTCTCAACAAGAGTATGGTTCTTGAGAGAGGCCTATGACCGGACCTGTGGAAGGATGGCGAAATGTGGGCCATGATAGTAGAGAAGAAATGGGCGCAATTCACAAAGCAGTCTAATAATGCAGTCATAACATTAATTCATGAGTTCTACTCTAATGCTAGTACTGAGGGTCCCGCTGTGGTGACAATTCGAGGTCAGCCGGTGGCCTATGACAATGCGACACTGAATGCCTACTTCCAAGTCCCAGGCCACATCAAGGACTACTTAGAGGATGGGATTTCAAACTGTAATCTTGATGACATCATCAAACGCCTGTGCAAGCCTGGGACAAATAGGAAAACAAACTAGTACACAGGGGAGAAGATAAGCTTCCCTTAGAAAGCGCTCAACAACTATGGCAAGGCTTGGTACAACTTCATCTGTGCTAGTATCATGCCCACCCACCATCTCAGCGATGTCAGAAAGGAGCGGACCATCCTGATTTTTGCCATCATCACTGGGTTGAAGCTGAACATTGGCGTTGCTATTCAAGAATCCATTCTGAAGACCATCAAGGGTAATTCATCTGGAGGGCTTCCTCATCCTTCACTAATAACCAAGCTGTGCAAACAAGCGAGAGTTCAGAGGCTTCCAGAAGAACTGATAGACTTGCCCATGGCTGTCATTGACCATGCCCTCATCAAGTGCTATAGAGTCTGGGAAGGAGTCGATTCTCACCCTCGCGGTGAAAGTTTCTTTCCTGCTGCTCAGTCTCCACCTTCATCAGAGACTGGGCCCTCTACTCAGGCTGCCAAGCTTGGTGCATTGTCATCCGTCCACTGGGAGACATCCTGGATTACTTAAACCTCCTGCACCGCAAAGTTGATAGACAAACACGGAGGATAGACACGGTTGCATAGAGGCTGGATCTATTCACCTATTACCACTCTGAGTTTACCACCATAGTGGCAAATATATATTTGCAGTTTGGCAGAGATGATCCTGAGTCGGTGCCATACCAGTTTTCCCAGATGCCTTTATTCCCTCCATATCTACCACCATCTCCCGAGGCCGACAACTAAGGCGACGACGAGGGCGATGTAGTATTGCTTTGTCAAAGGTGTCAAGCATTTATGGATGAGATTCTTAGATTAATTTTTAGTTAAGATTGCTATTGGTCCTATCTATCCTATTGAGCACATACTAACTGTTATAGCCAGTCATACTTCTAATAGATTTAATTGGTAATTTAATATGGAAAATTTAGCTCTTACGATCCTGTCGACGTCGGGATATTTATTTGTCCCTTTTCGTTACTTGTTATTTGGTGTTCTCATGTTATGTGAGATTTGTTTGAAAAAACAAGTGAAAAAGGTCCGACATGTGTAATGTCGATGATTTGACTGTAAGATTCGCCAGTTGGTGTTTTTAACTGGTTGCACCAACACAACCGAGAAAAGGTTTGTACATTGACCCAGTGATGTAACACTGCTAAATGGGTTTATGAAACCAAGATTCATTTGGGTTCGGGGGCTTGATTATGTGGAGGGAAGGTGTTAGGCACCACCCTACATCCGTGTTGCGATGATGACCGCCACTTTTCAAGAAACTGTTATATGAATGTGTGTGTGTGTGTGTGGATCAATGTGCAATTTATTTGGAAGTAGTGCGAGGCCTCGTTCGTACCTATATACAAAGGGTTTGAATTTGTGTAAAATTCAGTTTTAGCAAGATATAACAATGAGGTTTTGTAAAAAGAAGTTTTTCAAACCCTATGCTCAATAGTAATTGAGACCTTTTCATACTTCCATTTTATTATTAAATGTTCGGCTTGTTTGCTTTTTTTTTTTTGAGATGCGAGGCATCTTGAGAAAATAATATCTGATGATCTTAGAACTCCTCATGGGCATGACAACCATCTAAGGAAATTCAAACATTTGTAAATAAGTACAAGTCGCTATAAGTGAAAATGTCCATCACAGGAGGCAGAATCTAGATTGAGAGATGAATCTGTGATCACATGATTTCTAGGCTCACATGATGCCGCAATTTATATGAAAAGTAGTAATATATATATATATATATATATATATATAAAGCTATAATATATATATACATTTATGATCAACCCCACGAAGCACCTCTATGGGGGATCAAAAATGTAAATATATAAAAGCGGTAAAATATATATATATATATATATATATATATATATATATATATATATATATATATATATATATATATATATGGACATGATCAACCACCACGAAGGTCCTCCATGGGGATCGAAATGTAAATAAAGTCAGTAAAGAGGCGATTAACCGCCACGAAGTAAAACTCAAAGTGACTAAATATAAAGAAAGAAATAAAGGCGATCAACCATACTTAAGTAAACTCGTGTGGGACTAAATGTAAATAAAAAGTAAAAGGCTACAAAGTAAACTCCAAGCCCTATGAAATGTAAATATATATATATATATATATATATATATATATATATATATATATAAAAGCGAACGCAGCTCAGGATATAAAATCAAGCTCATTGAAGCGAGTTCGACAACATTATATATATATATATATATATATATATATATATATATATATATAAAAAGTAAGCGCTCAGGATGTAAAATTGGGTTCATCGGATAGAATTACAACAGCTTTTTTATATATATATATATATATATATATATATATATATATAAACAAGTAAACGCCTCAGGACATAAGTTAGGCTCAATCGAGGCATAACTCGATAATGTTAGTCCATATATAAATATATACATATATAAGTATATATATGAGACAAAAATGAAAACCACATGAATCAAGTGCAGGCATACACACACAACACGACTCTCAATGTGAAGAATAGTGTGTACAAAGATGAAGAAAAAGGCTTTATAGAGTGTGAGAAGGCTTACAGTGGGCTGCCAAAGTAGGTTTCTATGACTCTAGATGGATAAACACTCAGCTCCCACTGATAAAATATAGTTATATATGAGCTAACAGGTGTTTAAAATGAGAAAGCACTCAATATGGGGTGTGTACAGAGCAAATTGGACAGGGCTTCCTCGCCTTTTTTCTCTTGAATAAGGCCACCCCAAGCCCTCTATTTATAGAGGGGGCCGCGCAGTGTACTACTGGCGATTCTTGAGATGCACTGAGGTCGCCACTGCTACCCCGGGCTCATGGGTCCTGTCGTCTCAAAGTACGTGCACTCGTGCACTGTGATGTCCGCTCGAATTTGCAGAACTTCAATCCGAGCATCCGAACGAGGTGTACATGAACATCTTTGGACTACTTTTGTCGAGAGTTACGCAATAACATGGGATTAGAGGTTGTAAGAAGTCAGGAAGAGGGGACCATACCCATGGTCTTCAAGCTTTAAATTCTATCCGTTGTGCTGCCACACGTAATAGTCATTCGGGACTGGAACTCCTTGGCTCTTATGGGATATTGTTGTATAGAAATGTATGTATGAAATGTTGAGATGGCACGCAGGGGTTAAGGTGGCAAGATGACAGTTTGACTCCTCACCGGGGTTATCTCCGGTTTGAGCTAATAGTAGACGTTGCTCAAGGTTACATCTGAGATTGGACTGCTACACTCCGCAGGGTCTTCTATAAGTGTGCCTGTCTTCCCGATGTTAGCTCCGGGTCTTTGGAATGAGTGCCTCGGCAGGAGGTCTAAGATTGAAGCTGATCGTATGCATTTGAAACAAGCATTTCCGGAGTTATCGCCGGAACTGCAACAACATTCCTTGGGTTTATCTCTAAGGACAAAACTCGGGGTTATCTCCGTGGTTGGAATTGATACTCCCGGTGTGTGTTCCAGGGTTGAGACTGAACTTCAGGTAGTATACGGAATGGATATGAGCTGTCTTCCAGGGTTATGTCTGAAAGACGAATCTGCCCTCCTGCAATGTTAGTAACAGGTGTGTAGAAAATTTTGAGTGTCTACAGATGCCCCTATTTATCATATTCATGAAATGCAAGGCATGGATAGGATAAAAAATCCTAGACACTTAAAATGCAACAAGATAAACATGATGCTATACACAACAACATGATGCAAATGTATGATGCATGAATGAATGATTGTCGGTGCCTTGTTAATTCTGTCGGGGATGACAATCAGTAATGTCTTGGACATGCGATCCAAGTTTTCAAGGATGTTAACGTTGGGGCTATCACTAAAGTCATGGATCCTTGATACAGACTTCTACTCCATCGAGGTGCCTCTCATGTGCAAGAGATCTGCGGGGGTAAATCTTTGTCTATTTTGAGGATGTGTATAACATATTCCATCACCGGTCCTCTCCGATGAGGATGGTCTTCTTTGGTTTGTGTCAACAGCGTATACCATGATCTTTATTGGATTTATTGCCAACAGTGTGTATTATCAGGGCTGCTTGACCTTCGCTGATGTGTGTATCATCGGATAGGTCCCTGTTGGGCAAACTGTCAAGGCTGCTTGACATCCATTGATGTGTGTATCAATGGTTGCATTACGTTGTAACCCTTGCTGGGGAGTATGTCAAGGCTGCTTGACCTTCATTGATGCGTATATCAATGGTTGAATCACGTTGTGACCCCCACTGGGGATACTTTATCAATGTCTGACTTCGGCGTTGTAACCCCTGCCGGGGATATGTAGACATGGATACGTTGCTTCGATGGGTTTACTTGCCACTGGCTGAGATAACATCAAGGTTGCTTGACCTTCATTGATGTGTGTATCAATGGTTGAGAATGTGTTGTAACCCCCACCGGGGATACTTTATCAATGAAATCCTGCGTTGTGACCCCAACCGGGGATACGCGGATGTTTGAAAGTCTGCGTTGTGACCCTCGCCGGGGATACGTCTTTTAGGGTTACGTCCCTGTGTTTGGCGGCATCAGACCTGCGTGAGGTATTGCCGAGCATGATTTGCAAAAGTTGAGCTCATCGGTATAGTGTACCTTGTATTCAGGAGAATACCAATGAGTGATATATGGAGCCAGAGTTTGGCCCGTGAAAACCAGGATTCCAGGCTATTTCGCTTAATCGCGGTTCATTTTTATTCCTAATTTGGCCTTTTCAGCTTGTGAAACCTCCTTCGCAACTCGAACTGAACTGAGCTGGAGGAGTGGGCCCCATTCTCGCTATATCTTTTGATAGGCCTCTATTAGACATTGGGTAGCTTCGCCCCATTTCCCTATATTTTAGTCGTACAGAGATGTATTAGATGATGATATACTTAAGGAATGTATGTACAGTTTTCCATTCCCTATATCATATTACCATCTATTGTTTCATGAATGTTATTATGTTATGCATATATATGTATGTCCAGAGATATTCAGCATTAACCCCTGGATGGTCTTATGACACGACCCGCACAGATGTCTTCTTCGACAGTTATCCGTATTAATCATACCCCACCATTATTGGTGGCATCTAGTATGCGATTGTGGTATGATAGCATGTCACCATCAGACAGGGTGACTGTAGATCATCTGTTGTAGCATACTATGACCTATTGATGTTTCAGGTTCCCACAGGATTTGTGGAGGGCATGCTGGAGCACTGGGTATCGGAGAGGCAAGGTTTTTGATTTGGGACCCAGGAGTTGACTCCTACTCTGGAGGAGTATGCACATTTGATGATGCTGCCACTGGACAGACCTTGCGTGCATATGGCAATTGGAGACATGAGTAGGCAGTTCATGACCCTCACTGGCTTGACGCGTAGAGCGGTGCATGATGAGATCACATCTGGCCATGTTATATCCCATCATTGTCTGTTTGACTGATTTAGCTCAGAGGATAGTTATGAATAACATTCCGGGGATTTCACCACACAGGAGGATCATTGGCGTCTGGCCAGAGTGGACGTACTGCTATTGTGCGTACTATCGTATGTCTATATGCCATGGTACACGGATGAGTTGGACATTAGCATCATCATGGCAGTGAGAGCTCTCAGGGAGGGTCACACTTGCCGTGTACAGGGCTTAGTTCACCCTACAGCTTCATTACTCATTATCTGGGCATGGATTATCTTCCTCTAGCTGGTTTGAGAGGCATGATTACTTACCACCCACTGGTCGTGATGTGTTAGTTTGACCAGTTCCAGGACTTCCATCCTTTTGAGGGGGCATCGAGTCAGCGCTTTGCTTCTCGCCATTTATCGCCAGAGGATGAGATCTAGGTTGTATACTGTTAGGATCGGCCGAGAGCTAGTTTGAGTTTTTCGTCCACCCAAGTTGTTCTGCAGTAGTATTCGCATGGATGGAGACAGAGCTGCATTGGGCACGTGGTAGTATCTACGGTCATGGGGTGATTTCAACGATGAGGAGCCTATGGAGGTGATATATTCCCATCGAGGAGGATTTGATCTTTGGGTTGCTAGCATTTGTGATGGATTCTCCCACTACTACTAGCTATGCTATTCAAAGATTCAAAGACATTATTTTGAGCAGAGTCTACATCTGATGACCTATGAGAGAGATCTGGCTAGAGCCTGGATATTGACAGCTCGTGATGGGATAGACGCCACTCTATTAGAGAGAGACGAGGCTAGATCAGCCAGAGATGCATTGATTATGGTGCGGAATGCTGCCCAATCTGCTCGGGATATGGCCATCACAGACAGTACTTCAATGAGATCCCTTACGACTGACATCCTTGCCGATATGAGTGCATACATTGATGAGCATCATGCCACCATACAGTTAGCCTCGGATCTGCTAGCTCGTATAGATATCATTGGGCAGGAGCTTGCAGCATTACCTCCTTCTTCAGAGAGGGATGCTATGTTAGATCTGATAGTCCATATATACACAGATCCATATATAGCTTTGTATTTTTCCTGCACAGACTAGCTTAGCCATTTTATCATGTACAACACATATTGTATATATCAAACAATATTATATATGGCAGAGAAATATATTTTAATTCACTTCCCTTTCAGTTGTGCCTTGATACTTGTTTGATATTTGCCTTTTTCTTCAGGGCTTGTGATTTTGATGCATTCTGAACTCGTCTTTGGTATGTGGACATTGATCCATCGTAGGATCTTTCAGAATGGATCATTGATATGTGTGTATCCCTACCATCTTTGGTGTCTTAGGACTGGTTTCTGTATGGAAATGTTTAGAGGAGTGTGACTTTTCCTCTTTGAGATTGACCACACCACAGATGGTCGCCAGTACTTCTATTTGTGAGAAGCCTAGTTAATTCCATCTCTTATGGATTGGTGTTGCTATTTGAGGCACAACCGCAGCTTAGATGGTCACCAAATCTCCTATTGGTGAGGAGAGGTTGGGTAATTCCATCCCTTTGGTCTGAAGCCGATGAAATGTGGTGGATTGAAATTTGATCCCAGTACCGTGTGACAAGTATTTTTTGTTCTGGTAGGGGGTTAGACCAAACCATGAATGGCTTCCAACGAACTCCTATTGAAGAGGAGATCAGGTCTGTGTAGTTCGAACCTGG
Source organism: Panax ginseng (assembly GCA_020205605.1). Lineage (NCBI taxonomy): Eukaryota > Viridiplantae > Streptophyta > Magnoliopsida > Apiales > Araliaceae > Panax > Panax ginseng. Next base: position 102,588,912 of record CM035137.1, read on the forward strand.
TGTAAGAGGTTCAACGCTGAATGTGAAAGGCAGATGGGTGTAGAAGCTTTATTGATGAAGAAGGGTGTATAAGTGTTTTTGTGGTTTTTATTTTTATAGAGAAAGGGCAAAAATATTTTTGTGTTTTTTTTGTTTATTGCGATCGGGCCATATAGAATATGGTTGCCAATGTACTCCCGTGTATCAGGGAGATCAGGTTGACGTAGTTCGCCCCTCAGGACAAATTGCAGCCGAAGAGAAGTATGAATCCCATGTGCAGGCTATAATGCATGGAGAAGAAAGTTTGATCCCATGATGGGGACAAACTGCAGGTGTGGAAAAAGTTTGATCCCGTCTTCAGGATAAACTGCAAGCGTAGAAAAGTTTAATCCCGTCTTTAGGATAAACTGCAGATGTGAAAGGTTCAATCCCGTCTTCAGGATAACCGAAATTTTATGAAAGGTTTGAAATGAGGTGAAACCAGGCTGGTGGTTTGAAGTGTATGTTTCCCTGAGGAGCAAAAAAGTATGTATAAAGGGTTAGAAAAACCGGAATGACTGGTGATTTGATGATCACAAACCAGGAAGTTTGCTTGATGGTAACCTCAGACATAGTACCATTTCATGGTGTCCGAGTTGATAAGCTGTGGAAATTCATCGTCGTCCATTTCCTGTAGTTTGAGAGCGCCTATTGTCAATACCTCATTGACAACAAACGGGCCTTCCCAGTTAGAAGTGAATTTTCCCTTAGATTTATCTTGGTTGTCAATGATCTTCTTCAAAACCAAGTCATGTTGTTTGAACTGCCATATTCGGACTTTCCTGTTGTAGGATCTGGCGATCCTTTGCTGATATAACTGACCATGGAAGATAGCCACGGTTCGCCTTTCGTCTATTAGAGATAATTGGTGATACATGTCTTATAACCATTGGTCTTCATCCAGTTGAGCATCCATCAACACTCTGAGGGATTCCATTTCCACCTCTATGGGGAGAACTGCTTCTATCCCATAGGCTAATGAGTAGGGTGTTGCCCCAGTGGAAGTACGCATTGAAGTTCTGTAGGCTAATAAAGTTAGAGGCAAGAGGTCAGGCCATCCTTTGTGATTGGCGGACATTTTCTGCATGATCCTCTTGATGTTTTTATTAGCCGCTTCAACAATACAATTCATCTTTGGACGGTAGATGACGGAGTTAAGGTGTTTGATGTGGAATTTACTGCATAACTCCTCCATCATTTTGTTGTTGAGGTTCTTAGCATTGTCTGACACAATGACCTCTGGTTGTCCATATCGACAGATGACATTGTTTCTGATGAAAGCAATGATGACTTCTTTGGTAACCCTGGGGAAGGAGGCTGCTTCTACCCATTTGGTGAAGTAGTCAATCATGGTGAATATGAATCGATGTCCATTACTGGCTTTGGGCTCGATGGGCCCAATCACGTCTATTCCTCACATTGAGAAGGGCCATGGCGAACTCATATTGTGGAGTTCCCTTGGAGGGGCGTCGATAACATTCCCATGAATTTGGCATTGATAGCAACTATTGACATGATCATCACAGTCAGCTTTGAGCGTAAGCCAATAATACACTGTTCTGAGGATTTTCTTAACAAGTAGGGGTCCGCTCATGTGTGGGCCACATATTCCACCATGGATCCCATCCATGAGCCTCTGAGCTTGGTCTTTGTCCAGACATCTGAGGAGACCTAATCCGGCATCTCTTTTGTAGAGTGCATCTCCGCTCAGGTAGAATTTTATAGCAAGTCGATGGATCCGCCTCTTTTCAGTCAGGCTCACCTTAGCGGGTGTAGATCCATCTCTCAGATACTCCTTGATATACTGATACCAAGGGTTATGGATGGGAGGTAACTCATCCGATACTTCTCCAACATAGTTCCCATAGGTTGGGGCCTTTTGCAGGGAAAATATGATGTCTGACATGTTTTCCTTGTCAGGTATGTGAATCAAGGAGGCCAACGTTGCTAGTGCATCCGCAAAATCATTACTATTATGAGGAATGTGTAGAAAAGAGATTTCTTCAAACTCCAAAGCCATCTATAAAACTTGCCGATGTTAAGGCAGTAAATGTAGTTCCTTGGTTTGATATATTCCTATGGATTGTTTGATTACCAATTCGGAATCCCCAAAGACAGTTAACCGCCTGATGCCTATTGAACGGGAAAGTTTTAGCCCCATTATACAACCTTCATACTTAGCTGTGTTGTTGATGCTGACAAACTGCAATTTGACGGCGACGGATATCTGCTCCCCATTCAGGATCATCAGATTTGCCCACTCGCAACCTTCTGTGTTAATAGCTCCATCAAAATACAATTTCTATGTATGACATGCATCGTACTGATGGTGTTGCTGAACTGCCATTACCCCTTCATCGGGGATATATGTTTCCAAGGGTTTGTAATCCCCTGCAGGTGCGGCGGCCAATTGATCTTCAATTTCTTGACCTTTAATAGACTTTTGCGTCACGTAGACGATGTCAAATTGCAGTAGGATCAACTGCCATCTGGATAGCCAAATTCAAGATGGGCTTCATGAACACGATTTGAGAGGATCCACGCGGGATATGAGATGGGTTGTGTGACCATGGAGGTAAATGTTGTAACCTCATGGAAGCCCATGCTAAAGCACAACAAGTCTTCTCAATCGAGTGTACTTGTGTTCTTTCTTTCTTGAATCTTTTCTTTGAGGTAATAGATAGCTCGTTCATGGCCTCTATCGTCTTTTTTGCTTCAAAGAGATATTGCCCCATGGCATTATCATTAATGGATGAGTACATGAAGCAGGAACATCATCCATGGGTGATTCCAAAACAGGAGCATTAACCAATTCCTTTTTGATTGTATGGAAGGCTTTCTAACACTCATCGTTCTATTTCATGGAGGAGTTCTTCCTTAACAATTTGAAGATGGGCTCACAAGTTGCTGTGAGTTAAGAAATAAACCTGCTAATGAAGTTGATTCTTCCCAAAAATCCCCATATTTTCTTCTCTGTCTGAGGAATGGGTATTTCCTTGATGGCCTGGATTTTGGTGGGATCCAGCTCAATCCCTTTGTGGCTGACTAGGAAACCTAGCAACTTGCCTGATTTAACGCCAAAGGCGCACTTGCCTGGATTCAACTTCAAGTTGTACTTATGCAACTTGTTGAAGAGCTTTTTGAGATGGTCTAAGTGGTCTTCCTCTCTTCAGGATTTGACAATGATGTCATCCACATAGATCTCTATCTCTTTATGCATTAAATCATGGAAGAGAGCCATCATAGCTCATTGGTAGGTTTCCCTAACATTGATGAGGCCGAATGACAACCGTCTGTAGCAGAATGTTCCCAAAGGCGTGATAAAAGTAGTTTTCTGATGGTCCTCCTCAGCGACCATAATTTGATGGTACCCCGCAAAAAAATTCGCAAAGGAGTACATGCCATATTGAGCAGTATTGTCAATGAGAATGTGGATAAAGGGCATGAGAAAGCTATCTTTAAGGCGAACTTTGTTCAGATCCCGATAATCCATGCAAACTCGCACCTTTCCTCCTAGTTTAGGCACGAGGACAATGTTGGATATCCACTCCAGATATGTAAACACCATGATAATGCCAGCTTGAAATTATTTCACAATTTCTTCTTTCACCTTTAAACTCCACTCAGGTTTCAATCGCCTGAGCTTCTGCCTAACTGACTTGAATCCCTCTTTAATGGGAAGGCAATGAAGGAAAATGTCAGTGGACAAACCCACCATATCTTCGTGAGACCATGTAAACACATCCTGGAATTGGGTTAATAGCGCAACTATGTCATTCCGTTGGTTTGGGGTGAGGTCTGAACCAATCTGGATTAGCTTAGGACTTTCAAATGTTCCAAGATTGAAAGAAGTGATTTGGTCAAGGTTGGGTTGAGGTTTGTCTGCGACCCATTTCTTAAACTCCTGAGGTATCTCAATGTCCTCTTGGATTTCCATCAAGTCTGAGTCGAACTTTTCATCAAAGTTACAATCCTTGTGGAGAAAAGGCACCTCATCAGCAAGTACAGGCACACCTAAATTCAGAGTCCTGAAACAAAATATGCTTTCACTTAATATATGGAACTGTTTAATCATACAAAAGTGTTAGCATGTACTGATAAAATAACTGCTAATACTATATAGAAAATTAAGCAATTAAAGTTATCTCTGAGGCGAGTGATTTTTTCCCGTTTTACCCTCGTCGACCAATGAATGGAGTGCTGCTCCAATTGTCGAGGGTAAAGTCCTGATGGACTGCAGTGATGGAGGGGCTATCATCGTCCTGTTTCTCCCAAATGATGACCATAACATCTGGGCAATCATCGTCTGGGGTATATCTGTTTGTATGTTCATCATGGACAATGATGCGTATGCTTGACATCATCAGGGCGATGTTATGTTTACGTTTCTACTTCCTTTCTTCCACTTTGGGATCAGGAATCAGGACCTCCTTTTCTTTGAATGGTATTGGTTTAGGAAACAACATAGCGATAACATGGGCTGGCACCTTTACTGAAGACTGTATCAGCTCATGAGGTGCAGATGGAGAAAATCGTCGTGTGGCGGAAGCTGGAGGAACTTGCTTGTGCTTATGAGGATTCCTATGACTGGAACTGGCAGAATAGCCTAGTCCGGATGTCCTACTTTGACTGGACATTTGAATTGGGTGCTTAATACCCTGCTTATCTTTACCACGCCTTTGACCAGGCTGATAACCCAATAACGTCATTTCTTGAGTGGCCGACATAACCTCGACAGAAATCTTGGGTACGGGAAGTGGCGCTCCAATAGGATGGTATTGCGTGTTATTCACTTCCAAAGTATGAAAACTGGCTGGCTCAACTTCTGAATTGAAGCTGATGATTGGTAGATCTCCTTGTTCAGGACATTTCGGCTCAGCGTTGATAGCGACCAGGCTATTGTTGACAATGTATTTGAGTTGTTAATGTAGTGTAGAAGGTACGACTCCAGCCATGTGGATCCATGGTCTCCCCAATAGCAGGTTGTATCCCGAATCTATCTTGAGGACGTGGAAGGATACATTGAATGTATTTGGAACAATCTCAATTGGCAGCTCAATCTCTCCGATAGAATTTCGCCGGGATCCATCAAAAGCTTTGATAACCGCATGGCTGCTTCGGATTCATTTGAGATTGATGTTCATCTTCACCAAGGTGGCATAAGGAGAAATATTCATAGACGAACCTCCATCTATCAGAACTCCACTAACATATACCCAGAGGACAAAACTGCGATGTGCAATGGCTTGCAATGACCGGTCCCTTCGGGAGGTATGTCATCATCAGTGAAGGATATCACATTGTTGCTGAAAATGTGATCAACCATATGTTGAAATTTTTCCATATCCACTGATTTTGGCAAGTATGCTTCTTCCAAAACCTTCAATAAAATCTTCCTAAGATCCTCGGAAGAGAAAACCAAGTCCAGTATTGAGATATGATGTGGAGCTTCTCTTAAGCTTAAAACCACCTTGGCTTCATTATGACCCATAGTGCGGAGGAATTTCTCAATTTTCTCCATGGGAATCTTCCCCTTTGCTTTGAAGGTGGGCCTCATAACCCGCTAAGGAAGATACAGTGGATTTTCCTTTGACACTATAGCAGTAATATGAGACGTGGATCCTTCAGCTTCCCCATAATTCCATGGGACTTTGTGTAAGCTGACAACAGGATATTGTGGTCTGAAGGGTAAAGAAATTGGCTCTAGTGCAGCCACTTTTAAAGGGTTGTCAGCTCCTTTGAGTTGAATTGCTTGTATGGGAAATGATTTGACAGTTCTATCATCCTCAGCAGATATAACTGCTACTAATCCCTTCCATTTGGTAGGACATGTATTCCCACTCTCGAGTAGCACAGTGTCATCGTCTTCTAGTTGCAGGACACCGCTATCAATTAGATTCTGAATAAGGTGGCGGAGTGCCCAACATTCTTCTGTGCTCTGACCGCGAGAATGTTAATGATATTGACAAACTCCATCAGAGTTGAACCATCTTGAACGAGGATTAATTGGAGGTAGAAGGGTGGTAATTCTTCCTTCGTTGATTAACATCTGAAATATCTCTTCCATAGGTTGGCCCAGGTATGTAAATTCCATTTGATTGGCAAAATCTCGACGAGCTTTAGCATTTGCCCTCTTTGCAACCTTATCCTCCATAGCTTCGCTTTCTGAAGGTGATGATGGAGCATTCATTAAAAAAGGACTGAGATAGGCATGCTCCTGGCTGACTAACTGGCATGTGACTTGATGCTGATGAGTCACAAGTTCTGCCAATCGTTCAATTTGCTTATAAAGAGCTTTCATCTTGCGTTCTATAACAAATTGGAACTTTGCGTAATCCCATATGTCAACACCATCTTTGATGGTCTGGGATGATTCACCATTAAAATTGGAACTCTGTCCAGCGCTCTAACTAATCATGTTGACCTCTTCTTCTTTGTGTTGAGGAAGAGGGTTGTCTTGCATATGAGGTTGAACTGGTTTTGTAACCACGATCTCACCTTTGTCTATCAAATCTTGGATCTTGTGTTTTAAGGCCCAAGAATCTTGAGTATCATATCCAGGTGCTCCGGCATGATAAGCACACTTCTGAGTAGCATTAAAACCCCTCCCATTAGGGTTGGCTGGTGGAAGAAGATGTGTGATTTTCTTCTGAGTAGTCAGAAGAGCAAGAATATTCTCGAGCGAATCCCCTAAGGGTGTGAACGTTCGAGGGCGCTTTGCATCTGTACCTTTAGGCAATGGAGGGTTTGAAGACTGTGCTTGGAAAGGGGAGTAGTTTTCTCCCAGATAGGCATGTTTCACCGCCTTTTTGACCTTTTAGTATCAAGGAAACATCCTCCTCTTTCTTTTTATGGACCCTCCGGGGGTTGTTTCCATAAGATCCGGACTGGATGTGCTCAGCAACTACTTTAAGAGCGGCTAGGTCTTGAATCTTACCAGACTTTAATCCCATCTCAGCCATCTCTCCGTGTTTGATCATTTCAGAGAATGGTTTGCCAATACCAGCTAAGACTCTCTCATAGAAAGGAGCTTCTTGTATGTCTATGAAAGTCATGACCATTTCTGACTCTGTCATGGAAGGAATAACTTGAGCAGCAAGGCGCCTCCACCTTTGAGCATACTCTCTAAAAGACTCATTAGTCTGTTTCTTGACCTTGGTAATCTGGTACCGGTCAGGAGCCATCTGAGATTGAAAAATGTATTAAGTGAGGAACGCGTGAGCTAGCTCTTCCCAGCTATGGATCTTTGAGTTGTCTAATCTGGTATACCATGAACGGGCTTCTCCAGTTAAACTTTTCTAGAATAGCTGCATTCTGAGCTTCTCGTTTTCCGTATAAGATTTAAGTTCTCTAATGAACACCTTCAAATGTGTGTAAGGATCCCCTAATCCATCATACTTTTCAAAGTCAGGGGTTTTAAATTTCTCTGGATAATGAACACCAGGGAATGTGCAAAGGTCAGCATATGAAACACTTCCATGTGTTCCAATCCCTTTGAGAGCACGGATAGTTTCCTCTATTTGAAGGACTTTCTTCCTGATATCATCGGTGTCTGGATCTCCTTTGAGATGGGTGCTTTCAGGGTCTTTGTTGGTCGTATCCAACTGAGGTTCTGGATTTGTTTTATCCAAATCTTGTGTTCCTCCTTGTGTAGAGGATTCTGTATGTGTAGGTATCTTTGTACCCTGAGTAGATTGATGCAATTCCTTAAGCAAGACAACCAAATTTATTATTTGTTTACTCAATCCGTCAAATTCTTCTCAAGAAACGATATTAGATTGGTCAGAAGAAGACATGATTAGTTGTAGGCTCGTGGCCTTTTTGGATTTTGAGCGGGTAACAGGCCCAATTGTTTCCCTACAAAAGATTTATGTAGTTTAGTCTTAGGGATAATGTAAATGCTATCATAATGTGTCCATTTTAGCAATATCATCCTACAAAAACGGGTGTTATTTGATAATATGTCATGTATGCACAAATATTCTTCATATTTTCCATTACATAAAGATGAACATAGAATAAAATTACAAATAAATGCTTTTACAAGTAATTGAAAAATGGAAAGCATGAAGAGACTTTCCTCCGCGTTTGGTTTATCAGAGGTTGACCTATCTTAGGGTTAGTCTCGCGGCTTTTTGGCATGAAGGTCCCCAGATCATCGCAATCTACTTAACGAGAAGTTAATCCGGTCTTTCAACTGGAGCGAATCTGGGTGGTGCCTTTCCTGAGCCTCGTTGGAATTAGTCTTCCTACGAGTCCAGTAATCAAACACCGACAGGATAGCCTCATGATGGAGGAACCATATATAACGTGTCTCACCGTTTATGAAAATGATGACATGTGCGAAGCACTAATATCACAGATAGATATATTGCAGTGCAGTAAGTGAAATGCAGTCGTACACATTCATCATAAATGTAAATGCAACAATCACACATAAGCATATAACAGTTTTGAGAAGCTTGTAGTAGCAACTTAAGCACTCTTACTGGAGTCCCCAACAGAGTCGTCACCTGTCGACGTCGGGATTTTTATTTGTCCCTTTTTGTTACTTGTTATTTGGTGTTCTCATGTTATGTGAGATTTGTTTGAAAAAATAAGTGAAAAAGGTCCGACATGTGTAATGTCGACGATTTGACTGTAAGAGTCGCCAGTTGTTGTTTTTAACTAGTTGCACCAACGCAACCAAGAAAAGGTTTGCACATTGACCCCGTGATGTAACACTGCTAAACAGGTCTGTGAAACCGAGATTCATTTGGGTTCGGGGGCTTGATTATGCGGAGGGAAGGTGTTAGGAACCCCCCGACATCCGTGTTGCCATGGTGACCGCCACTTTTCAAGAAACTGTTATATGAATTTGTGTGTGTGTGTGTGGATCAATGTGCAATTTATTTGGAAGTAGTGCGAGGCCTCGTTCGCACCTATATACAAAGGGTTTGTATTTGTGTAAAATTCAGTTTTAGCAAGATATAGCAATGAGGTTTTGTAAAAAGAGGTTTTTCAAACCCTGTGTTGAATAGTATTTGAGACCTTTTCATACTTCCATTTTATTATTAAATGTTCGGCTTGTTTGCTTTTATTTTCGAGATACGAGGTATCTTCGAGAAAATAATATACAGCAGTGTCGAACTCCTCATGGGCATGACAACCATCTAAGGATTCAAACACTGTAAATAATGTACAAGCTGCTTACAGCTGAAAATGTCCATCATGGGAACCGAATCTAGATTCAGTAGACTGAATCTGTGATCACATGATTCCTAGGCTCATATGATGTCATGATTTATATGAAAAGTAGTAACTAGATTATATATATATATATATATATATATATATATATATATATATATATATATATATAAAAGTCAGTAAATATATATACATACATGATCGAAGCGGATCTGCATCGATAGTTCAAAGGGTCAAATTCGGGAAAAAAATTTCTTACGAATAAAAATTTCATAAAATAACTTACAAAACTAAACAATCCTCAAATATTATTTATAATAACATTTTTCGAGGTTTCATTGCTTGAAATTGCTGCATGATAGCCTCATTTTTAATATTTAAAAAAATATAACGACTATTCATCCATTCATCTCCCATTTGGTTACGGAGTTCATTCTTCACGATATTCATGGCTAAAAATGTCCTTTCAACAGTTGCAGTAGCAACGGGCAAAAGTAGAGCCAATTTCAGCAACAAATAGACTTGGGGATACACATCATCCTTTCTTTTCTGAACCAACATTTGAGCCAATTCACAAATTCCTTTTATACTCGAAAAATTGGAATCGTTTCTCATATCCACAATATAATTTTGGAGTTGACCATCAAGTGCCAAAAGTTCCATATCATCAAATTCTGAAGGGTAAAGTTTCACAAATTCAATTAATTTTTTATTGTCAAATGCCGAGAAAGAGTCACGTGGGTCAAGACATGCTATACTTGAAAGTAACTCTGTATTTCCAATTTGTCCATTTTCTTCCAATTTCTAAATCCCTTGCCAACAAATGCATCCCCATCGCCTTAGTTACCATGATCAATTTTAAATAGGTAACAACACAAACAAAATAGAGCATCTTCACTCAAACTATATTCCAACCAACTTTGATATTTTTTGTACCAATTCTTATTGAATTTACGAACAATTCCACTAATTAGTGTATATGGAAATTTGTGAGGCATTGGTTGAGTCGGGCCCCTAAGTAAATAATTTCTTCGAAAATTCTCTCTTTCACTAGCAGGATAAGAACTTATTGGTGGTCTTTTACCGGGATCCCCCTAAATATTAAGGGAAGGAGATACACTTTCCGGGTGAGTTTGGAGGTTAACACTTTGCGGGTGAATTTCTTGGTAAATATCAGCAGTGACATGTTCGTCACTAGTCCCTTTGGCTTGTACATTTTCATGAATAGATTCAAATTTGTACGTTTAGTTGTTGTAACCCAATTACATATGTCCATGCCTGACAATCAATAAATATTTAAAAACTAATTCAACATCAAAACAAATCAATATACAATATGAATAGTCAAGTACTGTAATTAACAGTTAGCACCAAGTCACCAACAATAAAAGATCTCAATTAAACCACTAACAAGTAACAAGTAACATTACAAAATAAATTATAAAATTTAAAGAATGTAAAAATAGATTAGAAACACATACTTGAAGAACTTTTATTTGATGGAGTTCTCTTCATTGTTGTAGTGTTGCTTTAAGAAGTAAAAAGCCCTAATTTTATAAAAGTATAAACAAGAAAAATTCATAAACAATTACAAAAATTCCTAAAACAATTATTAAATTTGTGAAATTAAAAAACTAAAATTAAATTATACTTTGAAATTGTCAGATTCGGTGCGTCGACGTTGTTGCCTTTGTTATAGCTCTACTATGGTCAGGTCTCTGGTCTCTGAGTATCACATTCACTCTTTGACTCTCTGTTGCCACTTGCCAGTTGCCGAAAAGGAGAAAAGTCGGATAGAACTTAGAAAAAATACAAAAGTTGGGTTAATGACTTGGTGGGATTTGGGAATTAGGGATTACTGTCTAGTGTCTGCTGACTTAGTATATATATAACATATAACAGTGGGGTCATGTTTCTTATTATACATATTCACTTTACACCCTCTTAATTTTTTTTCCTAATATGACCCTCTTAGTTTTTTTTCTTCCTAATATGACCCACTAACTCCCACGAAAATTAAAAGGGGTGGGGAAAGTGCCCCCTCGCCTAGTAAGGTGTTCGCCTAGTAGGTAAGTGCCTTTATACATGATCAACCACCACGAAGCACCTCCATGGGGGATCAAAAATATAAATATATAAAAGCGGTAAATATATATATATATATATATATATATATATGGACATGATCAACCACCACGAAGCACCTCCACGGGGGATCAAAAATATAAATAAAGCTGTAAAAGACGATCAACCGCCACAAAGTAAACTCCAGGCGGGACTAAATGTAAAGAAAGCAATAAAGACGATCAACCACCATGAATTAAACTCCAGGCGGGACTAAATGTAAATAAAGAATTAAAAGGCCACGAAGTAAACTCCAAGCCTGACAGAAATGTAAATATATATATATATATATATATATATATATATATATATATATATATAAAGCAAGTAAATGCTCCAGACATAAGTCTAGGCTCAATCGAGGCATAACTCGATAATGTTAGTCCATATATAAATATATACATATATAAGTATATATATAAAGATAGAAATGAAAATCACGGACTGAAGTCCGGGCATACACACACAACACAACTCTCAATGTGAAGAATAATGTGCAAAGATGAAGAGAAAGGCTTTATAGAGTGTGAGAAGGCTTACAGTAGGCTGCCAAAGCAGGATTCTATGACTCTAGATGGATAAACACTCAGCTCCCGCCGATAAAATATAGCTATATATGTAACGATCCAAAATTTTAAAGTGTAATTTTAAATATTTATTGAAATATATAAATATTTATAAATATATATAAATATTGAATAAATAATTATTGATGAGATGGTCTTTAATAAATATTTATAAATCTGAATTTATTAGATAAATTTCTAAATTAAATTAATTTATAATTTAGAGAATTGTGGTTTAACATGAGATGTTATATTATTGTTTGATTTAATAATTTAGATAGTATATTAAATTATTAAATAAGTTATAATGGAAATTATAATTTTGTGATATTTGCAAAAAGGCTATATTTAATTAAAATATAGTATGTGGTTAATTTAATGGGTTAATGTTGGATATGAAAATAATATGCGATTATAATTTATAAACTAAAGTGTTTATTAAATAAATTAAAAAAGGATTTAAATTGGTTTTTGTCAAACAAGGCTTAAGTATTTTAATTCTTTAAAATTTAAATGGGTTTCCAAACAAGCCTTATGACTTTTGATATTTCTAATTTTTGAAATTTAAATTTAATAATATAAATAAAATAAATAAAATAAAATAAAATAATTAATATAATATATACGTTATTGGTTGTAACTGATGAGGCTTATTATGGCCATATCAGTTTTATATCTTTGTTATTACGCATACTAGTTGGTCAGTTGAATATTGGCTAAGTAGAGTTCAGAGAATTGAGAGAAAGCTTGAGAGAAATTGAGAAGGATTGTCTGCAATTGCAAGGAATTATAACACTAGTTGAAGGTATTTTCCCTATTTATATATAAATGTGCATATCAGAGTTTTTACGCCATAAACCTTCTAAGTCTGTGAATTCAATTTGTGGAATTGTTGAAATGAATAACTGTTAATTGTGATTATACATGTTTATGATGTCGAGGTTATGTGTAAAACAAGAAATTCTTGCTAATTTCATTTGGCAGTAGTAGAAAATTTTGACAATATATGTGTTCTTCATATGGCTTGAGTAATTTTCAATTATAGTGGCCAATTCAGGTGTGAAACTGAAAATTTACGCTTGTATATGGTAGTCCATTAGCAAATGAGCATAATGTAATTTGAATGAGATGATTTGGCCATGTTTTGAAATCACAGTGTTAATTTTTGGATGAATATCAAAAATATTGAGTTTTATATGAAAAACATTAAATTTGAGAAATTACAATAGTATAATTGCTGTTAAGTTGTTCTATATTGATATATAAGTGAGGAAACAAGTTGTAATGGTATTGTATCATTTATATGTGTTCATTTCACTGTTTGATGAGTGAAATTCGTGTTAGTTGGCTTATGAAAAGTGTCATGGCTCTGTTCTGCATAACTGGGTTCTACAAGTCGGCGTGGTATGACATCCCTGATATAAAAACTCAGGCATGATCATGAAAGTGCCCATTTTTACAACGAAGTCCATTTATTCTGCAGACTTTGGTTGTTCGTTGTAGCTTAGCTTAAGGTTATGGAATGTGAGAATCATGTAACAACAAGGTGAAATAGAGTCATGTTATGTGGATTATGAATTCAAAATTTTAAAAGTGATTAGTAAATCGAGAATGCGTTTTGTGATAATTTGGTATACATAATGAATGTTGGGCAAGTATTACGAAGTAAAACACTTAGATTTTCTGAAATGTAAATGTTAATGAAGGACTTGTGCTTCAATGATAAGTTTAGCTAGAAATGAACATGTTATTGTATGTTAGCATATCTAATAGGTATTGTGGTTCAAAAATTATGTGTAGGTGATCGTGAGTTTAATTTTATAGTTTATGCTCAAGGCAAGTTTCTAAACCCTATCTTTTTACATTGAGAAAGCTTTCTAACTCTATTCTTTCGTTGAGTTAGTTCTATTATTACATTGTGTAACTTTATTCTTTTGATTGAGCGAGTTATGTTATCTTATCTATTATTGAATAAGTCAATTGTTCCTAAAATTCATTCGAGAAAACTTTAACTCTAATGTTATTTGAAATTCCCATTTGATTGATTCATTCTAACTTGTTTATAGTTAAGCAAGTTTCTTAAGTTCTATTCTTGTATAATGAATGTAGTTTTGAATTCTCGTCCTTATTATTGAACTATTTTAATTCTTTGCATGAGTTAATACCTTGTTGGGCAAGTTCTAGTTTTCAGCTTGCTATCAGTTAATGTACGTTCAATAATTTCGTTTCTAATATTATAAAACTCTAACCTTAGCTTATTTAGTTATTCAAGCAAAGGTTTACTATTTTACTCATTTTGTTGAATACTTATGCTCTATAGTTATTTCAAGCATGAGTTTTGTAAGACCCCAACTTTTATGAATAAAGATGAATTTTCAATAAATATCATTTTTGAATATTATGGAGTAAATTTGATATAATTTTTCAGTTGTGGGTAATATTTAGAAATTTTGAAAAGTATGCAAGTTGTTATATAATATTTGATTGGTCGGAGAATATTCGTTTTAACAGGGAATATTCGTACGACGACACAATCATTGGTGGACCCCACAACGGAATTATTTTCGGATTGAGAAAATGACAAAAATATTTTTATGAAAATAACGACAAAAGTTTTACCATTAACTGTTGAAACACTTGTTGTTAAAAATAAAGAATCTGGCGTGATTGCATCGTAGCACACTCAGATTGATTATTGATGTTTACTGGAGAAGTCACTCGGTTTTGTTCAATTATTGCTACAAAGAATTGTTGATAGTATCTCACGTTATTTGATTTAATTATTTTGATATTTTATATATTATTAAATCAATAATTGAGATAACAAAGTTATTAATATTATTATTTGCAATATTAACGATGTTCAGAAGTTCTGCCGAGGAGAGGCTTGGTCACCTAATCGCGCTACCAATAGGGAGAAATCCTTATGGAAAGCCCCTCTTTCCCTGGGAGCCAATTCAGTCGATTAATATTGTGAATTATAATAATGATGATAAATGTTGTTAAATATATTGAGGTGTCTTTTTATGAAGTCACGTAAGTTTATATATATATATATATAAATTTTGTTTTATTAGTATTATTAATGTAATAAAATAGAAAAGCTTTTTATATAAAATGTAATACTTTTATAAAATTATTTGTTTTATTAGACAATAATTAGAATATAATATATTTTATTATGCATAGTGTTTTGCATAGTAAAATCTTTTTATATAAAATGTAATACTTTTATAAAGTTATTTGTTTTATTAGACAATAATTAGAATATAATATATTTTATTATGCATAGTGTTTGCATAGTAAAATCTTTTTATATAAAATGTAATACTTTTATAAAGTTAATTATTTTATTAGATTTTAAATAATATATATATATATATATATATATTATATTATATTTTATTGCATAGTATCCTTTCTATTTTCCTATAAATATGATGCTTAGTTAGAATTGAAATCACACCGTAAATTGAGGAGAATTCTCTTTATAATCTTGAGCGTATTCTTTTTAGAGTTTTAAGAAGCTTTGAGCGAAAGTGCAAGTTTTCTTCAAGTATATATCTCACCTCTACCCGCTTTGAGTACTCTTCTTTATAAGGTAAGGGATATTATTTATTGTACTCGTAAGGGGTATTATTTCTTTCAGATTCATGAAGAGAACTTTGTTATTCCATTCCTTATTATTATTTGAATAACTCAGATATGTAAGCAATCGCATACATGATGAAATTCTTCTGTTATGCCATTCTTTATTATTATGTTGGAATAAACTGTCTATGCGAAGTACCGCATACATGGTGAAATTCTTATGTTATTCCATTCTTTATCATTCTGTTAGAATATCCTGTCTGTGCGTTTACGCATGACTTGGTTCCATTATTTATTATTCTTTTGGAATAACCTGTCTGTGTGGTCTATCACATGCATGGTGAATTCTTCTGTTATTCCATTCTTTATTATTCTGTTGGAATAACCTGTCTATGTGGATTACCACATGCATGGTGAATGACCCTTCGTATTCATTTCTTATTAAATTGTGGAAATGATCTATCTACGTGGATTACCGCATGGCGGGTGAAAATCCATTGCAGTTTCATATATTCTATGATACTCATTTGGTTAAAATTTTGGCTTCTATACTCTATGAAATTAGTGGAATATCCTTGATATTTGTGCTTCATCCAGTATCTTTTCATGAAAATATTCTTCTGAGCATTCTTGAATTTCACTCCACAAAGCAGTATCATGTTGACAATTTGGACATTATTGAGTTCAGGATAAATTAACTTATAAATCTTTAAAATTTATTCTTGAACTTGTTTTATTGAATTATTATGTCATTGTCATCATCCTCATGCTTATATTGTGATGAAAGTCAACTTTGGCTTACGTGCATAGATGGACTTGGTATGATTATGACCAGGGATTATTCGGTATAATCATGACCTGTAATGTTATAAATGATATGGTAAAAGTCCTCAGTGGCCTGTAGTGTATTGACGGACAATTTTTGGTATGATTATGACCAGGGATTATTCTTTCTAGTCATGACCATTGATAATATTATGAATATCCTTGGCCCATACAGCAGCGATGACTTGATGATGTGGTTTATTTTTTAAGCTGAGTCTCAGCGACAAAAATTGATGAGAACATTTTTAAATCATAGAAGATAGTAGATATCAAGCTTTACTTGAGTCTTCTAATGGATTGCTTATTTCATTGCAGTTAAACTGGATGTCTATTGTATTTTATCAGTTTAACATTGTTAAAGACTAATGATAATTTATTCTGCATTATCTTAGTCATAATATTTCTTACTGGGCTAGTTGAGCTCACCCTTTCTTTTATTGTTCTCTACAGGAAATGAGAATATAGCTGGGACTAGTCGGAGAATGGAGTGATGGTCCAGATGATAGCATTAGTAGTCCTTACTATTGCATGACATGCAATATATAATTGTATTGAGGACCTAAGATGTGTGTGTCATATTTTATACGTCACTTAATAATTGATTTTGGTGAACAACAATAGGGTGATGAGAACCTGACCCTGAAAGCGTCAAAAGTGCACCACAGTAAAATGAAGAGAACATAAATCTTCTCGTGTTCCTTTGGAGACTTGAAATATTTGCTGATGTACTTTATATGACATGTCTTAATTTGAGTATGAATATTGTCGTATTATATACGCTACAATATTTGTATTAAAACTCACAGTATATATGTCGTCGTATTTTGCACGACTGTTATATAACTAAGATTGCATTTGAATTTTGTACGATGTATCTGGCGACTCAAGATGGGTGAGGTATACCTATTTTAGGGGCGTCACAGTTGGTATCAAAGCTTAGGTATATGATCCTTGGCTGAGATGCGAGACAAGAACTAGGAGGGGAGAGACGGGGAATTCCTTCGCTAGTATGACCTTCCTAAGTTTATTTGGTATTTATTTGTTCAGTCAGAGTATAAAGATAATATGTGATATGTTAATTAACCCTTGTTTTGTGGTAGTATTTGAAAATGGCATCCGAAAATGTTGAGATAAGCAATGAAGCACATGAGACCATTGAGTCACCAACGATCAATGCCTAGGGTAATGTGCAACAGGAAGACAATAATCCTCATGAAAATAATAACACCGATGAAATGGTGAACGATGGGATGTTCATAGGCTTTATGCAATTCATACAACATCAGGCGAAAGTGGCTCCTGTCCAAAATACAGGTGGAAACACTGACAACTCTCGGACGGTCATCGCTAAGCAGTTCAAGGAGCTGGGACCACCAGAGTTTTTTGGAGAGCCAAAACCATTTAAGGCGGAGATGTGGATAAAGCATATCAACAAGATTTTTGATGTCTTGAGATGCTAAGAGGAACAAAAGGTTCCCTTGCCACCTTCATGTTGCGTGCAGAGGCAGATTTCTGGTGGGAATCTGTAAAGCGTACTCAACCTGCCGCACTAAAGATGTCCTGGGAGAAGTTCCAAGAATTGTTCAACAACAAGTACTTTCCTGAAAGTATTCGTCACATGAATGAGGTGGAGTTCATCAAGCTTGAGCAAAACAATATGACCGTGGCGCAGTACGAAGCTAAGTTTGCCGAGTTGTCTCGGTTTGCGTCCCACTTGGTTGATAATAAGGAGAGAATGACGCGGATGTTTTTAAGTGGTTTGAAACATGATATACGTCAATACCTTATCTCTCATAAACTATGTTTGTATTCAGATGTTGTGAATATGGCTCAGTTATTGGAGCGCGATAATGAGTCAACCCAACCAAGAGAGAGCAGCCAACAAGTCGATAATACCAGTGGTAACAGTCATCGAAGCGGTGACAACAAACGTGGAGGGAATCAACATGCCAGAAATGATAACCACTTTGGTGGTAATCATGGCCAAGACAATAGGAGTGGAAAGTTCAAGAAGAGAAGGTTCAGCAAAGATGGAAAGACGTCAGCCCCAGCACCCGCTGTTAAGGAAGGAGAATAACCGCCGGTCGTATATTATAAATGTGGAGGGGAAGGACATATAAGTCCAAACTGCACGATGTAGTCCAAAACATGTTACAATTGTGGAAAAGAAGGTCACCTAGCCCGATTTTGTCGTGCACCAAAGTCAAGTCCAGCTGGGATGGAGGCATCCAAGGGTGTCCTGGACAAGACAAAACTGGTAGTTCAAGGGAGAGCGTTTGTCGTAACCTCCCAAAAAGCGAGGAATCCGAATGAGGAATCCGAGCGTTTGGATTTCAGTTTCTGATTATCATTGTTAGAGTACTATTCAGTTTTGATGAGCCTATTCGTTGGCAATTATTATTGTTATTCTCATGTTGATTCATTGTTATATTCAGTGAGCAATTGTTTTGCTCACTCTTGCATATTTATAAACTCATTGCAGCTAAAGTGGAGAAGGTAGATGAACCTTCAACTAGCAAAGGAAAGGGAAAATTGTACAAGTGATGCTGATTTGTACTTTTATTTATTATGATAATCTTAGACTTCTTAATAATGATGTGATGTAATAAGTTTTAATTCTGCACTTGAATGATGTTTTAAGGTTAGATAACCTGTGATGTTTTTGAACTTAATGATGTAACCCTATTTAAAGGGAGAGTTATGGTTTAAATATTATTTTAGTTGGGTAGATAGTATGAATGTTTGGATAGAGAGCGCCAAATCTTGTGGGAATAAAAGTACCTAGATTTGGGGGTGTCACAGGTTGGTATCAAAGCCTTAGGTTATGAACCTTACGTCGGGGAAAAGCCTTAGGAAGTAACCTTTGAAAAGATAGTAATGATAAACTCTTATCGAGTTTTAGGAAAGAGAAAGTAATAAAACACTTATGTGCTTATGTGATAATGATTTATGTGCTCATGAGTGTCGAGTAGTAATGATTAGTAATTAAAAATTAAAATTTAGTTGACAGGATGCCTAATGTAGGAGGATCTAGTCAGGATAGAGAGGAGGAGCCTCGAGATATTCAGGTGATTTGGGAACAACTACTGCCACGGGAAACAGTTCCGTCGGTCACAATAGTTGAGCAGGAGAGAGTACCTGATGAGGAGGATGAGATAGAGACGGAAGAGGAGGATCCCGTGGAGTTGCCACAGTCGGGGGATGAGGAGGAATAGGAGGAAGAGCTTCCACTTAGTTCGATAGCTTCCCGTATGTACAACGAGGTGTATGACTGAAATGTGGAACTTCAAGACACCGTCGAGGAGTTACAGGAGATAGTAGCTGAACAACAGACCTCGATGGCACAGAAAAACGATGAGATCCAGGTTCGAGAAGAACGACTGAACAACGTTGAAGAGAAGCTGGTCCACACTGAAGGAGAGAATGAGCGAATGATGTAGAAGAATGCAAAACTGGAGAATATGCAGAAAGAAGAATCTACAAAAAGGGAAAGAGCTGAAGATGCGTACAATGAAGCTTATCAATGAGCCAGAATGGCAGAGAGAGACGCACAAGCAAAGTGGAGGAAGATAGAAGAAATGAACAACGTATTCAACACCATGATTAATCGAGCTCAAGATCGGGTCATGGGTTATCCAATTCAGTTCGAGACGCTACCATCATACATATTGGATCGCTGAACAATGTTCCGAATCATGGAGGAAGAGCGTTGTAAGGCTACGTAGTATCTTAATAGAACATTGTAGAAAATGTAATTGATAGGTGGTTTGATAATAAATGAAATATAAGTCCCGGGTATGATATAACCAATGGGATAGATGATGATGATGTTGTCCTGCAACTGTTATAGTTCAGGAAAAGTAATGTAAATAGCAGCGATGCTATTGTTTTGATGTTTTTTTAAAGATGATGAATGAATAAAAGTTATTGTTTTATTCAAAGTGTTAAGTGTTATGTGATAAACTACTTTTATGATGTGCAACCTAAGTATATAATACTTAATAAGGTTGAATAAAAGCTAATGGGTGTATTTTAACAGAAAATGGCTTCAAGACGTCAACCACCGCGACGGAGAACCACTGAGGAAAACAAAAACAATGTGGAAGAAAACCCTGCTCAAAGACTAGTGGACGACGCATCGATGGTGCTTTACTGTAATCAACCTCAGAATCAAGGTACTACGTTTAAGGATTTCATGGTAGTTGGACCACCAGAATTCCGTGGGTCCATGAATCCAGTTGAAGGACAGACTTGGATCATGGAAATCGAGAAGGTTTTTGATGTTGCTAGGGTAGAGGATAACCAGAAGACTGCTTTTGCAACGTTTATGTTGAAAGTAGAGGCGAACTATTGGTTGCAGGCCAATAAAACTCGGGAAGGAGGGTGATGGCCGGGGATAGGTTTAAGAAGGAGTTATTCTTTGAGACTTATTTCCCAGAGAGTTCAAAGAGTCAGCTAGAGGTTCAGTTTTTGGAATTGAAACAGGGAACAATGTCGGTGTCTGAGTATGCTGCAAGGTTCAACGAGTTGGCGAGGTTTGCGCCATATCGTGTCAAAGACGATTTAACGTAAGGCTAAGAGGTTCGAGCAGGATCAAACCCCGGTTGTCTGAAGAGGGTTTCTGTTCCAATTGAAGACATTTGCAGCAGTGATGGAGAAGGTGATTCTCGCTGAAAGTGCAGGCGAGGTAGTAATAAAACATAATCAAGAGCAGAGGAAGAAGAAAAATGAAGGTGAAGCTAAGAGTGGTGGTAACGGTGGTAATGGCAATAACCTGAAGAGGAATTGGAATGCAAATGGGGGAGCTAGAAATCAGAAAAGAAACCAGCAAAATAAGAAGTTCGAAGCATGTGCTACGTGCGAAAAGTTTCACAAGGGAGTTTGTTTGTTGGGGAAACGAGTATGCTTTAATTATGGCCAGTTGGGTCACATCGCCCCAAATTACACTCAAGCTAAGAAGAATGAGTACTTCACGTGTGGATCCAAGGATCACTTTGCTCGTGAATGCCCTAAAAACGGTTCAGGACGCGGTGCAATCAAAAGATGTCGTGTCAGGTATTATCCCAATCAATGATATAGATGCATATGTATTATTTGATTAAGGTGCTACTTGTTCGTTTATATCTGATGATTTTGCTAAGAAGCTAGAAATACTGTGACGCCCCCAAAATAGGTATACATCAACTATTCTGAGTCGCCAAATACATGGTACAGAATACAAATACAATCTTAAATATACAACAAGAGAGCTGTGAGTTTTAATACAAATATTATCTTCTAGACAATATCCACTCTCAGAATAAGTCCTCATTACATTTATTGTCACACTATTTAACAGAATAGTGAGGACTACTAATACTATCATCTGGACCGTCACTCCGTTCCCGACTAGTCCCGACTACGTTCTCATTTCCTGAAGAGAACAGTGAAAGAAAGGGTGAGCTCAAATAGCCCAGTAAGAAATATTATGACTAAGATAATGCAGAATAAATTATCATTAGTCTTCAACAATGTTAAACTGATAAAATACAATAGACATCAAGTTTAACTGCAGCGGAACATGCAATCTATTAAAAGAGTCAAGTAGAGAATAAAATCTACTATCTTTTATGATTTAAAAAGTTTTTCATCACTTTTATCATTGGACTCACTCGACAATAAATAATCCACATCATCCCCGTGACTACGCCAAGGATATTCATTAGTATCACAACCACAAATTATCCATGCACTACGAGCCAAGGATATTCGTGTATTCATCAATGGTTATGATCATGCCAACAACTGTCCATCAATGCACTACGGGCCAATGAGAACTTTTATCACATCATTTGTAACATTACAGTCATGATTACACCGAATAATCCCTGGTTATAATCATACCAAGTCCATCTATGCACTACAGGCCACATATGACTTTCAATAAAATATAAACATGAGGATGATGACAATGATATAAGAATTCAATAAAACAAGTTCAAGAATTAATTTATCCAGGAACTAATAACGTCCAAATTGTCAACATGATACTTCTTTGTAGAGTAAAATTCAAGAATGCTCAGAAGAATATTTTCATGAAAAGATACTGGATGAAACACAAATATCAAGGATATTCAACTAATTTCACGGAGTATAGAAGTTAAAACTTTAACCAACTGAGTATAATAAAGAATGGAATAACAAAAGAAGTCACCATGTATGCGGTACTTCACATAGACAGGTTATTCCAACATAATAATAAATTACGGAACCAGGTGAAGCATAATACGTACCGACAGGATATTCCAACAGAATAATAAAGAATGGAATAACAACAGAAATCACCATGCATGTGATACTTCAGACAGACAAAGTTATTCCAATGTAATAATAAATAACGGAATCAGTCCCAAGTAAAATGCATGAGATAGGATATTACAACAATATAATAAAAGCGGAACTGTGTCCCACAGTAAAACGCATGTGATGCAGGATATTCCACAGAATAATAAAGACGGAACCAAAAGGTGTAAAACGCACAAACAGGATATTCCAATGTAATAATAAAATATGGAATAACAATGAAATCACCAAAGTATAGGGTAGATCAGCGTGATACAAAGTTATTCCAACAGAGTAATAAAGAATAGAATAATGTAAGTTCTCTTCATGAATATAAAAAAATAATACCCTTACCTTATAAAGAAGAGTACTCTAGAAGAGGGCGGGGATATACTTGAAGAAACTTGCACTACTTTCAAAGCTTTCTAAACGCTAAAGAAATACGCTCAAGATTATAGAAGAATAATTCTCTCTACAGTTTCTCTCTCTAGAGTTTCAGTGAATTCGTAAGAAATAATGAAGGAATGAGCTTCTATTTATAGAAGAATGGACTGAATAGTAACCAATCCATGAACGGTCTAGATCGATTTACTTTAAACGGATGGTCCAGATTGGTTTACAATAAAATATAATATATTCTATATATAATCTAATAAAACGAATAACTTTTAAAAATATTTTACTATGCAAATACTATGCAAGCACTATACAAACATTATGCATAATAAAATATAATATAATCTAATTATTGTCTAATAAAACGAATAACTTTATAAAAGTATTCTTTTATATAAAAAGATTTTACTATTATCCTAATAAAGCGAATAACTTTATAAAAGTATTCATTTTTTATAAAAAGCTTTTCTGCTTTTATTACATTAATAATACAAATAAAACAAAACTTCATCATCATTATTATTATTCACACTATTAATCGACTGTGTCGTCGCTCCTGAGAAAGAGGGGCTTTCAATAAGGATTTTCCTATCATAGCACAATTAAGTGACCAAACTATTCCTTGGCAGAACTTCTAGACATCGTTAATATTGCAAATAATAATATTAATAACTTCGTCATCTCAATTTTAAAATATCAACAATAATTGAATTAATTAACGTGTGATACTATGCAACAACCATCAAGCAATAATTGAACAAAACCGAGTGACTTCTCACGTAAGCATCAATAATTAATACCGTGTGCTACTATGCAACCCGCGCCATTCCCTGCATTTCTTTTAACACCGGGTGTTTCAACAAAATTAACGGTAGAAACTTTCGCCGTTATTTTCATAAAAATTATTTTTGTCGTTTCTCAATCCGGCAATAATTACATTGTAGGGGTCCACTAATGATTGTCTTGAGTCATCACGAATATTCCCCTGTTTTAAAACGAATATTCCCCACCAATCGAATATTATACAACAACTTGCGTACTTTGCAAAATTTTTAAATATTACCCACAACTATAACATTATATCAAATTCATTCAAAAATGATAATTATAGAAAATTCATCTTTATTCATAAAAGTTGGGGTCTTACATTCTCCCCTTCTTATGAAATTTCGCCCTCGAAATTATGGTACGTACCTGGTATGTCGAAGAGGTAAGGATACATTGATTTCATTTCATATTCTAACTCCCAGGTCATTTCCTCAACATCATGGTTCCTCCATAAAACTTTGACTTGAGGTATAATCTTGGAGCGTAGAATATGTTCCTTCTTATCCAAGATTTGAACAGGAACCTCTTCATACGTTAAATCTTCCGTTATTTCATTCGGTTCTAACTCAATAATGTGGTTCGTGTCTTTCACATATTTACGTAACATGGATATATGAAAAACGTTATGAACACGAGACATACTTGGCGGTAAAACAAGTCTATAGGCTACAGTCCCTACTCGATCGAGGATTAAAAATGGGCCAATGAATCGAGGATTGAGCTTTCCTCTCTTTCCAAATCTCGTAACTCCTTTCCATGGAGCGACACGTAACAACACATGATCTCCAATATTGAATTCCACGTCCTTTCGATGAAGATCAGCATAACTCTTTTGTCGGTATTGGGAGGTTTTTATACGTTGCCAGATCTTTTGTATCTTTTCCGTAGTCAGACGTACTAACTCCTGTCCCAATAACGTTACTTCACCCACCTCATCCCAGCATACTAGAGAACGACACTTTCTTCCATACAACACTTCGAATGGAGCCATGCCAATACTTGTTTGATAACTGTTGTTGTAGGAAAACTCCACCAATGATAAGAACTTGTCCCAACTTCCCTTGAAGTTAAGGACACAGAGTCTTAATAAATCTTCAAGAGTTTAAATAGTCCTCTTTGATTGTCCGTCCGTTTGAGGATGATATGCCGAACTAAATCGTAAATCCGTGCCCATAGCTTTTTGCAAACTAACCCAAAATCGTGAAGTGAATCTTGGGTCTCGATCAGAAACTATGGATACTGGCATACCATGCAATCTTACAACCTCTTTTATGTACATACGAGCAAGACGTTCAAGTGTATAAGTTTCTCGTATAGGTAAGAAATGAGCAGACTTGGTCAATTTATCAACAATGACCCAAATTGCATCTATGCCTTGAGAAACCTTGGGAAGACCAGTAACAAAATCCATGGTAATGTGCTCCCACTTCCATTCTGGAATTTCAAGTGGTTGCAATGGACCTTTTGGTACTTGATGTTCCGCCTTGATTCGTTGATAGGTTAAACACCTTGAGATAAACAGCACTATTTCCCTCTTCATATTGCCCCACCAAAATGTATGTCAAAGATAATGATACATTTTGGTACTCCTAGGATGGATTGCAAACGGTGTGTTGTGCGCCTCCATCATGATTTTATACTTTAAATCAGGGTCGTTAGGAACACAAAGTCTGGAGTTGACTCGAAGTATTCCTTCTTCATCGATTCTTGCTTCTGAGATATCACCTTCTTATACTTTCTTCCTCATACGCATCAGCTCCAGGTTTGTAGCTTGAGCAGCTTTAACTTTATCGATTAAAGTTGATTTCACTTGTATATTTGCCATCATCAGTTGGGTCCTGAGAGTCTTTATCTCTATCTCCATCCTTTGAAAATCATACAGAATGGGCCTTTGCGTTGACAATATCGCACTCGTACCCGCATATGATCTTCTACTCAATACGTCAGCTACCACGTTCACTTTTCCAGGATGGTATTGGATGGTATGATCATAATCTTTCAACAGTTCAAGCCAACATCGTTGTCATATGTTTAGTTCCTTTTGAGTGAAGAAATATTTGAGGCTTTTATGATTCGTATAGATCTTCACTTTCTCCCCATACAAGTAATGTCTCCAAATTTTTAGTACAAAAACGACTGTTGCCAACTCTAGATCATGAGTAGGATAATTCCTCTCATATTCTTTGAGTTGTCGAGAGGTATAGACTATGACTTTCCCATGTTGCATGAGAACACATCCTAACCCTTTGCCTGAAGCATCACTGTAGATGAAAAATCCCTCCGAGCTAGATGGTATCACGTAGCAGTCTTTGAAATGAGTCTTCTCTTGAGTTCTTGAAAACTCTTCTCATATTCCTCACTCCAACCGAATTTTGTATCTTTCCGAGTCAGCTGAGTTAATAGAGTAGCGATTCGAGAAAACCCTTCTACGAATCTCCGATAATAACCAGCTAAGCCGAGAAAGCTACGTACTTCGGTCACTAATTTAGGTTATTCCTAGCTTTGAATGGCTTCAATCTTTGGCGGGTCAACAGATATTCCATGACTTGATACCACGTGCCCAGGGAATGCTACTTCCTCAAGCCAGAACTCGCATTTCTTCAACTTGGCATAAAGCTTATATCCACGAAGCTTTTGGAGTATCAGCCTCAAGTGTTGCTCATGATCTTCACGGCTTTTGGAATAAATAAGGATGTCCTCAATAAAGACGACCACAAAGTCATCCAAATATTCCTTGAATACTCTGTTCATCATATCCATGAAGGCAGCAGGAGCATTAGTCAATACAAAAGACATGACTAGAAATTCATAATGCCCGTATCGAGTTCTAAAAGCCATCTTTGGAATGTAATCGGTTCTAATCTTCAATTGGTGATATCCACAACGAAGATCAATTTTTGAAAAGAATTTGGCGCCTTGCAACTGGTCAAACAGGTCATCAATACGTGGCAATGGGTACCTATTTTTGATGGTGACATGATTCAACTCCTGATAATCAATACAAAGTCGCATACTCCCATCTTTCTTGTTCACGAATAGAACAGGAGCACCCCAAGGAGAAGTACTAGGATGAATAAAGCCAATGTCTAACAATTCCTGTAGTTGGGTCTTTAACTCTTGAAGTTCAATAGGAGCCATTCGATATGGGCTTTGGAAATGAGTTTTGTACCGGGTTCAAGGTCGATACAAAATTCAATTTCACGTTCTGGGGGTAGGCCAGGAAGTTCTTCAGGGAACACGTCTGGAAATTCATTAACAATAGAAATATCATTCAAAACTGACGTATTTGTGTTTAGATCCGTGACATGAGCTAAGAAAGCTTGACATCTGTTTTTCAATAAACGAATAGCTTTATGGCTTGAGATGACAGTGATTGATTTTAATGGTTTGGTTGCTTGAATTCGCATAATAGGTTGATTAGGAATATGAAAGCTAACAACCTTACGAAAACAATCAATTTTTGCATGATGAGTAGTTAACCAATCAATCCCTAGAATTACGTTAAATGCAAGTATTTTCAATAAAATAAGATCGACAGGTAATGTGAGGTCACCGATTTGAACCAAACAAGACTTATAAACAGTGGATGTAATGAAGGTTTCTCCCAACGGAGTTTCAACAGATAAGTCAAAGTTCAATTTCTTCGGAGTCAAATTTAAACGTTGAGTGCAAGTAGGAGAAATAAAGGAATGGGTAGAGCCGGTGTCAAATAAGGTATATACTTCGTTAGAGTTTATGATAAGCTTACCCGTGATGACCTCATTCGGGTTCCTTGCTTTCTGGGAGGTCACGACAAACGCTCTCCATTGTACTACTGGCTTTGACTTTTCTGGGGCGTCCTTTGGTGCCTCCATCCTAGCTGAACTTGTCTTCGGTGAACGACAAAGTCGGGCTAGGTGACCTTCTCTTCCATAATTATAACATGCTTTTGACGAAAGATCGCATACAGTTTGACCGATGTGTCCTCTCCCTCCGCATTTGAAGCATATGATAGGTGGTCGTTCTCCTTCCTTAACAACAAAAGTCGCGATCTTTGATGTCTTTCCATCATTGTTGAATCTCCTCTTCTTGAAATGTCCATTCTTATTGCTTTGGCCATGATTACCCCCAAGTGGTTACCATTTACGGCATGTTGATTCCCTCACGCTTATTGTCACCGCTTCGATGATCAATTATCACCGGTATTATCATTTTTGCACTATTTGCTCTCTTTTGGTTGGGTTGACTCATTATCGCGCTCCAATAAGCGAGCCCTATTAACAACATCTGAATACAAACACAATTTATGAGAGATAAGATATTGACGTATCTCGGGTTTCAAACCTCTTAGAAACATTCGCGTTATTCTCTCTTCATTATCAACCAAATGGGACATAAACCGGGACAACTCGGCAAACTTGGCTTCGTACTGCGACACGGTCATGTTGTTTTGTTCCAGTTTAATGAACTTTACCTCTTTTATGTGACGAATACTTTTGGGAAAGTACTTGTCGTTGAACAGTTCTTGGAACTTCTCCCAAGATATCTTGGTGCGGCGGAGTTAAACACGCTTCTGATTCCCACTAAGTAATACGCCTCGCATAACATGAAGGTGGGAAAGGGAACCTTTTGCTCCTCGGAGCATCCCAAGACATCAAATATCTTGTTGATCTGCTTTATCCACGTCTCCGCCTTAAGTGGTTTTGGCTCTCCAAAAAACTCCGGTGGTCCCAGCTCCTTGAACTGTTTGGCGGTGACCATCCGAGAGTTGCCAGTGTTTTCACCTGCATTTGGACAGGAGCCGCTCTCGCCTGATGTTGCATGAATTGCATGAAGCCTCGGAACATTCCATCGTTTATCATTTGGTTAGTGTTGTTGTTTGCATGAGGATTGTCGCCTTCCTGATGCACATTGTCTTGGTTATTGATCTGTGGAGACTCAACGGTCTCCTGTGCTCCATTGATGTTCTCAACATTCTCGGATGCCATTTTCAAATACTGCCACCAAACAAGGGTTAATTAACATATCACATATTATCCCTATACACTGATCGACCAATTAAATACAAAATAAATTTAGGTAGGTCATACTAGCGAAGGAATTCCCCGTCTCTCCCCTCCTAGTTCTTGTCTCACATCTCAGCCAGGGATCATATCCTTAAGCTTTGATACCAACTATGACGCCCCCAAAATAGGTATACATCACCTATTCTGAGTCGCCAAATACATGGTACAGAATACAAATACAATCTTAAATATACAACAAGAGAGCTGTGAGTTTTAATACAAATATTGTCTTCTAGACAATATCCACTCTCAGAATAAGTCCTCATTACATTTATTGTCACACTATTTAACAAAATAGTGAGAACTACTAATACTATCATCTCGACCGTCACTCCGTTCCCTGATTAGTCCCGGCTATGTTCACATTTCCTGAAGAGAACAGTGAAAGAAAGGGTGAGCTCAACTAGCCCAATAAGAAATATTATGACTAAGATAATGCAGAATAAATTATCATTAGTCTTCAACAATGTTAAACTGATAAAATACAATAGACATCAAATTTAACTGCAGCGGAACATACAATCTATTAAAAGAGTCAAGTAGAGAATAAAATCTACTATCTTTTATGATTTAAAAAGTTTTTCATCACTTTTATCGATGGGACTCAGCTTAATAAATAATCCACATCATCCCCTTTACTGCCGAGGATATTCATTAGTATCACAACCACAAATTATCCATGCACTACGGGCCAAGGATATTCGTGTATTCATCAATGATCATGATCATGCCAACAACTTTCCATTGCACTACGGGCCAATGAAGACTTTAACCACATCATTTGTAATATTACGGTCATGATTACACCGAATAATCCCTGGTCATAATCATACCAAGTCCATCTATGCATTACAGGCCACATATGACTTTCAATAAAATATAAACATGAGGATGATGACAATGATATAAGAATTCAATAAAACAAGTTCAAGAATTAATTTATCCAAGAACTAATAACGTTCAAATTGTCAACATGATACTTCTTTGTAGAGTAAAATTCAAGAATGCTCAGAAGAATATTTCCACGAAAAGATACTGGATGAAGCGCAAATATCAAGGATATTCCACTAATTTCATGGAGTATAGAAGTTAAAACTTTAACCAACTGAGTATAATAAAGAATGGAATAACAAAAGAAATCACCATGCATGCGATTGCTTGGCATATAAAAGTTATTCCAATGAATAATAAATAATGTAACTGTGTCAGCGTAATACGCATCAAATGCTGGATATTCAACGAGAATAATAAAGAATGGAATAACAACGAAATCACCATGCATATGGTAGCATAGACGAAGTTATTCTAATGAATAATAAATAACGGAATTAGGTTAGGTACGAAACGCATGCGAACAAGATATTCCAACAAAATAATAAAGACGGAACCGTGTCCCGGCGTAAAACGCATGCATGTGATATTCCAATAGAATAATAAAGGCGGAACCAGTCCGCAGTAAAAACGCATGCACAGGATGTTCCAACAGAATAATAAAGAATGGAATAACAACAGAAATCACCAAAGTATAGGGTAGACCGCGTATACAGGTTATTCCAACAGAGTAATAAAGAATGGAATAACAGAAGTTCTCTTCATGAATATAAAAAAAATAATACCCCTTACCTTATAAAGAAGAGTAGTTCGACGGTAGGGCGGGGATATACTTGAAGAAACTTGCACTACGCTCAAAGCTTTCTTAAACGCTAAAGAAATACGCTCAAGATTATAGAAGAATAATTCTCTCTATAGTTTCTCTCTCTAGAGTTTCAGTGAATTCGTAAGAAATAATGAAGGAATGAGCTTCTATTTATAGAAGAATGGACTGAATAGTAACCAATCCATGAACGGTCCAGATCGATTTACTTTAAACAGACGGTCCAGATTGGTTTACAATAAAATATAATATATTCTATTTATAATCTAATAAAACGAATAACTTTTAAAAAGATTTTACTATGCAAATACTATGCAAGCACTATGCAAACACTATGCATAATAAAATATAATATAATCTAATTATTGTCTAATAAAACAGATAACTTTATAAAAGTATTACATTTTTATATAAAAAGATTTTACTATTAGCCTAATAAAAGCGAATAACTTTATAAAAGTATTCGCATTTTATATAAAAAGATTTTACTATTAGCCTAATAAAACGAATAACTTTATAAAAGTATTCTGTTTTATATAAAAAGCTTTTCTGTTTTATTACATTAATAATACTAGTAAAACAAAACTTCATTATCATTATTATTATTTACACTATTAATCGACCAGGTCGTTCCCAGGAAAGAGGGGGCTTTCCAATAAGGATTTTTCCCTATTGACGCGCAATTAGGTGACCAAACCTCTCATTGACAGAACTTCTAGACATCGTTAATATTGCAAATAATAATATTGATAACTTCGTCATCTCAATTATAAAATATCAACAATAATTGAATCAATTAACGTGAGATACTATGCAACAATTACTGAAGCAATAATTGAACAAAACTAAGTGACTTCTCACGTAAGTATCAATAATCAATATCGTGTGCTACTATGCAACCACGCGTATTCCTGTACTTCTAACACCGGGTGTTTTAACAGTTAACGGTAAAACTTCCGCCGTTATTGTCATAAAATTATTTTTGTCGTTTTCTCAATCCGACAATAATTCCGTTGTGGGGTCCACCAATGATTGTGCCGTCGTACAAATATTCCCTGTTTAAAATGAATATTCCCCGACCAATCGAATATTATACAACAACTTGCGTACTTTGCAAAATTTATAAATATTACTCACAACTATAACATTATATCAAATTCATTCAAAAATGATAATTATAGAAAATTCATCTTTATTCATAAAAGTTGGGGTCTTACAAATACCTTGTGAAGAGTTGAAATTCCCTTTAAATATAGAAATTGCGAATAGGGAAGTGATTCCTGTTAGGTTCGTATACAAGAACTGTAGGGTGAACATTAAGGGGAATGTTATGAAAGTAGATTTAATTCCGATAAAACACAGAGAGTTTGATGTTATTTTGGGAATGGATTGACTGTTCAATTATAGAACGATAATTGACTGCCAAAAGAAATGTGTAAACCTTATGACTCCGTCAAAGGTAGTTTTTCATGGTAGGAAATCGCTTAGACAAATGAAATGTCTGACGATGATGAAAGCCAAAAAGTTATTGAGTCAGGGCTGTGTAGGGTACTTAGCTTACATAGTCGATACTCAAAAGGAGAAGGGTGTGAAATTGGAGGAAATACCGGTGGTTAGGGAGTTCGTGGACGTGTTTTTGGAGGATTTGCTAGGACTTCCGCCTGACCGAGAAATCGAGTTCGTGATTGACTTAGTGCCAGGAACCGCTCTAATATCGAAGGCCCCATACAGAATGGCCCCGGTGGAAATGAAGGAACTAATGGTGCAACTGCAAGAGCTGCTAGATAAAAAGTACATTCAACCAAGTGTGTCACCGTGGGGAGCCCCGGTGTTATTTGTGAAGAAGAAGGATGGGTCAATACGTGTTTGCATTGATTATAGGGAATTGAACAAGGTCACTATTAAGAACAAATATCCATTGCCAAGAATAGATGACTTGTTTGATCAATTGAAGGGTGCTAGATATTTCTCGAAAATAGATTTGAGAAGTGGGTATCATCAATTGAAAGTAAGGAAGGAGGGTGTACCAAATATGGCATTTCGAACTCGGTATGGACATTACGAATTTTTAGTGATGTCATTTGGTTTGACAAACGCCTCTGCAGCATTCATGGATTTGATGAACAGGGTGTTTAAACCATTTTTGGACAAATTTTTGGTGGAGTTCATCGATGATATTTTGGTGTACTCTAAAACTCAAGAGGAACACGTGGAACATTTACATCTGATGTTGGAGACGTTAAGGGGGGAAAAGTTGTACGCTAAATTTTCTAAATGTGAATTTTGGCTGGAATATGTACAATTTCTTGGGCATGTAATTGATAAGGATGGGATTTCCATAAATCCATCAAAAATTGAAGCTGTGATAAATTGGGAACAACCAAGAACTCCATCAGAAGTGAGAAGTTTCTTAGGATTGGCAGACTATTATAGACGGTTTATTCAGGATTTTACCAAGATTGCCACTCCATTGACAAATTTGACAAGAAAATCTATAAAGTTTGTTTGGACGGAGAAATGTGAAGGAAGTTTTCAAGAATTAAAGAAGAAGCTCAGTGTGGCACCTGTGTTGTCATTACCGGATAATACAGGAAATTTTTGTGGTGTATAGTGATGCTTCACACAAAGGATTGGGTTGTGTCCTTATGCAGAACGACAAGGTTATTACGTATGCATCAAGGCAACTGAAAGACTACGAAAAAGGGTTTCCGACTCATGATTTAGAGTTGGCGGCGGTTGTGTTCGCACTGAAGATATGGAGGCACTATCTCTACGGAGAAAAATGTGAGATCTACACAGACCATAAAAGTCTGAAGTATATTTTCACACAGAAAGACTTGAACATGCGGCAAAGGAGATGGATGGAATTGATAAAGGATTACGATTGTGAGATCTTTTATCATCCAGGCAAATCAAACGTGATTGCAGATGCCTTGAGTTGGAAAGGCAGAGAAAAGTTGATGTTGTTAACTGATAAAGAGGAGCTCATTTCAGCAATGGCAAGGCTGGAGTTGGAAATCAAATTTCCAGAAGAGTTCGAAGAATTTTTTTTCCAGATAGAAGTTAGTCCAACTTTGGTGGACAAAGTGAAGAAAGTACAACTACAAGATGAAGAATGAAAGAAAATAAAGCAAAGTGTAGTCGAGGGTAAAGAAAAGAAGTACTAGGTCGATACTGCGGGAATGCTAAGATTCGAGGGACGAATTTGGGTTCCAGCAGTTCAGGATATTAAAGAAGAAATCTTGACGGAAGCACATAGCTCAAGATATTCAATTCATCCGAGAAGTACGAAAATGTATCAAGATTTGCGGCGTCAGTTTTGGTGACCGAAAATGAAAAGAGATGTTGCAGAATGCGTTGCAAAGTGCTTGACATGTCAGAAAGTGAAGGCCGAGCATCAATGACCAAACGGATTACTTCAACCGCTGGAGATACCGGAATGGAAGTGGGAGCATATTACAATGAATTTTATGGTAGGTCTTCCAACGACTCAGAAAGGATACGATGCGATATGGGTGATAATGGACAAGTTGACAATATCTACACACTTTTTGCCAATAAAGATTAGATTTAATCTTGATCAGTTAGCAAAATTATACGTTAAAGAGATCGTCTCAAGACATGGAGTTCCAGTATCAATTGTATCAGACAGAGATCCGAGATTCACATCAAATTTCTAGAAGAAACTACAAGCATGCATGAGAACACAACTGAAAATGAGTACAACATATCATCCGCAAACCGATGGGCAAAGCGAAAGAACGATCCAGATGCTTGAAGATATGCTCAGAACGTGCATCATGGATTTCAAAGGAAACTGGGATGATCATTTACCGTTAGTGGAATTTGTATACAACAATAGTTACCATGCAAGCATTGGTATGCCACCATACGAGGCGTTATACGGTAGAAAGTGCAGAACTCCACTATTTTGGGATGAAGTTGGAGAACGGCAATTGTTAGGCTCAGAACTGGTTCAGCAGACTGCTAAAATTGCCGAACTCATCAGAGCAAGATTGGTAGCTGCTCAAGATCGACAGAAAAAGTATGCTGATCAACACAGGCAGAATCATGAATTTGAAGCGGGAAGTTTTGTGTTCCTGAAAGTCTCTCCTTGGAAGGGAAAAATTCATTTTGGTAAGAAAGGAAAGCTCAGCCCGAGGTTTATTGGACCTTTCGAAATATTGTGAAGAGTGGGAGAGGTGGCTTACGAAGTAGCTTTACCTCCAGAGTTAGAACATGTGCACAATGTTTTTCATGTGTCGGTGTTGCGACCTTATAAACCCGATTACAAGCATGTGATTGAGTATGAACCATTGAAGTTCAGTAAAGATTTGTCTTACGAGGAGATTCCTATCCAGATAGTCGACAGGAAAGAGCAAGTGCTCAGGAATAAAGTGATACCTTCTGTGAAGGTGATATGGAGGAACCACAACGTCGAAGAGGCTACGTGGGAACTCGAAGCGAAAATGATGAAGAATTACCTTGAGTTATTTGTTTAATCCGTGTCTTCAATTCTGGGGACAGAATCTTTGTAAGTAGGGGAGAATGTGACGATTTGATTGTTTGAATTGTGATTCTAGGGACAGAATCCTTGTAAGGAGGGAAGGATGTAACGATCCGAAATTTTAAATATTTATTGAAATATATAAATATTTATAAATATATATAAATATTGAATAAATAATTATTGTTGAGATGGTCGTTAATAAATATTTGTAAATCTGAATTTATTAGATAAATTTCTAAATTAAATTAATTTATAATTTAGAGAATTGTGGTTTAACATGAGATGTTATATTATTGTTTTGATTTAATAATTTAGATGGTATATTAAATTATTAAATAAGTTATAATGGAAATTATAATTTTGTGATATTTGCAAAAAAGGCTATATTTAATTAAAATATTATATGTGATTAATTTAATGGGTTAATGTTGGATATGAAAATAATATGTGATTATAATTTATAAACTAAAGTGTTTATTAAATAAATTAAAAAGGATTTAAATTGGTTTTTGTCAAACAAGGCTTAAGTATTTTAATTCTTTAAAATTTAAATGGGTTGCCAAACAAGCCTTATGATATTTGATATTTCTAATTTTTAAAATTTAAATTTAATAATATAAATAAAATAAAATAAAATAATTAATATAATATAATATAGACGTTATTGGTTGTAACTGATGAGGCTTATTATGGCCATATCAGTTTTATATCTTTGTTATTACACATACTAGTTGGTTAGTTGAATATTGGCTAAGTAGAGTTCAGAGAATTGAGAGAAAGCTTGAGAGAAATTGAGAAGGATTGTCTGCAATTGCAAGGAATTATCACACTAGTTGAAGGTATTTTCCCTAATTATATATGAATGTGCATATCAGAGTTTTTACGCCATAAACCTTTTAAGTCTGTGAATTCAATTTGTGGTTTTGTTGAAATGAATAACTGTTAATTGTGATTATACATGTTTATGATGCTGAGGTTATGTGTAAAACAAGAAATTCTTGCTAATTTCATTTGGCAGTAATAGAAAATTTTGATAGTATATGTGTTCTTCATATGGCTTGAGTAATTTTCAATTATAGTGGCCAATTCGGGTGTGAAACTGAAAATTTACGCTTGTATATG
This sequence comes from Panax ginseng, assembly GCA_020205605.1. Lineage (NCBI taxonomy): Eukaryota > Viridiplantae > Streptophyta > Magnoliopsida > Apiales > Araliaceae > Panax > Panax ginseng. The sequence goes on from CM035137.1 coordinate 102,625,101, forward strand.
GTAGTTCATTAGCAAATGAGCATAATGTTATTTGAATGAGATGATTTGGCCATGTTTTGAAATCACAGTGTTAATTTTTGGATGAATATCAAAAATATTGAGTTTTATATGAAAGATATGAAATTTGAGAAATTACAGTAGTATAATTGCTGTTAAGTTGTTCTATATTGATATATAAGTGAGGAAACAAGTTGTAATGGTGGTGTATCATTTGTATGTGTTAATTTCACTGTTTGATGAGTGAAATTCGTGTTAGTTGGCTTATGAAAAGTGTCGTGGCTCTGTTCTACATAACTGGGTTACAGAAGTCGGCGTGGTGGCCTTGAAATTGTCATACTGATCCCCATCTATACTACTTCACGGCCGCTGAAAGTGCCCATTTTTAGACACTAAATTCTGTTTATTCTGCAGACTTTGGTTGTTCGTTGTAGCTTAGCTTAAGGTTATGGAATGTGAGAATCATGTAACAACAAGGTGAAATAGAGTCATGTTATGTGGATTATGAATTCAAAATTTTAAAAGTGAATAGTAAATCGAGAATGCGTTATGTGATAATTTGGTATACATAATGAACGTTGGGCAAGGATTGCGAAGTAAAACACTTAGATTTTCTGAAATGTAAATGTTAATGAAGGACTTGTGCTTCAATGATATGTTTAGCTAGAAATGAACATGTTATTGTATGTTAGCATATCTAATAGGAATTGTGGTTCTAAAATTATGTGTAGGTGATCGTGAGTTTAATTTTATATTTTATGCTCAAGGCAAGTTTCTAAACCCTATCTTTTTACATTGAGTAAGCTTTCTAACTCTACTATTTCGTTGAGTTAGTTCTATTATTACATTGTGTAACTTTATTCTTTTGATTGAGCGAGTTATGTTATCTTATCTGTTATTGAATAAGTCAATTGTTCCTAAAATTCATTCGAGCAAACTTTAACTCTAATGTTATTTGAAATTCCCATTTGATTGATTCATTCTAACTTGTTTATAGTTAAGGAAGTTTCTTAAGTTCTATTCTTGTATAATGAATGTAGTTTTGAATTCTCGTCCTTATTATTGAATTGTTTGAATTCTTTACATGAGTTAATACCTTGTTGGGAAAGTTCTAGTTTTCAGCTTGCTATCAGTTAATGTACGTTTAATAATTTCATTTCTAATATTATAAAATTCTAACCTTAGCTTATTTATTTATTCAAGCAAAGGTTTACTATTTTACTCATTTTGTTGAATACTTATGCTCTATAGTTATTTCAAGCATGGGTTTAATATGTATAATCAGTTCATTTATGTTTTTCAATTGTTCTATGTTGTATTAAAGCATCTATTGTGATATCAAACACTATTGATTCAACTAGTCCTCTAGTTGATGTTTGTTAAACTTCAAATTACCGTTGAAAGCTTATCCAAACCAAACTTTCTTTGGTACGGACTTGTACTCTAAATACTGAGATGAACAACCCTATTATTAGTAGGGGATAACTTACGCGTAGCATTAAATGTTTGTGCACAATACATGGTACGAAGGGCTGATCCCCCTAAGTACGAGGAGTCCTTATAGTCTTATGACTGTTAAAGTTGGAGTTGAAAGATTACTCGCAACTGTGGACATAGTTCATGGTCTTATGACCCTCAGTTATGTATATTCCATATTTTGGATTTCAGTTTCTGATTATCATTGTTAGAGTACTATTCAGTTTTGATAAGCCTATTCGTTGGCAGTTATTATTGTTATTCTCATGTTGATTCATTGTTATATTCAATGAGCAATTGTTTTGCTCACTCTTGCATATTTATAAACTCATTGCAGCTAAAGTGGAGAAGGTAGATGAACCTTCAACTAACAAAGGAAAGGGAAAATTGTACAAGTGATGATGATTTGTACTTTTATTTATTATGATAATCTTAGACTTCTTAATAATGATGTGATATAATAAGTTTTAATTCCGCACTTGAATGATGTTTTAAGGTTAGATAACCTGGTATGTTTTTGAACTTAATGATGTAACCCTATTTAAAGGGAGAGTTATGGTTTAAATATTATTTTAGTTGGGTAGATAGTATGAATGTTTGGATAGTGAACACCAAATCTTGTGGGAATAAAATACCTAGATTTGGGGGTGTCACAATATATGAGGTAACAGGTGTTTAAAATGAGAAAGCACTCAATATTGGGTGTGTACAGAGCAAATTGGACAGGGCTTCCTCGCCTTTTTTCTCTTGAATATGGCCACCCCAAGCCCTCTATTTATAAAGGGGGGAACCGTAGGTGTACCTGCGGCAATCGCAGATGAACTTGCGGTTTCCCAGACTACACCGGGCTCCGCGGGTCCTATCGTCTTGAAGTACGTGCACTCATGCACTGTGATGTCCGCTGAAACTTGTTGAACTTCAATCCGAGCATCCGAACGAGGTGTACAAGGCCATCTTTGGACTGCTTTTGTTGAGAGTTACGCAATGACATGGGATTAGAGGTTGTACGAAGTTAGGAAGAGGGGACCATGCCCATGGTCTTCAAGCTTCAAATTCTATTCGGTGTGCTTCCACGTGATAAGTGGGTTTTATACCTACTTATTGGATGTCAATTTATGCGAATTATGCCCACCCTAAGTACATTTTAGTCTATTTTAGTCGCATTTCATGTTATTTTGCATTGCATGTACTGAGAACTCCTTTTGGTGAAAAAGTGCAGGAAATAGCCTAATTTGGTGGTATTAGAGGGCACAAGGCTAATGGATACATGGGGTGAGGCACAAGCTGGCTGATGTAGATGGCATGAGGTTGACGGATGTATGACATGAAGGTATAATGGAGCAAGGAGACCAAACAAGGAAAAGAATGAAGAAGTCGCAAAGAAAGACAACTGCAGAATCGTAACCGAATCCTGTAATCGCAAGAATTGCGCGCGACATATTAGGCTTGAAGGCGCGCTACCGCATGAGAGCCCTTTGGACATCATGACTTATCGCAAGTCTCGTCCGCCGAGAGGAATACATCTGGAGGAAGCGTGACATGTAACGATGGTTCTTGATCTTTGTTGTATTTTTAATTTCCAATTTTTAAGGGTTGTAATTTGTTTTAAACGATATCTCACTGGTGTCAGACAAAACGGGGATATTTTTTGACGTATTTTCATAGTAGTAACTAGGGTTTACACTCTGGGAGAGATTCCAACGAAGAACGAAGCCTAAAACTCCATCTTCTCTAATTCTTCTTGGGATTTTCTGTCATTGTGGATTTTTATTATTGTTTAACTGAATTTTTATGAGGAGTTGAACGTTGATATTAGTTTCCAATCTACAATTGAGTTTGATCGTTCTATCCTTCATCTTTTAATTGTTTGCTTGATAATCATGTTTAGCGTTGATCCCATAATGGCTTTTGGTTTAGTCATGAACTAAACTCCATTATGGGATTCTAACGGATTTTAATATGTAGTTTAGTTGCATGCTTGATTGCTGGGGTTGTTTTACATATCATATGGGAATTCTATTATGATTGTTTTGCATGTATGAATGCTTGATCACCATTCGTTTCAGTATTCGCATGGAATTGACAATGAACATACGAGTATGGATTGTAGTCATGATAGCTTACGTATATGGGGCTGTTTCATATGGCTTGTGTATTTCTTGAATGAGATAGACATATACTTATTCACCGTATGAGTTAAAATAAGAGCTTGAGCTTAAATTCAATTTAATTGCAATTTCACATAGACATATAGTTATTTTGGTTATATTGATGATTACATGGAGTCTATCGCTTGTGGATGCTGTGTAAGTAGGTCATAGTGCATTGAAAAATGGCTATGACTCTATTAGTGCTCTTGACTATTTTCCTGTGACATGTGAACGATTCTTGCATGATAGTGATAATTAGATGAAATATTAAATGAAGTTAGGATCCTATTATTTTCAGATTTGATTTATTCAATTCTTATTCTCGTTTTAGTTATTATTTGCAATTAGAATAATCCACACTTTTGATCTTTAGTTTAAGCATATAGAAATAGTGATTTGATTGATGAATAGTAGTTTAAATTGAACAACTTTCTCTGTGGGATCGATACTTTACTTACTCTGTATTACTTGTTGACACATGTATGCTTACATGAGTTAGAGCTCTTTTATCAGAACTGAAAAAGAGGAAACAAGTTTTTAGCGCCATTGCCGGGGAAAGGCTTTTTAATTTGAATAATTATCATCAATTTTAAGCTATCTTGTATGACGTAGACATATCTAATCTTATCTCATTTCTATTTTTGTTTTGTTTGTGATTTCAGGTACTTGTAGATTTTTATGCACACGCAATCAGCTCATTTTGAATTAACACCAGCGCAGGATAACATAAATGGAAGGGGTTGGAAGGCAGGTGTGCGAAGAAATTTTCAAACACAGTTGGAAAGTACTATGCCGGACATGGTAGAAGAACAAAGAGAGGAGCACAAGGCTCAACGAGATTATTCCATGCCGAATATAAAAGGACTACAGTCTAGCATAGTCAGACTGGCAATAGCAGCCAATACTTTTGAGGTAAAACCGGGCACTATTCAGATGGTGCAGAACTCGGTTCAGTTCGGGGTGCTGCTACGGATGATCCGAATGAACACCTATTGAGCTTTATAGAAATTTGTGATACATTCAGATGCAACAGTGTGACGAAGGATGCTATCAGACTTAGGCTATTCCCATTCTCATTAAGGGATAAGGCGAGAAGTTGGCTACATTCTTTGCCGTCAGGGTCAATCACTACATGGGAGGACTTAGCACAGAAATTTTTAGCCAAGTTCTTCCCAATGGCTAAGACTGCAAAGATGAGGACAACTATATGTCAGTTTGAGCAACAACAGGGAGAGTCCTTATATGAAGCATGGGAGAGATACAAAGAGATGCTAAGGAAGTGTCTGCATCATGGTATGCCGGATTGGATGGTAATTAACACTTTTTACAATGGATTGGGCTGGCAGTCGAGACCTATTGTAGATGCAGCTACTGGAGGGGCATTATGGGCAAAAAGCTATGACGAGGCCTATACCCTTATTGAGACTATGGCAGCTAATGATTTTCAGAATCCTACATCTTAGATGCCATAGCCCAAGGCTGCAGGTGTGTTGGAGGTAGATGCTATTACGCAGTTGTTGGCACAGATGGCAGCTATGTCAAAGAAGATAGATACTTTGGCAGAAAGTAGGACGAAAATAGTTGCCTTCGTTTGTGAGATTTGTGCGAGGTCACATTCCATGGATCAATGTGCTATCAGCTCGGAGTCGGTACAGTATGTGAACAATTACAGAAAAGACCAAGGTCAGTTTCAAAACACATACCACCCCAACAACCGCAATCATCTAAACTTTAGTTGGTCGAATAACCAAGGGAATCAGCATAGTCAGTTTCAGCCGACTCAACAATTTCAGTCACAGTCATCTCAGCCACAGTTCACACAGAAATCGCCATTTCCGTCGGGATTTTCTCATCAACAACAACAACATCACACTCCAACTACACCTCAGCAGGAAAAGAAATCAGAAGTGGAGGAGATGATGTTGAAGTACATAGCAAATACAGAGGTCATGATCAAGAGCCAAGCAGTGGCTATTAAGAACTTGGAGACGCAGATGGGGCAAATGGTGAGCATGCTTAACAATAGGCCCCAAGGTTCTTTGCCTAGTAATACAGAGACAAATCCAAGAAGAGATGTAAAGGAACAGTGCCAAGTGATAACATTAAGATCTGGGAAAAATCTGATAGTCAATGTAAGTCGCGCGCCTACGCTTGAAAACACTAAGGAGGCCGCGCGGCCGCGCGAGGCAGAGTAGGTGACTGTTGATGAAGAAAATCTAGAAAAATCTGAGTCGCAGCAGGTCGAGAAGGATAAAGCAGGTTCATTTGAAAAGCCTAAGAGTTTAGCGCCACCAATTCACCCTCAAGTACTGTATCCGCAGAGATTAACTAAGTAGAGGGAGGATAAACAGTTTAGCAAGTTCTTGGAGGTATTCAAAAAGCTGCAGATCAACATACCTTTCGCCGAGGCATTAGAACAAATGCCAAGTTATGCAAAGTTCATGAAGGGTATATTGTCAAGGAAGAGGAGATTAGACGAGTTTGAGACAATGACCTTGACTGAGGAGTGCAGTGCAGTGCTTTAGCAGAAATTACCTCCAAAGCTGAAGGATCCGGGCAGCTTCACAATTTCGTGCACAATTGGGAAGGTGAAATTCAGTAAGTGTTTATGTGATCTGGGGGCAAGTATAAATTTGATGCCCTTGTTAGTGTTCAATCAGTTGGGATTTCCGGCTCCAAGACTGACAAACATATCATTACAGCTAGCTGACAGATCCATCACGTATCCACTTGGAATTGTGGAAGATGTGTTGGTAAAGGTGGACAAGTTTATATTTTCGACTGACTTCATCATTCTAGACTACGAGGAGGACAAAAGCATACCAATAATACTAGGGAGACCATTCTTAGCCATAGGCAGGACTTCGATCGATGTGCATAAAGGGGAACTCATTATGCGTGTACATGATCAAGAGGTCACCTTTAATGTCTTCAAGGCAATAAAGTTCCCAACAGATGATGAAGAATGCTTTCTGGTTGACTTGGTGGATCGGGGCCTAAACGATGAGGTACAGAAACTGGGGAATTATGAACCGTTGAGGTGTGTAATGGGTGAAAATTCAGAGTTAAAGGTAGAGCCATTGACGAAAGCTAAAGTCATTAAATTTTGGGATGAGGTGGACAAGCAGAAAGTCACCTCCATTCTTCATTCAACATGATATTCAGAGACAGTCAAGCTAATTGACTATAACTTAGCGCTTGATGGGAGGCAACCCATTATTTTCTATCTCTAAAATCTCTCTTTCATTCTTTATTTATATTTTTCAAGTTATTTCCTTAACTCAATTTCAACCTAAGTTAAGACTATGTGATTATCTCTGCATAATTAGCATACTAGCTGATATTGAATAGGAGCATGTATATGCATTGTATAAAAAAAATGAGGGTGATACAATAGACATTCATGTTTATTTATTAAACCATGTTTTAATAAGGTCTATTGATGTATTGCAGGTGTATTGGAAAGCATGCGTTTCTGTCTTGCAGAGTCTAAAAATAAACACAACAGTGCAGGAAGCAGGGTTGCACGGCCGCGCGATGAACACAACACAAGACCGCGCGCTACACATATCAAACCAAGAATACCACTCGCGCGCCCGTGCATGAAACACATTGAATGCCATGAAGGCGCATGGCCGAATCTGGAATGATGATTTGAAAATTTTAAAAACGAGTTGTGGACCATTTGGACTCTCATTTGAAATAATAACAGAAGAGCAATCATAGTGTCTCTCCATAACTCACGTCTCTATCTCTCTATCAGTTACAAATTGAAGCCGTACATCTCTCAATCACATATCCACGATTCTCTCCACGTTCAAAGTTCACACTCACGTTCTCATCCGCAGTATAAATCTAGGGTTCCTGATTTGGGTTTGCAGAAACGAATTTGGGGGGTTATCACTTCAGAAGCTTTCATTTATTCTCATTAGAATTCATCTGCATTTATGTCTATCAAAGCAAATGGGTCCAAAAATAGCTCGCTCAGCTTCATCTTCTTCCTCATCTTCCTATGGCAGTCAAGGGGAAGACATTGTCGACCACACCAAGTTCCTGTGTTTGGAGGCCCAGCAGGAGTATTACAGAATTGTGGCAAAGACGTTTTTCAGAGAACAGGGATTCAAACCGGAAGGACAGGATGGACAATTGTGTGCCATGATTCACGAGAGAGGCTGGGGTGGACTGATGATGAGTGAGTTTTATACTCATAATTGAGTGCGTTTGAGCTTAATCTTTTGGTTGATTTTAAGTGTTTGTGTCTATTCATGCATGTTTTACGTTGTTTTGTAGGAATTGGAATAAAAGCTACTTGGATCGACGTTTGGGGTTGCTAGATTCGCGTTTTCGGCTTGCCATTTACACAGCAGTCACTTCAGAGCCAATTTGAGTATTTCTCCAGAACTTATTTCAAAAACCTTAAAGAATGAAAGTTATAGATCTACTTCTCCTCTTTTCGGAACATCTTGAATCATCGAAATCTGAGTTCGAAAGAAGAAGTTATGGCCATTTTCCCAAAGGACGTCGAAGTAGAAAATTTCCAAACATGGGGCCAGCGCCAAGGCGCCCAAACCAAGGCTATTTGCGGTGCCAAGGCATGAGGGGAGCGATCTTGAAGATCTTTGTGCCCAATATTTGGGGTGGGAAGAGATTGATAAGGCTTGGACGCGTTTTGGGGCGAATTTTGACACCTTTTTGACTCCAAATTGGATTGGGTTTGTTCCTAAGCTAAAAATTAGATTTGTAACCTATAAATACATGATGTAAGGCATAAAATAGAGGAAGATTAGATAGATTAGACTAGATAAAACACTCCATTAGATTAGAATATAAACCCTAGTTCTTAATTAGCCATTGGAGATTGGAGCAAATTGAAGAACACTAGAGATCAAGAGCAAGAGCAAGAGGGGAGCATCAGATTTGCTGACAACAGATTCTATTATCTTCTCTTATCATACTTTTATCTTTTAATGTCTATTCAGTTGTGGATTCTTGGTTTTAATTCATTAATTATGTACTAACTCTTTTATTAAGATTTCAATTGAACCTTTTATGTCTATAAATTAGTTATTCAATTTATTCCAATTATTTGTGTCAAATTGAATTGTTTATCTTGTCTTGAACCTATTGATTAATTATCTGATCAGTAATTACCTTGTTACTCTAGAAGGAATTGAAAGAGGAATTCTAGGGTTAGAACTGTGTATGATAACATGTGACTTAGTTATTTGCATGGCGGATAATTAGGTTCGTGAATTGAATGGAAATATCTGTTCATCGCATGTAACATATAAGGAATTGGAATTGAAGGAGTTTAATTCAATTGTTTTGCATAGGAATATAGCAAGATTAATCTGGATTAAATAGAAGTCAATTGATCACTTGGAAAATGACTTTTGACATTTGAGAATTCTTGTTAACAATTCAGTAGGCATAATAATTGGGATAATTGAAAAATTGATTTATAGTTCATAATTGGGGATATTGAAGTCTTAATCTTTATTTATTTGAATTCATTTATAAAGCAATTCAGTTTAATTAGTTAATTTAGTTTTCTTAATTAGAAAAATCACACTTTGCAATTGTTTAAATAAAATTGATTTGGTTAAGAGTTAGTACTTGGTAATTTTTATTAAATAATTCCTCATGGGAACGATACTCTACTTTCACGTTATTACTTGTTGACCGTGTATACTTGCACGTATTCATTGATTGCGAAATCAATCAACAACTGACTGCCACTCCCACGTCCATTCTAATGAGTATAGTCCGCGAGTTCTACGCCAACGCCAAGGTCACAAAGAGCGGTATCTCTATGGTTCACGGGTTTGAGATAGACTACAGACCTCCCGCCATCAGAACCATTTTCCGACTCACTGAGACACCACCAAGAGGGGCTGCTAATTGGATCACAGGAGCACATATGGAAACAGACTTGGAGCTTGTTATTGTGGAATTGTGTGTGCCAGGCACGAAGTGGACTTACAAAGTCAGCACGAATCAACCTCACCCATTCCCAGCAGCCGCACTGAATCGATATGCCAAGGCGTGGAATTTTTTCGTGTGTGCGAAGCTATTGCCTTCGTCTCATCAGCATGAGATTACAGTGGAAAGGGCCATAATTCTGTGAGGTATAATGACGGGCAAGTATATTGATGTTGGCCATCTCATCCACCAGAATATGTTGCAGTATCTGTGGGGAGGCACCACTGGGAACATTCCACATGCTTCCATGGTAGCTATGTTATGTGCTCATCAGGGATGCAACTGGGGAAACGAACAAATGCAATATCTGAGTTAGGACATCACACATGCCACCATTGCTAAATTTGAGGATTGGGCAGGAGGCGTGCCCACATTTCTCGAACCATCACAGCAGCCCACAAGCTCCGAAGGTTGGAGCGAAGGGTTGATGCCATCTACGACAACTTTGGAGCATTTGCTACGGGTCTCACGAGGGCCTTGGCCGAAGCCTTTGCTCAACAAGGAACAATGCTAGAGTGGCCCCAGTTTGGGACTGCAGTGCCATATCCACCACCAGATTCACCATCCGAGGAGGGTGGTAAAGCCGATCATTAGGGGAGTTTTCTGTACCCTTTACCTTCATTCAACGGGGCATTGAATATTATAAGTTTGGGGGTATTGGGGTAGTAGTATAGTTGCATATAGTTTCATTTAGTTTGTGCATGTTTATTTTTAATTTTGCATGTTTATGTGTTAGTTAAAATTTTGCAGAAATTTTTAATTTTTAGTTATTATTGCTTGTGTTAGGATGCTTTAGTTTGCATGTCTCACAATGTTTAGCTTTATAGAAATTTTTGCCCAGCCAATGATGATAGTGAATTATGAAGGATTCTTGAGTATTGTGGATAACATGAGCTAAGTTATAATGTTTTACATGATGAAATTCATGTTGCTGTTTAAATGCTTTCGGTTTGCACGTATGTGTTCACAATCACTTGCAGGTATAAGAATTATGTGTTGCATTGCTTGTTAGAAAATGTAGTTTTAAAAAGAGAAAAATGTGGAACATGCATGTTGACTGGACAAACATTGACATTTGAACTTTAGGAAAACAGGGGTATGCTATGTATAAAAAAAAATTAAAAAAAAATCAATCAAATTGCAGTAACGTGGCTAGTCTTACTTCGGGGACCTGGCTACTTGAGTAAGTACACCCGAGGGGATTGTCTCTACACCTAGCACCCTAAGGTCTTTCATGGTCTGGGAGTCGTTGGTTGAAAGCTCGCTAAGGGGTAGCAGTGTTGCCTAATGGAATAAGGCATTGCACAGTCATGTATAAAAAAAGAGAAAAAGAAAAGAAAATAGCAATAAACACCGCGAAAAAGAGCGAAAATCGCCCTCGTGAGTAGCAATAAAACAGTTAAGCCCATTGTTGAACTTTAGTTTGTTTGGATATGTTGGAACAATTTTCGTTGCATAAGTATACATGATTCTTAATTTAAACTATAATTTTCTATTTTGAGCAGTTTAACATGTATATTCTTTGCTTGAATCATGTTTTGGTGAACAATACACACACACACACACACAACATCTCTATAGCATGTATGAATTATTTGAGTGTACGATATTATGCCTATGGTTTGGTTTGAAATGGTATTCTTGAATCTAAATAATTCACTGAGGCAATTCAGACTGAAATTCTGTTAGAGCTGGAACTATGTGAGACTAGATTGCATCATATCTTAGTTGCATAGTAGTGTAGCGGCATTTTCATTATTAGTTAGCATGCATTGCTTGAGGGCAAGCAATAGTTCAAGTTTGGGGGTATTTGATAAGTGGGTTTTACACCTACTTATTGGATGTCAGTTTACGCGAATTATGCCCACCTCAAGTATATTTTAGTCTGTTTTAGTCGTATCTCATGTTATTTTGCATTGCATGCACTGAGAACTCCTTTTGGTGAAAAAGTGTAAGAAATGGCCTAATTTGGTGGTATTAGAGGGCACGAGGCTAATGGATGCATGGGGTGAGGCACAAGTTGGCTGATGTAGATGGCATGAGGTTGACGGATGCATGGCATGAAGGTATAATGGAGCAAGGAGACCAAGCAAGGAAAAGAATGAACAAGTCGCATCAGCAACACTGCAGAACCAGAACCAGAATCCACAGACTGCAAGCCGCGTGGCGTTGCGGCATATTAGGTTCGAGGGGCTGCTAGTGTGGGAGAGCCCATTTGGACATCATGACTTCTATCGTAAGTCTCGCGCCAGCGAGAATACACTGGAGGGGTGCACGACCGCGAACCATGGTTGCTGATGCTGAGCTGTTTATTTTAATTTCTAATTTTTAAGGGTTGTAATTTGTATTAAACGATATCTGACTGGTGTCAGATAAAATGGGGGTAAATTTTGACGTATTTTCACAGTAGTAACTAGGGTTTACACTCTGGGAGAGATTCTAACGAAGAATGAAGCCTAAAACTCCATCTTCTCTAATTCTTCTTGGGATTTTCTGTCATTGTGGATTTTTATTATTGTTTAACTGGATTTTTTATGAGGAGTTGATCGTTGATATTGGTTTCCAATCTGCAATTGAGTTTGATCGTTCTATCCTTCATCTTTCAATTGTTTGCTTGATAATCATGTTTAGCGTTGATCCCATAATGGCTTTTGGTTCAGTCATGAACTAAACCCCATTATGGGATTCTAACGGATTTTAATATGTAGTTTAGTTGCATGCTTGATTGCTGGGGTTGTTTTACATATCATATGGGAATTCTATTATGATTATTTTGCATGTATGAATGCTTGATCACCATTCATTTTAGTATTCACATGGAATTAACAATGAACATGCGAGTATGGATTGTAGTGATGATAGCATACGTATATGGGGCTGTTTCATATGGCTTGTGTATTTCGTGATTGAGATAGACATATACTTATTCACCGTATGAGTTAAAATAAGGGCTGGAGCTTAAATTCAATTTAATTGCAATTTCACATAGACATATAGTGATTTTGGTTATATTGATGATTACATGGAGTATATCGCTTGTGGATGCTGTGTAAGTAGGTCATAGTGCATTGAAAAATGGCTATGACTCTATTAGTGCTCTTGCCTATTTTCCTGTGATATGTGAATGATTCTTGCATGATAGTGGTAATTAGATGAAATATTAAATGAAGTTAGGATCCTATTATTTTCAGATTTAATTTATTCCATTCTTATTCTCATTTTAGTTATTATTTGCAGTTAGAATAATCCACACTTTTGATCTTTAGTTTAAGCATATAGAAATAGTGATTTGATTAATGAATAGTAGTTTAAATTGAACAACTTTCTTTGTGGGATCGATACTTTACTTACTCTGTATTACTTGTTGACACATGTATGCTTGCATGAGTTAGAGCTCTTTTATCAAAACTAAAAAAGATGCAACACCACGCATAATAGTCACTCGGGATTGGAACTCCTTGGCTCTTGTGGGACATTATTGTATAGAAATGTATGCATGAAATGTTGAGACGGCGCGTAGGGGTTGAGGTTGCAAGATGACAGTTTGACTCCTCACCGGGGTTATCTCCGGTTTGAGCTGATAGCAGATGTTGCTCAGGGTTACATCTGAGATTGGACTACTGCAAGTGTTTGAATTCCGCAGGGTCATCTGTAAGTGTGCCTGTCTTCCCAGTGTTAGCTCCGGGTCTTTGGTATGAGTGCCTCAGCAGGAGGTCTGAGATTGAAGCTAATCGCATGCATTTGAAACAAGCATTTCCGGAGTTATCTCCAGAACTGCAACAACATTCCTTGGGGTTATCTCCAAGGACGAAACTCAGGTTTATCTCCGAGGTTGGAATTGATATTCCCGGTGTGTGTTCCGTGGTTGAGACTGAACTTCCGGTTGTATCCGGAATGGATGTGAGCTATCTTTCAATGTTATCTCTGAAAGACGAATCTGCCCTCCTGCAATATTAGTAATAGGTGTGCAGAAAATTTCGAGTGTCTACAGATCCTAAGTGAGTCAGTGTTAGTAAGATTTAGATTCTTATGCAAGTTCGGATACATTCATGGTCTAATAACATATATATAAAAAAATAAAAATAAAATTAAAATTAAAAAAATTAATAACCTTAGTTGACTAAGTTTGATTACGTGTCTTTTGTTGTTCGAGTTAATAGATCCTTAGGGGTGTTTTACACCTAGTGCCCTAAAGTTATCTGGCTTGGGAGTCATTGATCAAAAGCTTGTTACACGGGTAACTTTGAATAGCCTAATGTAATTAGACATTGCACGGTCATGCTTAAGGTTGATTTAGTTAAAATATAACGGATAAAATTCTAGTTTGGCTTAAGTTTTGTTACGTGGCTAGTGTTACTTGAGTTAATAGATCCTTAGGGGTGTTCTACGCCTAGTGCCCCAAAGCCATCTGGCTTGGGAGTCATTGATCAAAATCTCATTACATGGGTAACTCAGCCTAAGGTAACCGAGCTTTGCACAAGTCAAATTTAAATATTCTCATGCTAATGCCCAGCAGTCTGTTCTTGAATTTGTATCTTGTTTTGAATACTTGATGTAGCTTGAGTGTATAGAGTTAGCATTTTTTTTTTGCAATTGCTTATGTGTATGAACTATAATTGGTTAAAATAGTTGATATTCACACACAGAGGTTTGGATCAGTAGCAGTTGAAGCTAGAAGTTTGATCGAAGCCATATTTATGATTTTGCTTCTTCTTCGAAATAATTATTCTTAGCCCCGATGCCTCAATGCGGGTATATAGTAGTTTAGTGCATGATGCGCAGTTATATTTGCGTTTTATTATTTTTGTTCAGATATTTTTGCTTAGGGACAAGTATAAGCTTAAGTTTAGGGGTATTTGATGAGTGAGATTTATACATGCGAATAGAGCACTCTAAACCTTCAGAAGTTGTTTGTTTGTCTTATTTTATACTGCTTTTATATAGTGTTTGCTATTATTTGGCTTAAAAGTTTTTTGCAAGGATTATTAGGTTATTTCTAGCTTTTAAAGGATAAATCTGCCATTTCCATTTTCTTTAATAAGGATAATTATTAAAGACTTTAAATTTATCCAAATATTATCAACCACTCATAATCTAATATTATTAATATCATAACAATATTTTAATCACTTCTTAAACCTATAAAAAATTTATTTCAATTGTTTACCCTTTACCAAATAATGCATTTAATCATTCAAAAAATGTCATACTCATAAGATTTCATCACCAATGATTAAATCCCTCATCAAAAATCTGCATATACCTTATATAGGATTTCCAAGCCATAAAATCCTATTTTCCAACTTTGTTACTTCACATAATATATTTAACTCATATGTTCGTAACTAAACTATTTTCATGAAAAATACCAAATCAATCCCAAAAATATTTCTTTTCTTGGATTTAGCAGAATATAGTCCCATAATGAACACATATTTTTCTCGGAATTTTTAAAATTCATTTACTATTTTTCAAAAATCAATTTCTAATTAATTCCTTAAGAAATTAGCTACCTCAAGTTTAACTCCAAAAATTTCCAAATCTTGGCAGGATCTTACATATTTTAACGTGAGCTTCCAGTTTAAATTTCATGGTCATCAGAGTTATAGAACTCCGGTTATAGCATTTTTCATCGAAAAAACCTAAATATTGAAATGGTCATAACTTGCTCATTTTAAGTCAGAATGAGCTCATTTTTGGACAGGAGATACTTTATACCATATACTTTCATGTCCCAAAAGGCCGGAATTTTTCTCACAAATTAAGTGGCCGAAAATTCCCTTTTAAACTTATGGGCAATAGCTTTTTTGTAATTTGCAGTTTTGGAGTCCTTTACTAAAATCAGTCTACACGAAAATCTACAACACCTTTTCCAGTGATTCCATTTGGATAAGTTAGAAAACTCATAGATCTAACTCTAGGACTTGACCACACTCAAAAATTCAAAATATAATAGGAGATATGGTCAATTGAATTTTATGTTTCATTTTTACCAAAATCTGATTTTCAACCCTTTGCGATTTCTAAGAAACTTTCATGTTTTCACATAATAACCAACATAATTCATCATGACAATGACATAATAATTCAATAAAACAAGTTCAAGAATAAATTTTAAAGATTTATAAGTTATTTTATCCTGAACTCAATAATGTCCAAATTGTCAACATGATACTTCTTTGTAGAGTAAAATTCAAGAATGCTCAGAAGAATATTTCCATGAAAAGATACTGGATGAAGCGCAAATATCAAGGATATTCCACTAATTTCATGGAGTATAGAAGTCAAAACTTTAACCAAACCGAGTATAATAAAGAATATATGAAAGCTAAATGGATTTTCACCGCCATGCGGTAATCACGTATCATGCATCATTTCCACAATTTAATAAGGAATGAATACAAAGGATCATTCACCATGCATGTGGTAATCCACATAAACAGGTTATTCCAACAGAATAATAAAGAATGGAATAACAGAAGGATTTACCATGTGTGCGATAAACTGCACATACAGGTTATTCCCAACAGAATAATAAATGATGGAACCAGGTCCGGCGTAAACGCACAGAAAGGATATTTCGACAAAATAATAAATAATGGAACCAGTCCAGCGTAAACGCACAGATATGATATATTCGACGAATAATAGATAATGGAGCGTGTCCCGTAAAACGCTTATGCATGTGATATTTCGGCGAGAATAATAAAGAAACGTAATAATAGAAGAATTTCACCATGTATGCGGTGCCGGATAAGCAAGGTTATTCCAACATAATAATGAAAAATGGAATAACAGAAGAATTTCACCATGTATGCGGTACTTCGCATAAATAGGTTATTCCAACAGAATAATAAGGGATGGAATAACAATAGCTCTCTTCATGAATACGAAAGAAATAATACCCCTTACCTCAAAAGAAGACTGGATACTGGAATAGTGAGGTAGCAGACTTCTCTTCTTCTTTCTCTCTATAACAATGGCTCTAAAGCTTTAGTGAATTGGTGAGAAATGAAGGAAGAATGAACTTCTATTTATAGAAAAATATAGTTTTGCTAATTACACGTTTTGGGGCTCAAAAAATTACAGTGCAATACCTCCAACTTTTCTTTCATTTTTAATTTAGTCCTGCAAGTATTATCAAACTTGCATCACCTCCCCTAATAGTAAATCATGTGAATCAATAGTTCAATCATGTGATTCAATAGTTATAATCATGTGAAAATATGAATTACGGTATAGTACCTTCATCTATACCTCCATCTTTAACTTAGTCATGCAAGTATTATCAATCTTGCACCAACTCCCCTAATAGTATAAGAATGTGATTCAATAGTATACACATGTGAACACATAGTTACATAAGCATGTGAATTAGTAGCAATTAATTGCTCATTTATCTGATTAATTACCCAATTTATCAATATAACCCCCAGACATCAATTATCATCGGGATAGATGTCGATTTCCATTAACACGAATAATCCCAACACAATGGAACTATCAAATTCATTTTTAATCAACACAAACTTATTCATCATTAATATTATAACTCACAATATTTAACAACCGTGTCGTGCCTGTGAAAGAGGGGCTTTCAATAAGGATTTCTCCCTATCAGGCGCAATTAGGTGACCAAACCTCTCCTTGACAGAACTTCTAGACATTGTAAATATTGCAATTTAATAATATGAATAACTTTGCCGTCTCAATTATTGATTTAATAATATATCATATTATGCAGATGATACTGTGACAATAATTGAATTAATAATATGAGAGATATGATGCATCAATTACTATAACAATAATTGAGTATAACTGAGTGACTTCTCACGTAAGATTCAATAATCAATACCGTGTGCTACTATGCAACCACGCGTATTACTATACTTTTATTACCCGGTAGTTCAACAGTTTTAACGGTAACACTTCTGCCGTTATTTTTATAAAAAGATAATTCTGTCGTTTTCTTACTACGACAATACTTCCGTTGTGGGTTCACCAATGATTGTGTCGTCGTACGGATATTCCCGACAAAAAGAATATTCCCTGACCAATCGAATATTATATACTTTGCAAAATTTATAAATACTACCCACAACTATGACATTATATCAAATCCAAACCATAATATTCAAAAAAATATTTTAAGAAATTTAAATCTTTATTCATAAAATCTGGGGTCTCACATATCTTGCATAATAGAATAGGAATATATCTATATGCCTTGTGTAACCATTGAGAAAAATGCTTAATGACTCTTAGTCTAATTATTTTTACCATAGGAATATTGTGATTTATTTAGCTAAGGGATTTGCATTTGACCATCGGAAGAGGCTTATGTGTACACAGTATTCTCGGTTAACCATTCTTGTGATTTGTTAGATAATTGGAGAGTTAAGAGATTATACAAAGCATTAGGGGGATTGTAATCCTAGCTTGTCATATTTGATACAACTTTTTCTCACTATTTCTTGTTTTAATCATATTTCTTTAACACACCATCTTTATTTACTTATTTAGATAAGACCGAATTGATATAATTTTAGTATTTAAATAGCCTTAGTACTATTTCCCTGTGGGTTTGACACTAAACTTATTTCTGTATTACTTGTTTGACCGCGTATACTTGCACGTGTTTTATTGATCGGGAAAACGACTAATAGGAAGATAACGATTCACAATTTCCTTAGGAAAAATTTATTTTCATACTCAATTTCAAGATCTTTAGCGATAAGATAAAATCTCAGCAAATACAAGCATTCAATTTCATGAACTTTAATTTCATATGCCTTGTTAATAATATTATACTAATCCTGATGGCCCAAGCCATCAAGTTGTTGGCTCATTTTGTTCGTCTGATGTGCAGGATATTGCTCACTCTTAACTTGGTAAACAAGACAAGTTTATTATACTAATCCTTGGTAACAACATGTGAAAGTGCTGGGGCATTTTTGCATTCAATTCAATGGAAGGAGTCTGCGATAGGACCAAGTTTCTCATCAAAAGAAATGAGATGAATTCTAAAAGAAATTACAATGGCATAAGCTTGCGACGACAAAAGAAAGTAAAAATTCCTCGAAGATCCTTAACCGAAAGAACAATTACCTCGTTTGTAAAACAATATCAAAAGACCACACATGAGTCAATCCTAACTCATAATTTATAAATACAAATCCATGTCATATAATGCATGCATCATAACATATACAATAAATGAAAAGCATTATACTTACATCTCGGCGAAATACATAAAACTGTATACATCAAATGGCATCTCTTTCCTACAAATAAAAAAGTAAAAAAGTATTGTGGAATGGAGACAAATTACTATCTCATTAACTAAAGGTCTAGCGAATGAAATCTACACCATCAAACATATCAACTTGCGCCAAGTCTTCACAAGTTGAGGCCTCTACACCAAAGTTCAAATGTGACACCCCAAAATCTAGGTACTTTATTCCCATAAGATTTGGTGCTCACTATCCATACATTCATACTATCTACCCAAATAAAATATTATTTAAACCATAATCCTCCCTTCAAATAGGGTTACATCAATTACTTCAAAACATCCCAGGTTATCTAACCTTAAAACATCATTCAAATGCGGAATTAAATTATTACATTACATCATTATTAAATGTCTATGATCATAACAGTAATCAAAAGTAAAAATCAACATCACTTGTACATTTTTTCCATTTCCTTTGCTAGTTGAAGGCTCATCTACCTTCTCAACTTTAGCTGCAATGAGTATATAAATATGAAAGAATGAGCAAAACAATTGCTCACTGGATATAATAATGAATCAACAGGAGAATAACAATAATATCTGCCAACAAATAGGCTCATAAAAAAACAGGATAGTACTCTAACGATGATAATCAAAAACTGGAATCCAAAATATGGAATATATCTAACTGAGGGTCATAAGACCATGAACTATGTCCACAGTTGTGAGTAATCTTTCAACTCCAACTTTAATAGTCATAAGACTATAAGGACTCCTCGTACTTAGGGGGATCAGCCCTTCATACCATGTATTGTGCACAAATATTTAACACTACGCATAAGTTATCCCCTAATAATAATAGCGTTGTTCATCTCAGTATTTAGAGTACAAGTCCGCACCAAAGAAAGTTTGGTTTGGATAAGCTTTCAAGGGTAATTTGAAGTTTAACGAACATCAACTAGAGGACTAGTTGAATCAATAGTGTTTGATAATCACAGCAGATGTTTTAATACAACATAGAATAATTGAGAAATATAAATGAACTGATTATACATGTTAAACTCATGCTTGAAATGACTATAGAGCATAAGTATTCAACAAATGAGTAAAATGGTAAACCTTTGCTTGAACAATAAATAAGCCAAGGTTAGAGTTTTATAATATTAGAAGTGAAATTATTGAACGTACATTAACTGATAGCAAGCTGAAAACTAGAACTTGCCCAACAAGGTATTAACTCATGCAAAGAATTAAAATAGTTCAATAATAAGGATGAGAATTCAAAACTACATTCATTATACAATAATAGAACTTAAGAAACTTGCTTAACTATAAACAAGTTAGAATAAATCAATCAAATGAAAATTTTAAATGATATTAGAGTTAAAGTTTGCTCAATCAAAAGAATAAAGTTACACAATGTAGTAATAGAACTAACTCAACGAAAGTGTAGAGTTAAAAAGCTTTCTCAATATAAAAAGATAGGGTTTAGAAACTTGCCTTGAGCGTAAGCTATAAAATTAAACTCACGATCACCTACACATAATTTTAGAACCACAATACCTACTAGATATACTAACATATTATAACATGTTCATTTCTAGCTAAACTTATCATTTAAGCACAAGTCTTTCATTACCATTTATATTTCAGAAAATCCAAGTGTTTTACTTCGCAACACTTGTCTAACGCTCATTATGTATACTGAGTTACCACATAACACGTTCTCGATTTACTAACCATTTTGCAACTTTGAACTTACTAACACCAATTCACTATATTATATTAACCTTAACATTACACTTTTAACATGCTAACACACTTTCAAACCATGCCATGTTGCTATCTCAAATCTGCAGCAACAGCAGAAACCATAATCTCAAACTAGGGGTATGGTATTTCTTTGCTTGCCATACAAAAACTTTGGGACCCAAGCAATTGTGGTGGAGCAATTGTACCATTTTTTGCCCTGGCATTGCGTAGCAAACAAGGCGTCGGTGTTCAGACAGACGCAGAGAGGCTAATGAACAATAGCCAACTTTAGCCCAACAAACACAAATTTCACCCACCAAACAGTGAAATTAACACGTAAAATAAATATACAACTAGCATAAACATGATTGCTAACATATTCAACCACTTAGCATAATTTAACAACAACTAAAACCATTTTAATTTCTCAATTTTCATGTTTTTCATAAAAAAGTCCATTTTTGATATTCATCCCAAAAATCATCACTGTGAATTCATTATTTGGCCAAATCAGTCCATTCAAATTACGTTATGCTCGTATCTCATTGAACTAACATATACAAGCTTCAATTTATAATTTCATATACTAATTGTCCACTAAAATTGATACTTTTCATGAACATATGAAAAAATACATATAAACATACATTGTCGAAATTTTCTTCTACTGTAAACCGAGATTAGCATGCAATTATTGTTTAAACACACTTTCTAATCATCACTATATCTAATTACCATCAATAGATTACGTAACAACAATTTTACAGAAAGCTAGAGTTCAGAGAGTATAGCAAAATTTTACCGAGATACTCATAAGCAATATCAAAATACTAGAACATACCTTTTGTTGCTTGACAGAAATTCTTGCTAAGCACACTGGAATTGACGTGAAAATTCCTAGACCCCTCTCCAATTCTATCTGAAGCTCTCAATTTTCTCAGAACTCAGTACTCTCACAATAGAATGCGTAATAATAAAAAAAATCAACTGATATTCAAGCGCAAAAATAAACTGATACCCCTTAATAACGCTACTAAATGCAAAATCAGTTACTAACGTATATAATATAAATATATTATATTTATTATTTTATTTATTTTCAAAAATTAGAAATTCCAAAATCCTAAGGCTTGTTTGACAACCCATTTAAATTTTAAAGAATTAAAATACTTAAGCCTTGTTTGGCAAAAACTAATTTAAAT
Organism: Panax ginseng; assembly: GCA_020205605.1. NCBI lineage: Eukaryota > Viridiplantae > Streptophyta > Magnoliopsida > Apiales > Araliaceae > Panax > Panax ginseng. The sequence continues at coordinate 102,646,898 of CM035137.1, forward strand.
CCTTTTTAATTTATTTTAATAAATACTTTAGTTTATAAAATATAATCACATATTATTTTCATATCCAACATTAACCCATTAAATTAATTACATACTATATTTTAATTAAATATAGCCTTTTTAGCAAATATCACCAAATTATAATTTTTTAGTATAACTTTATTTAATAATTTAACATACCACCTAAATTATTAAATCAACACAACAACATAACACCTCATGTTCTAATTAATTATTTAATAATTAATCTAATTTAGAAAATTCTCTAATACTTTTAGATTCATAAACCATCACATCAATAAAATATTTACTTAACAATAAACACCTCAAATAATATTTATATAACTCAATAAATATTTGAATTACACTTTAAAATTTCAGATCGTTACATCAAATCTGGGCAGTGAAAGAACGGATTGTACCCTATAGGGATGTCAACGGCACCCAGGTTATCACTCCAGCCAGGTCATGAATAAAAAGCACAAGAAAATGGGGCACAAGCAGCCAACAGCTAAAAGAAATCGCCTCAGAAAGGGTAAGGTATGTTTCTACATCTAGTCAATTCAATTAAGCATGTGTATCAACCTAGGACAATAGACTCCTAAGGATAAATTTAGATCATCAGATCAAGCTTGGTCTGTACATGTGCAACCATGCTATATCAACACACATCTCCATTAAAAAAAAGTTTAGCATTCATCCCCAGTAGAGTTAAATATGTGTACACATTAAATACCCAAACTCGAGAACATTTCACCATTGTAAACTACCATTCGAGTAGGAATCAAGATAGTCCAGTGATCAATCGTTGTCAACTACCACCAGGGTAGGCACCGTTGTCGACTACCAGTAGGGTAGGCACCGTTGTAAACTACCAGCATAGACATCGTGAAGGTAAGGTGATTTTAGAACATCATCCCCAACAGAGATGTATAAAACATCTCAATTTATCTTCATCAAACAAACATCGACAACACTGGCGAAATTCAATCCATTGGAGTCAACACCAGCATAGGCATCAACAACACTTATGAAAGATAACCGTTGGAATCAACCCCAACATAGGCATCAACAATAATCGGTAATGGTAAAGTGATTTGCGATGTGATGTGCAATTTGCAAAATGCGAAGGGCAATTTGCGAATTATGATGTGTGATGTGCGAAGTGTGAAATGTAATTTGCGAAAATATTTAATCATTCATCATATCATTCACTGCATTGCATCATTAAATTTATCTGGTCATATTTCAAGTGTAGTAATCTTTGTTATGTTCATTTCATTGCATTGGATAAACATGATAAAGAGAGGCATCTATAGACATTCTAAATTTCGTTTTCTCGTTAATAACTATACAGGAAAGCAAAGGCATCTTTTTCCACTCCAGAGATAGTCCCGGAGGATTACACCATCAAATTAAACCCCAGAGATAGCCCTGTGGTATATCAAATTAGTCGTCAAAGACATCATTCAGGAAAGATAGAATCAACAACGATCAAACCCTAGAGATAACCCCGATGAATAGCCAAAAGCTAGATCAACCCTGGAGACAACCTCGGGATGGCCAAAGATGTAATGTTGACAATACAACATAAACAACAATCATCCAACTGAGGATAAGCTCACAAAGAACCACCACAACAATCTTATGTACAAACTATACAAGACAGCTTCACAGACAACTTTCAAGATATTTGAAGATGTTATTATGTCCAAGGATCCATCTTCCCCAATTTAGAAATAGTGAAACCCAATGTCATTGTATAGCCCTCTGAAAGAGCTTTTCGGAATGGTATGACACATCTCCCAACTATTCCCGGATTGAAAGGGGCAAGCTTCCTAACACACAGCTAGGCGAATGACTAGCTGGTATCTACCCAGGGATGGTTTTTCCCTTTTTTCTCTGCCTTCTTGAACTTAAACTTGGGTTCATAATATACCATTGCGAAGCTATCAGAAAGATCTTTCCAAAATGATATGACACATTTTCTAACTCCTCTTGGATTGAGAGTTATGACCATTCCAGTGTGCAGCATGAAAACTTGACCTAGCAGGACAAAAACTGAGCAAGTGGGGCCCACTTTAGGGCTGCCATAGGTCTACCTACAGCTGCCTCTAGTAGACCTGCGGTTCTCCCTATTTTCTCTATAAAAATTTGAATCTTAGCTCATTTAGAGAGAGAGAGCAAGAGAGAAAGCTAGAGAGAGTCGATTTTAGAGAGAGAAATAGGCTAGAACTTGCTGCTAAATGCTGTAAATCTCAGTTATAAACACTCATATGTATATAATCATATATCTCAAGTTTATACATGTTAAAATCAAGTTTAAAGGCACCAAAAGCCGTTCGTTAACAAATCTCGTGCTAGACTGTAAGATCTCTTCAGATCTGTACTCATTTCATGTTTACTATATATATAAGTACTATATATATATATATAGTTATTAGTTAGTATTGCATATATTTAACTTTTAACCGTTCATTTTGTGTAAATAGTCAGTATTTAAAGTGTATTGACTAGATCTAGCCAAATCTATCTTTTAACCAATTCAAAAGTTGTAAAACTTGAACCGTAGAGCTAGAATGGCTAGGATCTAGATAGATATAGTTTACTTTCTAGTTTTTGTAAATAATAGCAATCACGTGACCCTAGATCTGTATATAGAGGAAACGGGAAGCTTATTTGCTCGCGTATAAGGATTTGATTATTAAATCCCTTATTTAGCGAAATTTTCAGTTACATGTACATATTATGTTTAAATATACGTTTGTTGCAATAAATATTTCATGCAAGCTTTTAAATGGTGTCATGTGAGCCTAGGAACCGTAGGGTCGACAATTCAATCAATGGATCTAGATCCGATTTATATGATGGACTTGTTTAAAGTTGTACAACCAACTTACAATCCATTGTTCATGTAACTACAACGACTTAAAACGGTTATTCGGATTTAAGGCCTCAGAATAGTGAAAATTATGGTTTGTGATGCTCGAGCGTACTTTGATAGCTTACATGCCCATAAGAAGCCCGACCCTTGTAATTAGTTTATATTTAGCCTCGTAGATGCTTCACATCTCGAGAAATAAAATCAAATCAAGCAGAATATGGAATAAAATAGAGGTATCAAAAGTCTTTATTCTTATGCGAGTGAAAGTGTGACACCCCCAAACTCAGGTACTTCATTCCCACTGGATTTGGTGTTCACTTAATCAAACCTTCATGTCTAACTACCCAATCACAATAAAATTGAATAATAAAAACCTTCCCCATTAAAGGGTTACATAATAAAAATCTCCCAGGTTATCTAACCTTTAAATACAATCATTCAAATGCGGAAAATAAATAAACTTCATTACAACCATTCAATTAAAACTGATAATGAAATGTCAACATGATACAAGTCTTCAATACTTGTTCATCTTTCCTTTTCCCTTACTGGTGCTAGGTAAATCAACCTTCTCATCTTTAACTGTAATAGTTATAAAAGCAAGAGTGAGCAAACAAAGCTCACTTGAAACAATAATGAATGAAAATCTTTACAACAACTATCAAATAAGAGGCTCGAAAGAATTAAATAATATGATTTATCAACATTCTGAAGTATATAACTGAGGGTCCTAAGACCACGAACTATGTCCATAGTTATAAGTAATTTTTCAACTTAAACTTTAACAGTCATAAGATTATAGGGACTCGTACTTAAGGGGATCAGCCCTTCGTACAATGTATTGTGCACAAATATTTCAACACTAAGCATAAATTACCCCTAATAATAGGGTTGTTCATCTCAGTATTTAGAGTACAAGTCCGCACCAAAGTGAGTTTGGTTTGGATACATTTCAGTGTAATTTGGAATTCAACGAACATAAACTAAGGATTAATTGAATACAATTAATAACATTACATTATGGAATAATCATAACTGAACCGACATGGTAAATTAAAAGCATGCTTTAGGAATAATCTAATAGCATCCATATTGAATAACTATAACACGCCTTGCTTGAACAATATTAAGCCAATGTTAGAATTGATAACTAAGCATGCATAGCAATTTGAACGGTAAAATTGTTCAACGTTAGTATATATAAATTTGCATGCTAAACAACAAGTTAAATACAATAATAACTTGCTCAATATCAAAATAAAGTTTAGAAATCTTGCATCATTATATTGTAATCGAATTGGAAACAATAATTGGTTCAACAAGATAATAAATTTAGAGAACTTGCCTTGCTCGTAGGCTAAACCGAACAATTCGAATCACAATACCCTATATATATATGTCATCATGACATAGTTAGTCAATACCACCTTACAAACATAACTAAGTACATTCATCACGTAAGATTAAATTTTTAATCACATAATCAAGTTACAAAACTAGTTAATTGTTAATAACATGCTCATTCATGGTATAGAAATATTGAAATCATAATTTTATGATCCTACTATTAACACATAACAACTTCTTCTGGACTTTTTGTGTAAAAAAAATTGCCTTTGTCGACCATCTACGCTAAACTTCATTTGTGGTGCCACGAGTTTATATCATTTGTGGGTTGGCTTGTGCAGGAGATAAGCGTTATATGAGAATTATACTCTGAGGTCAAGATTGTGACACGTAGCGCCGTGGCTGCTGGCATGAGAACTATACTACAAAGTAAGTGTTGTTACTAATGCGAATTTCTAAGAACTTGACTGACCATTCTGAAAATCACATGAACAAAGCCAATTTTGGCCTACAAGCTACTTTCTAATAGCCTAATTAGCATGTAATTTATACAGTGATTTTATATAAACATATTTCAAAGACTCTTAACATGATTATACTTATAAAACAACACAAACATCAAATTTAAAACATCCAATTTCACTGTTTTTGATAAAAACTCACTTTTTTGATGTTTTTAATGAAAATCAACACTGTGATTTTGTTTTTCAACCAAAACAGTTAATTCAAACCACCTTATTTATGTTTATACAACCTCTTTCAAATACAATAGTCAATTTATCAACTAAACAACTAATTAAACCTTAATTTTACCTTAAACTAAACCATATTCATAGATATTCATATAAACTCACTGTAATATAGTTTTCTTTACAAATTACATACATAACATCATTTCATTGACTATACTCATATATAACTTATGAAAATAGTTTCACAACAACCAATTTATCATATAAAACCACATACAATCAAACAATTATCCTTTCACAAGAATTTTACAGAGAATTTAGGAAGAGAAAAACTAAAATTTTAAAAACTTAAAAAGGTAGGATGATACCTTGTTTTAGAAGATGATACTCTCCCCTTTGACCAACAAGCTTTTCTCCAATCTTCACTCTCCAATTCTCTAGGATTCTCTCAAGTTTTTCTCTCATATAATATGTAATAATTGTATAATATAATTATATCAATTAACTGACATCAGTTTTTTTTTAAAACTCAAAAGCCATAAGGCTTGTTTGGCTAACTAACTAAAAATAACCCATTAACTCTTACTCCTTATTTGGTAAAACACATTTAAAATAAAGACTTAATATGCATTAAGCCTTGTTTGGCAAAACTGAATTAAACTCCTTTAATTTATTTTAATAACTCATTTATAGAAGGTTATTTGTCACACTTTTATTTAATTAAATTTTTCAATAATCAATTAAATTAATTCTAATAATAATTTAATAAATTACTTTAACACATAAATCAATACCATAAAATTATAATTTTGTATATAATTATAACTTTATTTAATCAACTAACATATCCTTTTAATTACAAATTCAAATTAAAATATAATAATTCATTCAATCAAAACTCTCTAACCTAATAATTAAATTAAATTAGAATATAATAATTAATTTCCTTAATTATTTATTTAACAAATAATTAACCAAATTAAATCAAATTTGAACAATTATTTATTCAACAATAAACACATCCATCACATACTTATATAATCCAATAAATATTTAATATAACAATTTAAAAAGTCTGGAATGTTACATCATTCCCTCCTTACAGGGATTCTGTCCCCAGAATCACAATTCAAACAACTCATTCGTCACATTCTCCCCTACTTACAAAGATTTTGTCCCCAGAATCGAAGAAACAAATTAAACAAATAACTCAGGGTAATTCTTCATCATTTTAGCTTCGAGTTCTCACGTAGCCTCTTCGACATTGTGGTTCCTCCATATTACCTTCACAGAAGGTATCACTTTATTTCTGAGCACTTGTTCTTTCCTGTCGACTATCTGGATAGGAACCTCTTCATAGGACAAGTCATTCTCAAACTGCAATTCGTACTCGATCACGTGCTTGTAAGTCGTAAAACCAAAACGTGAAAAATATTATGAATGTTTTGCAATTCTGGAGGTAGAGCTACCTCGTAAGCCACTTCTCCAACTTTTCGCAGCACTTCGAAGGGTCCAATAAACCTAGGGCTTAGTTTTCCATTTTTATCGAACCAAATTTTTCCCTTCCAAGGAGAAACTTTTAGGAAAACGTAATTTCCTACATTGAATGCACGATCTTGTCTGTGTTGATTAGCATATTTCTTTTGTCTGTCTTGAGTAGCTATCAATCTTGTTCTGATGAGTTTGACAACCTCAGTAATTTGTTGTACCGATTATTGGTCCTAACGAGTTGGCGTTCACCGACTTCATCCCGGCCACGGTGGAGTTACGCACCTCTCTGTAGTATAATGCTTCGTAAGGCGGCATGCCGATGCTTGCATGGTAACTGTTATTGTAGGCAAATTCCACCAATGGTAATTGTTCATCCCAGCTCCCTTTGAAATTCATGACGTATGCTCTCAGCATATCTTCTAATGTCTGGATTGTTCTTTCGCTTTGGCCATCTGTGTGCGGATGATATGCCGTACTCATTCGCAACTGTGTTCCCATACATTCTAGTAGTCTCTTCTAGAAATTGGATGTGAACCTCGGATCTCTATTTGACACTGGAACTCCATGTCTTGCCACGATCTCTTTAACATATAGCTTTGCCAGCTGATCAAGATTGAATCTAATCTTTATTGGCAAAAAGTGTGTAGATTTTGTCAATCTGTCCACTATCACCCATATCGCATCATATCCTTTTTGAGTCGTTAGAAGACCTACCACAAAATCTATTGTGACATGTTCCCATTTCCATTCTGGTATCTCTAACAGTTGAAGTAATCCGCTTGGCCTTTGATGCTCGGCCTTGACTCTCTGACATGTTAAGCACTTTGCAACGCATTCTGCAACGTCTCTTTTCATATTTGGCCACCAAAAATGTCGCCACAAATCTTGATACATCTTCGTACTTCCCAGATGAATCGAATATCTCAAGTTATGAGCTTCTATCAAGGTGTCTTCTTTAATATCTGGTATCGTTGGAACCCAGATTCGTCCCTCGAATCTCAGCATTCCCTCAGTATCAACCTTGTATTTCACTTGTTTTCCCTCGACCACACTTTCTCTTATTTTCCTGCATTTATCATCCTACAGTTGAGCTTTCTTCACTTTGTCCACCAAAGTTAGACTGTCTTCCATCTAGTATAATTTTTCATCGGATTCTTTTGAAAATTTGATTTCCAACTCTAACCTTGCCATTGCTGAAATAATCTCATCCTTATCAGTTAACAACATCAACTTTTCTCTGCCTTTCCTACTCAAGGCATCTGCAACCACGTTTGCTTTACCTGGATGATAAAAGATCTCACAATCATAATCCTTTATCAATTCCATCCACCTCCTTTGACGCATGTTCAGGTCTTTCTGAGTGAAAATGTACTTCAGACTCTTATGGTCTGTGTAGATCTCACATTTCTTTCCATAGAGATAGTGTCTCCATATTTTTAAAGCAAACACAACCGCCGCCAACTCTAAATCATGAGTCGGATACCCTTTTTCGTAGTCTTTCAATTGTCTTAATGCATACGCGATGACTTTGTCGTTCTGCATAAGGACACATCCTAATCCCTTGTGTGAAACGTCACTATACACCACCAAATTTCCTGTATTATCTAGTAATGACAACACATGTGCCATACTTAACTTCTTTTTCAATTCTTGGAAACTTTCTTCACACTTCTCCGTCCAAACAAATTTTACAGATTTCCTCGTCAAATTTGTCAATGGAGTGGCAATCTTGGAAAAAATCTGGATAAACCGAAATACATAATATACCTGTCGATCCCAAGAAACTTCTCACTTACGATGGAGTTCTTGGTTGTTCCCAATTATCATGACTTCGACCTTTGATGGATCCTTTGAAATTCCATCCTTGTCAATTACGTGACCAAGAAATTGTACACGTTCTAACCAGAATTCACATTTAGAGAATTTCATGTACAAATTTTCCTTTCTTAGTGTCTCCAGCGTTAGACGTAAGTGTTTCATGTGTTCCTCCTGAGTTTTAGAGTACACCAGAATATAATCGATAAATACCAGCACAAACTTGTCTAAAAATAGTTTAAACACCACCATTCATCAAATCCATGAGCAGCTGCGAGGCGTTTGTCAAACCAAATGACATTACTAAAAATTCATAATGTCCATACCGAGTTCGGAATGCTGTCTTTGGTACATCCTCCTTCCTTACTTTCAATTGGTGATACCCACTTCTCAAATCTATTTTCGAGAAATATCTAGCACCCTTCAATTGATCAAACAAGTCATCTATTCTTGGCAATGGATATTTGTTTTTAATAGTGACTTTGTTTAATTCTCTATAATCAATGCAAAGACGCATTGACCCATCCTTCTTCTTCATAAATAACACCGGTGCTCCACACGGTGATACGCTTGGCTGAATGTACTTCTTATCTAACAGTTCTTGCAATTGTACCATCAGTTCCTTCATCTCTACCGGAGCCATTCTGTACGGGGCCTTCAATATCGGAGTGGTTCCTGGCACTAAGTCGATCATGAACTCGATTTCTCTATCAGGTGGAAGTCCTGGAAAATCCTCCGGAAACACATCCACAAACTCCCTAACCACTGGTATTTCATCTAGTTTCACACCCTTCTTCTGAGTATCGACTATGTAAGCTAAATAACCCACACAGCCTTGACTCAATAACTTCTTGGCCTGCATAATCGTCAGACATCTCATTTGTCTAGGCGATTTGCTACCATTGAAAACTACCTTTGACGGAGTCATAAGGTTTACACATTTCTTTTGGCAATCAATTATCGCTCCTGATTGAACAACCAATCCATTCCCAAAATAACATCAAACTCTCCAAGCCTAATCGGAATTAAATCTACCATCATAATATTTCCCTTAATATTCACCCTACAGTTCTTGTATACGAACCTAACAAGAATTACTTCCTTATTTGCAATTTCTATGTTTAAAGGAAATTTCAATTCTTCACTAAGCAATCCTAATCTCATAGCAAATTCATCGAGATATAAATGAGCAAGTAGCTTTTTGAATCAAATAATACATAAGCATCAATATCATTGATTGGGATAATACCTGACACCACATCCTTTAATTACACGGTATCTTGCACAGTCATGTTGAAGGTTCTGGCTGTGGGTTTGTTTGATGTCGTTGGTCCAGTAATGGCCCAAGTACCTCCACTGCTTCCTCCCTTGCTCCCCGTTGTCTCTTCAGCTTTCTTCTTAGGGCACTCACGAGCAAAGTGATCCTTGGACCCGCAAGTGTAGCAAACATTCTTCTTGGGTTGATTGCAATTTGGGGCGATGTGACCCTCCTGGCCATAGTTAAAGCATACTCGTTTTCCCATTAAGCATACACCCTTGTAAAAATTCCCGCATATAGCACATGCTTCAAACTTTTTATTCTACTGGTTACCCTACTGATTTCCGGTACCCATATTTCCATTCCACTTTCTTTTCAGATTATTGTTACCATTTCCACTACCTCCAACTCCATTCTTAATCTCCACTTCATTCTTCTTCTTTTTCTGTTCTTGATTGAACTTAGTTACAGCCTCGCCTCCACTTTCAACGAGAATTGCCTTTTCCATTACGACTACAAATGTCTTCAACTGGAACAAGGAAACCCTACTATACAACCAGGGCTTAAGTCCCTGTTCAAACCTCTTTGCCTTGCGTTCATCTATGCTGACTTGGTATGGCGCAAACCTCGCCAACTCATTGAATTTCGTGGCTTACTCCGACACCGTCAACGTTCCCTGCTTCAGTTCTAAAAACTGCAGTTCTAACTGACTCTTCGAACTCTCTGGGAAATAAGTCTCGAAGAACACCTCCTTAAACCTATCTCAAGCCATAACCCCTGGAACACCTCGAGTTTTATTGGCCTGCCACCAATAACTAGCCTCTGCTTTCAACATGAATATTGCAAAAGCAGTCTTCTGATCTTCCCCTACCCCCGCAACATCGAACACCTTCTCTATCTCCATGACCCAGGTTTGTGCCTCAATCGGGTTCATGGACCCACGAAATTCTGGTGGTCCAACCGCCTTGAAGTCCTTAAACGTTGTAGCTTGATTTTGTGGTTGATTCTGCAGTTGATTCTGCAGTGCACCTGTCAGTAACGTCACTAGCTGCTGAATGGGGTTAGCTTCAGCATCATTGTTATTGGTTCCTTCAATGGTTCTCTATTGGGGTGGTTGACGTCTTGGAGGCATTTTCTATTAAAAATACACTCATTAGATTATTACTCAACTCTTTTAAGTAATTTCTACTTAACTTGCCCCCATAAAAGTAATAACCACATAACACATAACACTTTGGATAAAAGAAGATAGTAACTTTTATTCATTCATAATTTCATTAAAAACATCATAACAATAGCATCACTACTATTTACATTATTTTCCTGAACTACTAAAGTTTCAGGACATCATCATCATCATATCCTTCAGGTTACATAACACTTGGTGTTTACATGTTATTTATCATAACATAGATCATAAATCAAGTACACTTTCTACGATGTCCTACTAAGATACTGCATAGCCTTACGACGCTCTTCATCTATAATTCAGAACATGGTTCGACGATCTAGTATGTACGATGGCAGCGTCTCAAACTGAATCGGATAACCCATGACCCAATCCTGAGTTCGATTAATCACTGTGTTGAACACGCTATTCATTTCCTGCATCTTTATTCTCTTCACTTGTGCGTCTACCCTGCTTTATTTGGCTCGTTGATTGATGGCTTCCTAAAGACGCATCTTCGGCTCTTGCCCTCTTAGTAGATTCCTCTTTCAACTTGTTCTTCAATTCTGCAATCTCTGGTCTTATTCATTCGTTCTCTCCTTCTGTGTGAACCAGCTTTTCTTCAACATTGTTCAGACATTCCTCTCGGTCCTGGATTTCATCGTCCTTCTGTGCCATCGACGTCTGTTTCTCAGCTACTATCTCTTGCAATTCCTCGATAGTATCTTGAAGTTTCACGTTGCGGTCGTAGATTTCATCGTACATACGAGCAGCCATCGAGGTCAGTGGAATCTCTTCCTCCTCATCCTCGTCATCCTCATTTGACTGCAGCAACTCAATGGGGTCTTCCTCATCTGTTTCTACCTCATCATCCTCATCTTCAACCATTGTAAACAACGGGACTTACTCCCGTGGAAGTAGTTGTTCCCACACCACCTGAATGTCATGAGATTCCTCCTCTCTAGGAATCTGAGGTCCTTCCTCCCTAGCCTAACTGGATTCTCTGACATTAGCCATCCTGACAACATGATTTTTAAGTTTTAGTTATTAATCATCATTACTCGACACTCACGAGCACATAAGTTGTAATCACATAAGCACATAAGTGTTTTATTACTTCTTCCTTAAAAGTCGATAAGAGTTTATCATCACTATCTTTTCGAAGGTTACTTCCTAAGGCTTTTCCCCCACCTAAGGTTCATAACCTAAGGCTTTGATACCAACTTGTGACACCCCCAAACCCAGGTACTTCATTCACACAGGATTTGGTGTTCACTTAATCAAACATTCATGTCTAACTACCCAATCACAATAAAATTGAATAATAAAAACCTTCCCCATTAAAGGGTTACATAATAAAAATCTCCCAGGTTATCTAATCTTTAAATACAATCATTCAAACGCGGAAAATAAATAAACTTCATTACAACCATTCAATTAAAACTGATAATGAAATGTCAACATGATAGAAGTCTTCAATACTTGTTCATCTTTCCTTTTCCCCTACCGGTGCTAGGTACATCAACCTTCTCATCTTTAATTGTAATAGTTATATAAGCAAGAGTGAGCAACCAAAGCTCACTTGAAACAACAATGAATGAAAATCTTTACAACAACTATCAAATAAGAGGCTCAAAAGAATTAAACAATATGATTTATCAACATTCTGAAGTATATAACTGAGGGTACTAAGACCACGAACTATGTCCATAGTTATAATTAATTTTTCAACTTTAACTTTAACTGTCATAAGACTATAGGGACTCCTCGTACTTAGGGGGATCAGTCTTTCGTACAATGTATTGTGCACAAACATTTCAACGCTAAGCGTAAATTACCCCTAATAATAGGGTTGCTCATCTCAGTATTTAGAGTACAATTCCACACCAAAGTGAGTTTGGTTTGGATACATTTCAGGGTAATTTGGAATTCAACGACCATCAACTAAGGATTAGTTGAATAAAATTAATAACATTCCATTATGGAATAATCATAACTAAATCGACATGGTAAATTAAAAGCATACTTTAGGAATAATCTAATAGCATACATATTGAATAACTATAACACACCTTGCTTAAACAATATTAAGCCAAGGTTAGAATTGAGAACTAAGCATGCATAGCAATTTGAACGATAAAATTGTTCAGCGTTAGTATATATAAATTTGCATGCTAAACAACAAGTTAAATACAATAATAACTTGCTCAATATCAAAATAAAGTTTAGAAATCTTACATCATTATATTGTAATCGAATTAGAAACAATAATTGGTTCAACAAGATAATAGATTTAGAGAACTTGCCTTGCTCGTAGGCTAAACCAAATAATTCGAATCACAATACCCTATATATATATGTCATCATGACATAGTTAGTCACTACCACCTTACAAACATAACAAAGTACATTCATCACGTAAGATTAAATTTTTAATCACATAATCAAGTTACAAAACTAGTTAATTGTTAATAACATGCTCATTCATGGTATAGAAATACTAAAATCATAATTTAACAGTCCTACTATTAACACATAACAACTTCTTCAGACTTTGTGTACAAAAATTACCTTTGTTTGACCATTACGCTAACTTTCATATTTGCTGGTGCCACGATTTATCTTTGTGGAATTCGGTACACATTACATGAGATGTATATTGAAATGAGAATTATATCTCTGAGGCCATGGCTGCGGCATGGCGTGGTGCCAATGTGAGTTGTAGTCACGAGATACTATACTACTAAAGCCGTGACATGAATGCGCAGATTCTGATTCTGACTGACCATTCTGAAATCACATGAACAAAGCCAATTTTGGCCTACAAGCTTCTTTCTAACAGCCTAATTAGCATGTAATTTATACAAAGACTTTATATAAACATATTTCAAAGACTCTTAACATGATTATACTCATAAAACAACACAAACATCAAATTTAAAACATCCAATTTCACTATTTTTGATAAAAACTCACTTTTTAATGTTTTTAATGAAAATCAACACTGTGATTTTGTTTTTCAACCGAAACAGTTAATTCAAAGCATCTTATTTATGTTTATACAACCTCTTTCAAATACAATAGTCAATTTATCAACTAAACAACTAATTAAACCTTATGTTTACCTTAAACTAAACCATATTCATACATATTCATATAAACTCACTGTAATATAGTTTTCTTTACAAATTACATACATAACATCAATTCATTGACTATACTCATATATAACTTATGAAAATAGTTTCACAACAACTAATTTATCATATAAAACCACATACAATTAAACAATTATTCTTTCACAAGAATTTTACAGAGAATTAAGAAAGAGAAAAACTAATATTTTGAAAACTTAAAAAGGTAGGATGATACCTTGTTTTAGAAGATGATACTCTTCCCTTTGATGAACAAGCTTTTCTCCAATCTTCACTCTCCAATTCTCTAGGATTCTCTCAAGTTTCTCTCTCACTTTTCTTCTTCTCTTCGTCCTTTGAGTCTTTCTTCCTAACTCTAACTAACGTACTAACAAAAATATAACGTATATAATATAATATGTAATAATTGTATAATATAATTATATCAATTAACTGACATCAGTTTTTTTTTTTAAAACTCAAAAGCCATAAGGCTTGTTTGGCTAACTAACTAAAAATAACCCATTAACTCTTATTCTTTGTTTGGTAAAACACATTTAAAATAAAGACTTAATATGCATTAAGCCTTGTTTGGCAAAACTGAATTAAACTCCTTTAATTTATTTTAATAACACCTTTATAGAAGGTTATTTGTCACACTTTTATTTAATTAAAATTTTCAATAATCAATTAAATTAATTCTAATAATAATTTAATAAATTAATTTAACACATAAATCAATACCATAAAATTATAATTTTGTATATAATTATAACTTTATTTAATCAACCAACATATCCTTTTAATTACAAATTCAAATTAAAATATAATAATTCATTCAATCAAAACTCTCTAACCTAATAATTAAATTAAATTAGAATATAATAATTAATTTCCTTAATTATTTATTTAACAAATAATTAACCAAATCAAATAAAATTTGAACAATTATTTATTCAACAATAAACACATCCATCAAATACTTATATAATCCAATAAATATTTAATATAACAATTTAAAAAGTCTGGAATGTTACAGAAAGGGTTTGAAAACAAATTTTTAAAACATCATTTCCATATGCCTGTTAAAAATAAACTTTTAATAAGTCAAACCCCTTCGTATATTTCAAAAAGGCATAACACTACTTTCAAATAAAGCACTGCGAGCAGATTTATATGCATCACACACACACAATGCATAAGGAATGAAAAAGTAGTAGTAACCGTGTTTCACGGAAGTCGGTGGGTGCCTAACACCTTCCCCTCGCTTAAACAAGCCCCCGAACTCTATGAATCTCAATTTCCAGAACAATTAAATGGACTCACATATTGGGTCATATTGCAAAAAACTTTTAAAATTCGGTTGAGTTTGTACAACCATTTGAACTCATACCAACTGGCGGCTCTATCTAATTTGGCCCAATAATTAAAATCAATCTTTTCCAAATCGTCGACATGTATGTCGGTCTTTTCTAAAATCTCACCCTTTAAGAAAGATAAAACCAAACATAACGAAATCTAAAGGGTAGAGAATGCAGTAGGAAAAACTCTCGGCATCGACACGCACTAAACATTAAAACACGTTGATCGCATATCCAATGGGTAATCATCCCATCCACGAAACCATCATGTACTTGGAAAGATAAAAGTATAAAACCCCAACTTTTATGAATAAAGATGAATTTTCTATAATTATCATTTTTGAATATTATGGAATGAATTTGATATAATGTTATAGTTGTGGGTAATATTTATAAATTTTGCAAAGTACACAAGTTGTTATATAATATTCGATTGGTCGGGGAACGGAGTGACGGTCCAGATAATAGCATTAGTAGTCCTCACTATTCTGTTAAATAGTGTGATAATAAATGTAATGGGGACTCAATTGAGTGTGGATATTGTCTAGATGACAATATTTGTATTAAAACTCACAAAGATATGTTTTTTGTCGTATTTTACACACATTGTTGTATAATTAAGTTGTATTTGAATTTTGTACCATGTATTTGGCGACTCAAGATGGGTGATGTATACCTATTTTGGGGGCGTCACAGTTGGTATCAAAGCTTAGGGATATGATCCATGGCTGAGATGTGAGATAAGAACTAGGAAGGGAGAGACGGGGAATTCCTTCGCTAGTATGACCTACCTAAGTTTATTTGGTATTTAATTGGTCGGTCAGAATATAGGGATAATATGTGATATGTTAATTAACCCTCATTTTGTGGTAGTATTTGAAAATGGCGCCCGAGAATGTTGAGAACATCAATGGAGCATATGAGACCGTTGAGTCTCCACAGATCAATAATCAGGATAATGTGCATCAGGAAGGCGACAATCCTCAGGCAAACAACAACACTGACCAGATGATGAACGATGGAATGTTCAGAGGCTTTATGCAATGATTCATGCAACATCAGGCAAGAGCGGCTCCCCATCCAAAATGCGGTGGAAACACTGGCAACTCTCTTGACGATCACCATTAAGCGATTCAAGGAACTGGGACCACCGAGTTTTTGGAGAGCCAAAACCACTTAATGTGAAGACTTGGATAAAGCAGATCTGCGAGATATTTGATGTCTTGGGATGCTCCGAGGAACAAAAGGTTCCTTTGCCACCTTCATGTTGCGTGCAGAGGCAGATTCTTGGTGGGAATCAGAAACGACTCAACCTCGCCTGACCGAAGATAACTTGGGAGAAGTTCCAAGAATTGTTCAACGATAGTACTTTCCTGAAAGTATTCGTCTAATGAAAGAGGTAGAGTTCATGAAGCTGGAGCAAAACAACGTGACCGACAGCAAGTTCGCCGAGTTGTCCCGGTTTGTGTCCCATTTGGTTGATAATGAGGAGAGAATGACGCGAATGTTTCTAAGAGGTTTAAAACCTGAGATACGTCAATATCTTATCTCTCATAAACTGTGTTTGTATTCAGATGTTGTTAATAGGGCTCAGTTATTAAAGCGCGATAATGAGTCAACCCAACCAAAAGAGAGCAGTCGGCAAAATGATAATACTAGTGATAGCAGTCATCGAAGCGGTGATAATAAGCGTGGAGGGAATCAACATGCCAGAAATGGTAACCACATCAGTGGTAATCATGGACAAAAGAATAAGAATGGACATTTCAAGAAGAGGAGATTCAACAATGATGGAAAGACGTCAGCACTAGCACTCGTTGTTAAGGAAGGAGAACGACCACCTGTCATATGCTTTAAATGCGGAGGGGAGGGACACATCAGTCCAAACTATGTGATGCCGTCCAAAGCATGTTATAATTGTGGAAGAGAAGGTCACCTAGCCCAATTTGTCGTTCACCGAAGACAAGTTCAGCTAGGATGGAGGCACCAAAGGACGTCCCAAAAAAGTCAAAGCCAGTAGTGCAAGGGAGAGCATTTGTCGTGACCTTCCAGAAAGCAAGGAACCCGAACGAGGTCATCACGGGTAAGCTTATCATAAATTCTAGCAAAGTATATATGTGACACCCCCAAAATAGGTCCAATCCATCCAACCTATTCTGAGTCGTCAATTACATGGTACAGAAAATAACTACAACTTTATTACTACAATTGTCGTGCAAAATACAACAACACATATACTGTGAGTTTTAATACCAACTGTGACTCATGTCCCAACTATGGACAACAACTCACAGTGATACCTTACATACAGGTACAATCTAGAACTGTTTTAGAAATTAAAATCTTTGGGAAGTACTCAAGAAAACCTTCGTACATAGGAGGCCATAAATCTAGTTATGATAGATATCATATGTCCAGAGAATTATCCTTGGTTGATCCAATAGACCCCAAAGAAAAATGAGAAGATTACTATCATGTCCTTCCAATGGTGAGTCTTCTCTTGACATATAACTATCTCCACCGTTTGCGATTGAACATTATGTTTCAACCCAACTCCAAGGTCATATAGGTAGTACTCGTAGATATACTCAGCAAGTGGATGTGCACAACCCTTTCTTATGATAACACGAGATTGTATATCTTTAGACATCTTGTATGATAGTGGCAAAACACCCTTCAAAAGTTAGGTTCACCTCACCCTATTGTTGTTCACCAAAATCAATTATTAAGTGACGTATAATATACGACACACACATCTTAGGTCCTCAATACAATTATATCTTATATGTCATGCCGTTTTATAATGTGTTGACAAACTTTGATAGTCTCGGACCACCACACTATTCCCCTGTTATCCCCGCTCGACCAAGCTACACTTTTATTACCTAAAAGGAATTGTGAAGCAAAAGAGGTGAGCACAACTAGCCCAGTAAAGAATATCATAACTAAAGATAATTAAATTATAAATAGCCTTCATCAGTAATAAATCAGAGATTTAGAACATATGGTAGATGATAAAACTTTTCAACCATAGTTGCAGCGGAACGAGCAATCCATTAGAAGAGTCAAATAGACCATAAAGTCTATTACCTTCTCCATGTTAAAAGTCCACCAACAATGCTTTAACCCTGTAACATTAATCAACAGATCCTGTTCACAGTCATGTGAATAACTCATAATCATAATTGTAGTTCTAATTTTCTCTTCTCATCCAAGATGAAGATAT
Source organism: Panax ginseng (assembly GCA_020205605.1). NCBI lineage: Eukaryota > Viridiplantae > Streptophyta > Magnoliopsida > Apiales > Araliaceae > Panax > Panax ginseng. Next base: position 102,665,274 of record CM035137.1, read on the forward strand.
TTTTCATTAGATATTTTTACCTGAAACATCAAAGATTATGGTTATACCAAATCACAGTTCCTGTTCATAATCATACTAATAAGTTCATCTTTGCACTATGGGCCAAAGATATTCATTAACAGTTCATCTTTGCACTATATGCTAACGATATTCATCAACAGGTCATCTTTGCACTACGGGCCAAAGATATTCAACAATAGGTCATCTTTGTACTACACGCCAAAGATATTTATCAATAATTCATCTTTGCACTACAGGCCAAAGATATTCATATCTCAAAGAAATATATAATCATTTTAGAATTTATATAAAAAAATAATTATAACCATGTTGATCAATTTACCTTTGCACTTAAGCTAAAAATATTCAATTTTAAATTCAATGGTCATGATCATACCAGTCAACAATTCATCTTTGCACTCTTTTGCCAAAAGAGAACCCGTAGTCGCGATCATACCAATAATCTACCCATCTTTACACTTAAGTCAAAGAGAAATTTCATCACCGGGATTATAAAAATGTTATATATGATAATAAAAACAATACAATATTTTAATCATTTCTTAAATTTATAAATAATTTATTTTAATTGTTTACACTTTACTAATTAATGCATTTAATCATACTAAAATGCCAAACTCATAAGATTTCATCACCAATAACTAACAACCTCATCAAAAATCTTCATATACCATATATAAGATTCCCAAGCCAGAAAATCCTATTTTTCAATTTTGTTACTTTACATAACATATTTAATTTATTTATTCATAACTAGTCCATTTTCATGAAAAGTGCCAAATTAGTTCCAAAAATATTTCTTTTCTGGGATTTAGCATAATATAGTCCCATATTGAACATATATTTTTCTCGGAATTTTTAAAATTCATTTACTATTTTTCAAATGGCCAAACCTGCCGAATATTTAGATATTTATCATAAATTGCACTTTTGTCCAAAAATTCCGAAATTTACAGGATATACTAATGTTATAAATATGTACTCCCAATAAAAATTTCCCCAATTTTGAAGTTAACCACAAGGAGTTATAAGGGTTTACTTTTAAAATAGTCTTTTCTCATAAAATCCATAACTCCTAATCTATACATCCAAAAATCGCCATTTTTGGACACGATCGATAAAACTCATCAAAATATCATTTTAAATTTTTCCAGAATTTTTGAAGGTCGAAAAAATTACGAAACTGAAGAAACATAATAACCCTTAAAATCCCTTACCTCAAAAGAGCAGTATTTCTGACTGGAATATCAGATATGACGCCGAAAGAAACTTGCACTCATTAGCAACTCTCAAAGTACTTAAATACTTACAAAAATATGCTCGACAATATAGAGAGAAAGAAAACTTGTTTCTGGTGTGATTTTCAATTCTAACTTAAGCGCCTATTTATAGGAAAATGCTAGAACGCCAAAGGAGACTAAAGTAATAAAATATTAATTTATTTTATACGCATGCCATTTAGAAAAAATGGCAGCCATCACCTTTGAAAATCCAATTCAGCTCATGCATTCAATCACCAACAATAAAATGTGGGGTCCGCCTTCTAGAATTTTCCACTACAATCATTTATAAAAATAATTTTTGAATCAGTCACCTCTTAAAATTTATAAAAAATCATACGTTAATTTTTAACGGTTCAAATTTTTTGGACATATACTCAACTCATATATGTATAACATATCCAAAAATCACAACGATCCAACGGTCGGATTAAAAATTATAACTCACGCAATATGTCTCAAGAACACTGATTTTTCGGATTATTAGTCCTTCGGACCAGTTTCATTCAAAAATTCACCACGATAAATCTACAAAGGATTTTTGGGTGATTCAAATTTCTACATTTAGATTACTTCCAGGGCTTTCTTTTGATATATGGCTCATCTCTTAACTCATTATACACAAAGAGTTATAGATTTTACAAAATCAAGTAATAAACTAATTTTTCTGAAAATCCCATATTTTGTTCTTCATTTCGACAAAATACTAATAAAACACTTCAACATTAATTCCTTCATTTATAACCACATAAATAAATTCATCATTTATATCCATATCAAATAAATATTTTCTTATCAATAATTAATTATTCACAAATCATATTACAAAATCACAACAATGACAACCAGGCAGTTCCTAGGAAAGAGCGGGCTTTCCGATAAGGATTTCTCCTTATTGGCGCGCAATTAGGTGATCAAACCTCTCCTTGACAAAACTTTCTAGACATTTCCAATAATGCTATCTAATAATATTATTCAAATAATATGAATTATTGATCTGAAATACTGTGCCGTGACAATTATTGAAACAACAATAATATAAAATATCAACGCAGCAATTATTGAATCAATAAAATAAAATATTGAACAGTAATTACTATAACAATTATTGAGTAGTGTCTTCTTACGTAAGAATCAATAATTCCAAAAATACTGTGCAATACCGTGTGTTACTGTGCAACCACGCGTATTACTATATTTTAACCACCAGGTAATCCAATAGTGTTAACGGTAACAATTACACTGTTATTTATAAAAACTCAAACTTGTCATTTTCTTCATCCAATAGTTATTCTATTATGGGGCCCATAAATGGCTGCGCCATCGTACGAATATTCCCCGACAACAAGAATATTCCACGACCGAACAAATATTCCCCGATAACAATAATTATTTTATAGCCACTTAATTATTTTGAAAAAAAAATTCATATATCACCCTTAACTTTACTTTTTATCAATTTAACTATTTACTAAATAGGAAAATTGAATACTTTTATTTCATAAAATTCGGGGTCTTACAATCTCCCCTCCTTATGAAATTTCGTCCCCGAAATTTATGTACCTGGTATTCCAAAGAGTTGAGAATACCTTACTTTCATTTTAGATTCCATCTTCTCTGTCATCATGATTTCTCCATTACTCATCTCCTTTATTTCAGATATCATTCTAGAATACAACTTCAAAACAAGGGTTAATTGAACAAATTAACATATCACATAATATCCCGATATTATGACTGACCAACAAATAAGCTTAGGTAGGACACACACTAACGAAGGATATTACTCGTCTCTCCCCTCCTAGTTCTAATCCCGGATCTCTGTCAGAGATCATATCCCTAAGCTCTGATACCAACTGTGACGCCCCCAAAATAGGTCCAATCCATCCAACCTATTCTGAGTCGTCAATTACATGGTACAAAAAATAACTACAACTTTATTACTATAATTGTCGTGCGAAATACAACAACACATATACTATGAGTTTTAATACCAACTGTGACTCATGTCCCAACTATGGACAACACCTCACAGTGATACCTTACATAAAGGTACAATCTAGAACTGTTTTAGAAATTAAAATCTTTGGGAAGTACTCAAGAAAACCTTCGTACATAGGAGGCCATGATTCTAGTTATGATAGATATCATATGTCCAGAGAATTATCCTTGGTTGATCCAATAGACCCCAAAGAAAAACGAGAAGATTACTATCATGTTCCTTCCAATGGTGAGTCTTCTCTTGACATATAACTATCTCCACCGTTTGCGATTGAACATTATGTTTCAACCCAACTCCAAGGTCATATAGGTAGTGCTCGTAGATATACTCAGCAAGTGGATGTGCACAACCCTTTCTTATGATAACACGAGATTGTATGTCATTAGACATCTTGTATGATAGTGACAAAACACCCTTCCAAAGTTAGGTTCACCTCACCCTATTGTTGTTCACCAAAATCAATTATTAAGTGACGTATAATATATGACATACACATCTTAGGTCCTCAATACAATTATTTATTGTATATCATGCCGTTTTATAATGTGTTGAGAAACTTTGATAGTCTTGGACCACCACACTATTCCCCTGTTATCCCCGCTTGACCCAGCTACACTTTTATTACCTGAAAGGAATTGTGAAGCAAAAGGGTGAAGCACAACTAGCTTCGATAAAGAATATCATAACTAAAGATAATTAAATTATCTATAGCCTTCATCAGTAATAAATCAAAGATTTAGAACATATGGTAGATGATAAAAAATTTTAACCATAGTTGCAGCGGAACGAGCAATCCATTAGAAGAGTCAAATAGACCATAAAGTCTATTATTTTCTCCATGTTAAAAGTCCACCAACAATGCTTTAACCCTGTAACATTAATCAATAGATCATATTCACAGTCATGTGAATAACTCATAATCATAATTGAAGTTCTAATTTTCTCTTCTCATCCAAGACGAAGATATTTTTCATCACATGTCTATACCTGAAACATCAAAGATCATGGTTATACCAAATCACAGTTCTGTTCATAATCATACTAATAAGTTCATCTTTGCACTACGGGCCAAAGATATTCATTAATGATTCATCTTTGCACTACATGCCAAAGATATTCAACAACAGGTCATCTTTGCACTACGGACCAAAGATATTCAACAACAGGTCATCTTTATACTACACGCCAAAGATATTCATCAATAATTAATCTTTGCACTATAGGCCAAAGATATTCATATCTCAAAGAAATATATAATCATTTCAGAATTTATATAAACAATAATTATAACCATGTTGATCAATTCACCTTTGCACTTAAGCTAAAAATATTCAATTTTAAATTCAGTGGTCATGATCATACCAGTCAACAATTCATCTTTGCACTACTGGCCAAAGAGAACCTATAGTCATGATCATACCAATAATCTATCCATCTTTACACTTAAGTCAAAGAGAAATTTCATCACCGGGATTATAAAAATGTTATATATGACAATAAAAACAATACGATCAACAACTGCATTTAATTTCAAGAGTAAGATTCATAAATCAATGATTTCATAACACCTTAATCCAAATGTTATAAATCACTTAATAATCTCATAATCTAATATTATTAATACTACTACAATATTTTAATCATTTCTTAAATTTATAAATAATTTATTTTAATTGTTTACACTTTACTAATTAATGCATTTAATTATACTAAAATGCCAAACTCATAAGATTTCATCACCAATAACCAACAACCTCATCAAAAATCTGCATATACCATATATAGGATTCCCAAGCCAGAAAATCCTATTTTTCAATTTTGTTACTTCACATAACATATTTAATTTATTTATTCATAACTATTCCATTTCTATGAAAAATACCAAATCAGTTCCAAAAATATTTCTTTTATGGGATTTAGCATAATATAGTCCCATATTGAACATATATTTTTCTCGGAATTTTTAAAATTCATTTACTATTTTTTACATGGCCAAAACTGCCGAATATTTAGACATTTATCATAAATTGTACTTTTGTCCAAAAATTCCGAAGTTTACAGGATATACTAATGTTATAAAGATGTACTCCCAATAAAAATTTCACCAATTTTGGAGTTAACCACAAGCAGTTATAAGGGTTTACTTTTAAAATAATCTTTTCTCATAAAATCCATAACTTCTAATCTATACATCCAAAAATTGCCATTTTTGGACACAATCGATAAAACTCATCAAAACATCATTTCAAATTTTTCCAGAATTTTTGAAGGTCGGAAAAATTACGAAACTGAAGAAACATAATAACCCTTAAAATCCCTTACCTCAAAAGAGCAGTATTTCTAACTAGAATATCGGATATGACGCTGAAAGAAACTTGCACTCATTAGCAACTCTCAAAGTACCTAAATACTTAAAAATCTGCTCGACAATATAGAGAGAAAGAAAACTTGTTTCTGGTGTGATTTTCAATTCTAACTTAAGCGCCTATTTATAGGAAAATGCTAGAACGCCAAAGGAGACTAAAATAATAAAATATTAACTTATTTTATACGCATGCCATTTAGAAAAAATGGCAGCCATCACCTTTGAAAATTCAATTCAGCACATGCATTCAATCACCAACCAAAAAGTGGGGCCCGCCTTCTAGAATTTTCCACTAAAAACATTTATAAAAACAATTTCTGAATCAGTCACCTCTTAAAATTCATAACAAATCATACGTTAATTTTTAACGGTTCAACATTTGTGGACATATACTCAACTCATATATGCATAACATATCCAAAAATCACAACGATCCAACGGTCGAATTAAAAATTATAACTCTACAAATTATAACTCATATATGTCTCAAGAACACTGATTTTTCGGATTATTAGTCCTTCGGTCCAGTTTCATTCAAAAATTCACCACGATAAATCTACAAATGATTTTTGGGTGATTCAAATTTCTACATTTAGATTACTTCCAGGGCTTTCTTTTGATATATGGCTCATCTCCTAACTCATTATACACAAAGAGTTATAGATTTTACAAAATCAAGTAATAAACTAATTTTTCTGAAAATCCCATATTTTGTTCTTCATTTCGAAAAAATACTAATAAAATACTTCAGCATTAATTCCTTCATTTATAACCACATAAATAAATTCATCATTTATATTCGCATCAAATAAATATTTCCTTATCAATAATTAATTATTCACAAATCATATTACAAGAATCACAACAATAATGACCGAGGTAGTTCGAGGAAGAGGGGCTTTCAGATAAGGATTTCTCCTTCTTTGGTAGCAATTAGGTGACCAAACCTCTCCTTGACAAAACTTCTAGACATTGCCAATAATGTTATCTAATAATATTGTTCAAATAATATGAATTATTGATCTAAAATACTGTGCCATGACAATTATTGAAACAACAATAATATAAAATATCAACGCAACAATTATTGAATCAATAAAATAAAATATTGAACAGTAATTACTGTAACAATTATTGAGTAGTGCCTTCTTACGTAAGAATCAATAATTCCAAAAATACTGTGCAATACCGTGTGCTACTGTGCAACCATGCGTATAACTGTATTTTAACCACCAGGTAATCCAACAGTGTTAACAGTAACAATTACGCTGTTATTTATAAAAACTCAAACATGTCGTTTTTTTCATCCGATAGTTATTCTGTTATGGGGCCCACAAATGGCTGCGCCATCGTACGAATATTCCCCGACAACAAGAATATTCCACGACCGAACAAATATTCCCCGATAACAATAAGTATTTTATAGCCACTTGCTTATTTTGAAAAAAAATTCATATATCACCCTTAACTTTACTTTTTATCAATTTAACCATTTACTAAATAGGAAAATTGAATAATTTTATTTCATAAAATTCGGGGTCTTACAATATACCTTATTTGATACCGGTTCTACCCATTCTTTTATTTCTCCTACTTGCGCTCAACGTTTAAATTTGACTCCGGAGAAATTAGACTTTGACTTATCTGTTGAAACTTCGTTGGGAGAAACCTTCATTACATCCACTGTTTATAAGTCTTATTTGGTTCAAATCGGTACCCTGACATTACTTGTCGATCTTATTTCATTGAAAATACTTGCATTTGACGCAATTCTAGGGATTGATTGGTTAACTACTCATCATGCAAAAATTGATTATTTTCGTAAGGTTGTTAGCTTTCGTATTCCTAACTTATTATGTGAATTCAAGCAAGCAAACCATTAAAATCAATCACTGTCATCTCAAGCCATAAAGCTATTCGTTTATTGAAAAATGGATTCCAAGCTTTCTTAGCTCATGTCACGGATCTAAACAAAAATACGTCAGTTTTGAATGATATTTCTATTGTTAATAAATTTCCTGACGTATTCCCTGAAGAACTTCCTAGCCTACCCCCAGAGCGTGAAATTGAATTTTGTATGACCTTGAACCCAATACAAAACCCATTTCCAAACCCCATATCGAATGGCTCCTATTGAACTTCAGGAGTTAAAGACTCAACTGCAGGAATTGTTAGACATTGGCTTTATTCGTCCTAGTACTTCTCCTTGGGGTGCTCCTGTTCTATTCGTGAAGAAGAAAGATGGGAGTATGCGACTTTGTATTGATTATCGGGAGTTGAATCATGTCACCATCAAAAATAGGTATCCATTGCCACGTATTGATAACTTGTTTGACCAGTTGCAAGGCGCTAAATTTTTTTCAAAGATTGATCTTCGCTCCGGATATCACCAATTGAAGATTAAAACCGTTGACATTCCAAAGACGGCTTTCAGAACTCGGTACAGGCATTATGAATTCCTAGTCATGTCTTTTGGATTGACTAATGCTCCTGCTGCCTTCATGGATATGATGAACCGAGTATTCAAGGAATATTTGGATCACTTTGTGGTCGTCTTTATTGATGACACCCTTATTTATTCCAAAAGCCGTGAAGATCATGAGCAACACTTGAGGCTGATACTCTAAAAGCTTCGTGAATATAAGCTTTATGTCAAGTTAAAGAAATGCGAGTTCTGGATTGAGGAAGTAGCATTCCTTGGCACGTAGTATCAAGTCATGGAATATCTGTTGACCTAGCAAAGATTGAAGCTATTCAAAGCTGGGAGCAACCTAAATCAGTGACCGAAGTATGTAGCTTTCTCGGCTTAGCTGGTTATTATCGGAGATTCGTAGAAGGGTTTTCTCGAATCGCTACTCCCTTAACTCAGCTAACACGGAAAGATACAAAATTCGGTTGGAACGAGGAATGTGAGAAGAGTTTTCAAGAACTCAAGAGGAGACTCATTTCAGCACCTGTTCTGACAATACCATCTGGTTTGGAGGGATTTGTCATCTACAGTGATGCTTCGGGCAAAGGGTTAGGATGTGTTCTCATGCAATATGGGAAAGTCATATCCTATGCCTCTCGGCAACTCAAAGAATATGAGAGTAATTATCCTACTCATGATCTAGAGTTGGCAGCTGTTGTCTTCGCACTTAAAATTTGGAGGCATTACTTGTATGGGGAGAAAGTGGAGATCATTACGAATCATAAAAGCCTTAAATATTTCTTCACTCAAAAGGAACTCAACATACGACAGCGACGTTGGCTTGAACTGTTGAAAGATTATGATCATACCATCTAATACCATCCTGGAAAAGCAAACGTAGTAGTTGACGTATTGAGTAGAAGATCATATGCGGGTACGAGTGCGATATTGTCAACGCAAAGGCCCATTTTGTATGACTTGCAAAGGATGGAGATAGAGATAAAGACTCCAGGGACCCACGTAATGATGGCAAATATACGAGTAGAACCGACTTTAATCGATAAAGTTAAATCTTCTCAAGCTACAGACCTGGAGCTGATGCGTATGAGGAAGAAAGTGCAAGAAGGTGCTATGCCGGAAGCAAGAATCGATGAAGAAGGAATACTTCAAGTCAACTCCAGACTTTGTGTTCCTAACGACCCTAATTTAAAGTATAAAATCATGATGGAAGCGCACAACACACCGTTTGCAATCCATCCTGGGAGTACCAAAATGTATCATGATCTTCGACATACATTTTGGTGGGGCAATATGAAGAGGGAGATAGCACTATTTATCTCAAGGTGTCTAACTTGTCAACGAGTCAAGGCGAAGCATCAAGTACCAAAAGGTCCATTGCAACCACTTGAAATTCCAGAATGGAAGTGGGAGCACATTACCATGGATTTCATTACTGGTCTTCCCAAGGTTTCTCAAGGCATAGATGCAATTTGGGTCATTGTTGATAGATTGACTAAATCTGCTCATTTCTTATAAATACGAGAAACTTATACACTTGAACGTCTTGCTCGTATGTATATAAACGAGATTGTAAGATTGCATGGTATGCCAGTATCCATAGTTTCTGATCGAGACCCAAGATTCACTTCACGATTTTGGGTTAGTTTGGAAAAAGCTATGGGCAAGGATTTACGATTTAGTTCGGCACATATTCCTCAGACGAATGGACAATCAGAGAGGACTATTCAAACTCTTGAAGATTTATTAAGACTCTATGTCCTTGACTTCAAGGGAAGTTGGGACAAGTTCTTACCATTGGTGGAGTTTTCCTATAACAATAGTTATCAAGCAAGTATTGACATGGCTCCATTCGAGGCGTTGTATGGAAGAAAGTGTCATTCTGCAGTATGTTGGGATGAGGTGGGTGAAGCAACGTTGTTGGGACCGGAGTTGGTACATATGACTACGGAAAAGATTCAAACGATCCGACAACGTATAAAAATCTCACAAGACCGACAAAAGAGTTATGTTGATCTTCATCGAAAGGACGTGGAATTCGATATTGGAGATCATGTGTTGTTACGTGTTGCTCCATGGAAAGGAGTTACGAGATTTGGAAAGAGAGGAAAGCTCAATCCTCGATTCATTGGCCCATTTTTAATCCTCGATCGAGTAGGGACTGTAGCCTATAGACTAGCTTTACCACCAAGTATGTCTCGTGTTCATAACGTTTTTTACATATCCATATTACATAAATATGTGGAAGACCCAAACCACATTATTGAGTTAGAACCGGACAAAATAGTGGAAGATTTAACGTATGAAGAGGTTCCTATTAAAATCTTGGATAAGAAGGAACATATTCTACGCTCCAAGGTTATACCTCAAGTCAAAGTTTTATGGAGGAACCACGATGTTGAGGAAATGACCTGGGAGTTAGAATCTGAAATAAAATCAAGGTATCTTTACCTCTTCGACATACCAGGTACGTACCCTAATTTCGAGGGCAAAATTTCATAAGAAGGGGAGATTGTAAGACCCCAACTTTTATGAATAAAGATGAATTTTCTATAATTATCATTTTTGAATATTATGGAATGAATTTGATATAATGTTATAGTTGTGGATAATATTTATAAATTTTGCAAAGTACGCAAGTTGTTATATAATATTCGATTGGTCGGGGATCGGAGTGACGGTCCAGGTAATAGCGTTAGTAGTCCTTACTATTCTGTTAAATAGTGTGATAATAAATGTAATGTGGACTCAATTGAGTGTGGATATTGTCTAGATGACAATATTTGTATTAAAACTCACAGCATATGTTTTGTCGTATTTTACACGACTGTTGTATAATTAAGTTGTATTTGAATTTTATATCATGTATTTGGCGACTCAAGATGGGTGATGTATACCTATTTTGGAGGCGTCACAAAAAGGGACATGGAATGACCCAGCATATGACCAACAATGATCCGATCAGAATTGGGCAAACTATCATACCAAGCTCTCAAGCTGGTGGCTATCCAATTAGGCAGAGAATGCTCGGGACGAGCGACTGATGAAGATGTCATCTATAAAAACTGTGTCAAAAAGACCATTCAAGGGTCAATCTCTATCCAATCATTCATATATATATATATATGATGTTGTATTTTCATTAGTTACTTTCATATGTCATATCTATGATACATATTGAAATATAAAAATAAAAAGTGCAAGATAATGGAACACATGCATCCAATTACTAACAAGATGCCTAGACTATCCAGAAAAGTACTGGAGTCATCAAGCTGGTCAATCTGAGCCAGATCCTCCTAAGTGTGAACGCCCTGCATATCCGAGCGATAGTCAAAGGGATCCCTTCCATTAGCAAAGCCACCAGTGGCTGACGGTCTAGCCTCGGGTCCATGGGAATCAAAAGTATCAACCTCTGATGGATCTCCACTTAAGTGTCGAATATAGAGGGACATCCGCTCCAAGCGATGTGTCAAATCAGCAATCTGTGACAAATGAGTCGGCTCTCAAACACAAGGCACTCATTTAAATCATTTTAAAGCCTTAGAAACCTTGAAAAAACCCTCAAAAGTGGCGAAACTAGGGAAAAAAAAAGAAGAAAACACGACATTGAATGATGAAAGACTTAAAGGAGTAATCAGAATCACGTTATCGTTAACTAATCTTGTAATCCGTTGGCATTGACCCCAACGCAGGCATCAGAAGTACTCCATGATAGAATACATGGGCATTGATCCCAGTGAAGGCATCATCAATACCCGATGATGAATCCGCTGGCATTGACCCTAGTGAAGGCATTGACAATACCCAATGATGAATCCGTTAGCAAAAACCCAACGAAGGTATCGATAGTACCCAATGATAGATTCCATTGGCAACAACCCAACGAAGGCATCAGCAGTACCCGATGATGAATCCTTGGCAACAACCCAATAAAGGCATTGGCAGTACCCGATGATGAATTCGTTGGCAACAACCCAATGAAGGCATCAGCGTTACCTGATGATAGAATTAGTCGGCGACAACCCAATGAAAGCATAGACAGTACCCGATGATGAATCCGTTGGCAAAAACCCATTGAACGCATCAGCACTACCCGATAATGAATCCGTTAGAAACAACCTAATGAAGGCATCGGTAGTACCCAATGATGAATCCATTTGCAACAACCCAATGAAGGCATCAGTAGTAGCCGACAATGATTTTGTTGGTAATAACCCAATGAAGGCATCGACAGTAAAGGGAATCCATTGAGAAGGTCGATGAACCTACCACCAGTAAAGGGAAAAGAATGATGAACAAGTGTTGAAGACTTGTAAATCTATTGACTTTTATATTGTTAGACTTTATTTTAATTATTATGATGTAATTATTTAATTTTCCGCACTTGATGAATGTGTTAAAGGTCAGATAACCTGGGAGATTTACTGATTAAGTTATGTAACCCTTTAATGGGAAGATTTATTGTTTAAATTTTATCATATTTGGGTAGTTAGAAATGAATAAATGGAAAGTGAACACCAAATCTTGTGGGAATGAAGTATCTAGATTTGGGGGTGTCACAGTAGAGCATCAATTGAATGATCGTAATATCTCCAAAATTGTACAGTTGCCTAAGTGTTCATAGAGTAAAGAGAAGTTTGTAGAGTCTGCTCAAGCTTCGTAGAGCAAATCGCAGAGCTCATAAACGTAGAGCTATCATAGAGTCCAAATCTTACATCAGAACGTAGAGCTCAGACTTTACGTTCCTCATCATTCTATAATTTACCCAATTCATAGAGCATGTCAAAATTGTCATAGGAATAACAAATGTAGAGCATTGGAGAACAAGTATTTCAAGATTATTTCTCACCATCTTCAAAATTAAAGTAAGAGGATCAAATAGTGTTTTGTCTAAACTGCTAGATTGAAGATGTGACACCACTCACATGTGGTAGGTGAAACTATAGTCTGATGGGACTTATAAGAGCCGAAAACAACTCTAGTACCTACCCTATAAGTCAACATCAGAGAACATCCTAGAGTACAGCACTAAATGCACTAACAAAAACTTTCCAATGACATGATTTTAAGAAGTCTATAAAAGGAGTAAGAGAATTTAAATCCATGTACGAATCACCAAGTACAAAGCTGAAACTTTACCAAAATATATAAAGCTCTACTCTATGATCTTGAACTTAGTGACCTAAACCTAGCGAAATCTAAAGGGTAGAGAATGCGGTAAGAAAAATTCCCGGTGTCGACTCTGCTGGGGACAGTAGAGGGCTTAAGCCGCATTTCAAGCTTTTTAATTCTCCTTTATCTGCATGTGTGTGAATGTTGTCTTTACATTGAATGGATGTGAATGAATGCTTTTATTTAGAAATACTTTGCACAATGTCACCATATTGTATACGGTGAGACGCAATGAATGCATGTTGTGTGATTCCTCAATTAGGAGGCAAACCCGCCGATGGTTGATTAGTGGACTCAAGAGGAGCATAATCCTGCGAGGCTCAGGAAAGGTACCACTCAGATATGCTCCAATTGAAAGATAAAATTAACTTCCTATCTAATAAATTGAGATGATCTGGGAAGCTTCATGCCGAAAAGCCTGTGAGAGTAACCTAAGATAGGTCAGCCTCTGATAAACCAAACACGAAGGGAAGTCTCTTCATGCCTTTCCCTTTCAATTCCATGACAAATATTAAATGTCAATTCTTATCATATATTAAATTCCATGTCAAATATTAAATGTCAATTCCTGTCAAGTATTAAAATTCTATGTCAAATATCAAATCCTGTAATGCTATCATGTCATCAAAATAACTAACCTTTGTTTTTCATGAAAACATTAAAAAAATAATTAAAAATAGACACATTACATAGCATGCATATTGTTAGTGTTTGTCAGGACTAAAGTACATACACTTTTTGTAGACAAGATTGGTCCTACCACCAGATCAAAGTCTAAAAAGGCACAAAGCCTATTTTTAGACATGGCTACAAGTGCCCCACCTGAATCTATCCTTGTATCTCGAGAAGAGTTCGAAGGACTCAGAAATTAGATAGAAGAGTTGGTTATCCTACTGAAAGAACAGAGCAAAAATACTCAAGGTCAACAGATACCAACTCAACCAGAGTTCTCTGCACAAAGAGGCAGTCAAGGTACTGACAGAAAGGTGGAAATACAGATACATGAATTTTAGTCCAATAAAAAAACCAACAAAACCCTAGAAATCATCCATATCAAAGATGACCAAGAAACTGGGTACACTAGAAAGAAAGTCCAACAAATGAAAGAAACTATTCAGTCAATCAAATGGACTGGAAGATATGGGAGTGTTAATTACTTAGATCTTTATAAGGGATCGTTATCCAGATAAATTCCAGGTCCTAGATTTTAAAAAGTACAACGGGTTAGGAGATCCGTATACCCATCTGAAAGTATACATTGGAGAACTCGAATCCTATGCAGAGGATGTAACAATCCAAGATTTTATAATTTGTAATTCAAAATATTTATTAAATTCAATAAATATTTTAATTGATGTTAATATAGTATATTTATTAAATTAAATAAATATTTTAACTGATGTTGATGTGATTGTTGTTATTAAATATTTATGAATTAAATTTATTAGATAATATTCTAAATTAAATTAATTTATAATATAGAGAATTGTAATATAACATGAGATATTATATTGTTGTCTTAATTTAATAATTTAAAATGATATATTGAATTATTAAATAAAATTATAATAAAGTTATAATTTTGTGATATTTGTTTAAGTGGAGTATTTATTTAAAATATAGCATATACAATTAATTTATTTGATTAATGTGGATATGGAAATTTAAATAAATAATATGTAATTATAAATTATAAACTAAATTGTTTATTAAAATAAATTAAAAGAGTTTAATTTAGTTTTCCCAAACAAGGCTTAAAATATTAACTCTTTAATTTTTAAAGAGTTTTGGCCAAAAAAGCCTTATGGCTTTTGGATCTTCTCTTTTTAATTATGAATTTTACTATAACAAATAAAATAAATTAAATAAATATATTTATAATTAGGATACGTTTATATTAGTATAACTGATATATTTAGTAGGTGTATTAAGGCCATATCGGTTATTTTATGTTATGTATACTGTTATCAGTTTTGTTTTTAGCTTAAGCTTCAAGAGAGAGAAAAGCGAGAAGTTCGAGAGAGAGAATCTGAGAGAGAATTGAGAGGAGTTGGAGAGAAATCTTGAGTTTTCAAAGTAAAATTCGATTGTTTAGCAAGGTTGTTCAAGCTAAGTGAAGGTATTACTCATAACCCTAATTTTATATATTCATATATATGTATATATATGAATTTTACGGCATATAACTTCAAGTTCTGTGAATTCATTTTTTTTGAATTGTGATATACAACTAATTACTTGTTATTGTATATGTGTTTATGATGATTAGAGTTTCTGTTTAAGCAAGAATTGTATGCTAATTTCGTTCAAAAAGTAGGAAAAATGATTAACAGTGTATATTTTCATATGGCTTGTGAATAGTACCAATTTTAGTGGTCAAATTGTATATGAAACTGTAAATTGAGGTTTGATTATGCTAGTTCATTAAGAAATGAGCATAACGTAATTTGAACGAAGAAATTTGGACAAGAATTGTGATTATAGTGATGAATTTTGTAAATGATGTCAAAAATAGAGTTTTCATATGAAAAATATGGAATTTGAGAAATTAAACTAGCTTAAGTTGTTGTTAAATTGTTCTAATTGATGGAATATGTTCACAAACATGTTTATGATAGTTCTATACCATTTGTACGTGTTATTATCACTGTTTGGTGGGTGAAATTCGTTTTAGTTGGCTTATGAAAAATGTAGTAACCATGTTCTCGCAAAAAAGCTGAAATGCAATGCGTGGCGGCAATTTATCTGACCCAAGGCGCAGTAGCGTAGTAAAGATATAAAATTGGCGCGATCGTTGTGCAATTGCCCGATCTCGAGACAAAGTGAAGTCTGCTATTTCTGCAGACTTTGGACGTTCAATGTAACTTAGCTTAATGTTAGGTTAAGGTGAGAACCATGTAATAACATGGTTAAAACAGAATCGTGTTATGTGGTTAGTAGTTTCAAAGTTTCAAATGATTAGTAAGTTATGAACGCGATATGTTAGAACTTAGTGTATATAATTATTATTAAATACGTTTTGTGAAGGTTAACACTTGGAATTTCTGATATTGTTATAGTAGCATAAGACTTGTTCTAAATTAACAAGTTTAGCTATAAATGTGTGTTATTTTGGAAGTGGATGTTAACATGTCTAATAGATATTGTGATTGCACTAAAATGTGTAGGTGGACGTGAATTTTAATATTATAGCTTACGTAAGAGGCAAGTTCCCTAACCTTTGCTACTTTATTATTCAGCAAGGTTACTTTTCACTGTTATGATATACTTATGCAAATTCTTTATCTCTAATCTCTTGTTTAACGATTTATTGTCATGCAAGTTCTTTAACCCTCATTTATTGTTGAGCAAGTTAGTTAATCTTTGTTTCTTTATTCCAAATCGAGATTACCTTGGTTATTCAAAGTCTATAATTTTATTGTAAGAAGTGTGTTTATTCAGCTACTAATAACTATTGTTTGATCTTCGTTCTTCAATATCATTGTACTATCTTACATTATTGTACCAAACCCTAAGTTGCTTAGCGATTCTTTACCAATTCAACTAATCCTTAGTTGATGAATATTCTAAACTCTAAATTACCATTGAAGTCAACCCAAACCAAACTTCATTTGGTTTGTTTATGTACTCACACACCTTTGAAAGCATATTGCCGATGATAACATTTGTTCAACTTAGAAATTATTAATACTCTAGCTCTTATTGATTCATCGATATACCTTGTTCATGAAGACATATAATCAAACCCTTGAATAGTTATTGATTCCTATCTGATTCAACCAGTATTTGGTTGATGAGCGTTCTAAAAATCTAGACTTCCTTTGAAGCTAATTCCCAACCAAACTTCTTTTGGTTCGGAACCTGATGATCTAAGCTGAGATGAACAACCCTATATCAGGGGATTATTTTAGAGCTACGCAATAGCGTTAAAATGTTTGCGCAATACATAGTACAAAGGGCTGATCACCAGGAGTACGGGATGATGGTCCATATAGTCGTTTAGACTGTTAAAGGTTACAGTAGAAACACCTGTGAACCTAGGACAAAGATGATGATTATAGTCTTTTAGACTGTTAAAGGTTAAAGTAGAAATACTTGAAAACCTAGAGTATAGTTCGTGGTCTTGTGACCCTTAGTGCATTCTTTGATGTTGTTATCTATTGTTAACTTAAACGTTCATTATTCCTTTGAACTCATAGTTGTTGAATTAAAGTTTATTGCTCCGGTAAGAATACTTTACCATTGAAAGCTCAGTTAATTGACATTCATAAAACATTATTGTATATTATCCTTCTTGTGGGCAATTGTTTGCTCACTCTTGCACAAAACAATGCAGATGAAGTTAAGAAGTTTGAAGAGCTTTCTACAAGCAAGGGCAAGGACAAAGTGCTTGATTAGACGACAACATTTAATTTATCTTTTATTTATGAAGCTTATGCAATAGATTTAATTATGATCATGTTTTAGTTTTTCGCTGATGATTGTAATAAAGGTTAGATGGCCTGGGATTTATTTTAGATTATGTAACCCTTTAATGGGAGATTGATTGTTTAAACCTTTGAGTTTAATTATATCCTTTGTTTATAGGTAGTTAGTTATGATTTAATTGGACAGTGAACACCAAATCGGTGGGATTGAAGTTTTCGGATTTGGGGGTGTCACAGAGGACAAAAAGCCGAGAATGCAATTATTCTAGAAAAGTCTAACTGGAGAAGCCAGTGCATGGTAAACTCGACTTGACAATGCCAAAATCCACAGCTGGGAAGACTGGCTCATGCCTTCCTAAATCAATATAGTTTCTAATCACAAATAGCACCAGATCGGTATTAGGTGACTAAAGTCAAGAAGTAGAACAATAAGTCATTCCGTGTGTATGCACAAAGATAGAGGTGAATAGTAGTTCAAGTAAACCCGCCTATGAGCGAAAATGAGATGGTGATGAATTTCATAGACATCTAAGAGACACCTTACTATGAAAGGGTCCTAGCAGGAATAGGTAAACTATTCTCTGAAATGATAAACCATGGACAGATGGCAGAGATGGGTCTGAAAGTGTGCAAGATTAAAAACCTCACGGCCTTGGAAGTGTTTGTCGAGCATATACAGTCTAACAACTATGCCAGTGTTCCCAAAGGGATATCCAAAAAGGGCGATAAAGATGTATCCCTCATTTTACAGGGGCAAGCTAGGAAACCCAACCATCGTCCCCTCATTTGGAAGAAGGAAGGCAATCTATCATTTCAACAACAGGGTGCATTCAACCAATGCCAAGACAGAAAGAGAAAATTTGAAAGAATAGAAAATCAGGTTTTCATTCCACTAGGCGATTCCCTTGAA
Organism: Panax ginseng; assembly: GCA_020205605.1. NCBI lineage: Eukaryota > Viridiplantae > Streptophyta > Magnoliopsida > Apiales > Araliaceae > Panax > Panax ginseng. The sequence continues at coordinate 102,683,882 of CM035137.1, forward strand.
AATGTATTGGCATTATTAATGGACCACAAAAAGATTACCGAATTGGATCCACCTTTGGATCCAAAAAGTAAAAGATACAATCCAAGCCTGAGATGTACTTACCATTCAGGGTCTCCAGGACACGATACACAAGATTGTTTGTCCTTAAAGCATAAAATCCAAAATCTGATCTAAAGTGGTGATGTTGTGGTCCAACAACCTAACCATGCAAATGTCAACACCAACTTTCTAATGTAACATGATACAGTGGGAGTGAACATGATCAGATTAAGAAGCGCCAAAATGTGTACAAATTGCAAGTACATAAGAAGGATGGAGGAATACCCCCAAAGGAATAAAATAAATGTCCTAGAGTAGAAAAATTCGGAGGAGGGTATGACAGTAATGCAAAAATTGGAGACGATCCAAAATGAAGTAACTCTGCTAGCTAAGCTAATAGTGTGCAAACATTAAGATACAAGGAAGTTTTTTACTAAATTATCAAGAAATAAAGAGCAAGAAGAGGTTAGCCAGAATGTAAGCCTATCTCCCTCCAAAATAATCCAACTGACTGAAGAAGATCAAAGCAGGCTGAAATGATAGGAAAATTGGAATGATAAAATTACTAGAAGATCTCTCCAGCGGAAAAATCGCCCGGAGGAATGCGAATTCCTAAAGAGGAAATATCAAACAACATTCCAAACACTAGTAAACCCCCAAAATCCTACAGCACCGAGAGTCGGGGAGAGTAGACTGAAAAGGGTATTCACGCCTTTGGGATTCGTTGGAAAATATGTTAGCACTGTTGGTTGCGTATAAAAAGATCACTGAGCTTGCTCCACCTGCTAATCCCAAAGGAAGGCATTATGATCTCAACACTAGGTGTGCTTATCATTTCGGAGCATCGGGACATGCGATCGAGGAATGTTGGCATTTGCAACACAAAATCCAGAATTTCATTAAAAATGGAGAAGTAAAGATAGAAATCCCCATGATAAGAAAAGGCAAAAGGGAAATGAAGAGCTTAAAATTTCCACTTGAGACAGAAAGTTCAAAGGAAGTGATGGCTATGAGCACCAATCCTGGCGGAACACAAGGTGAGCCCATCATAATAGAGGAGTGGTAGAGGAAACAAGACAACCCACAAAAGAGTTTCCTCCGTAACTGTCAAACACTTTTTTAACAAAAGTTAGCAACCACATTCCTAATTTTACCCTCCTGGATGATGAGGAGGAAATACTGATCCTTCCCAGTGTAGAAAAAGCCAAAAAGCAAAGTTCCTTACGAGAAATAAAACAACAGTTTGAGAGAGACTTCATAGTTAAATCCTCTCAAGCCCATAAAAAAGATGAAGGAACAAATGAAGAAGAGGTGGTGAAGTTGTCGGGGAAGCCAACTCATCAAGGAATTAAGAGTTCACCCCTTGAGGGATGTGCTGAATTAGGAGGCAATCAAGTTATGGCAGTGATTGAAGATAGTCATAACCAGGAGGTAACTTCTATTGTGAGCCTCAAAGGCAACATAACTACTAACAATTGGACTATCAAGCCTTAGCTAGCCAGAAAGATGTAGATCCAGAGGATAAAGTTGTGAGTTTCAGGAGATGTGGGGATGGTATCACTTTCTTAGTGTTATATATTTTACTTTCCATGCACATAAAAAATAGTCTTTTAATATCCAAGTGTGAACTACTTAGACCTGATGTCCTCGCATAGGAGTACGTAAGCACCCATATCTGGTGCGGTCTAACCCCTACAAAAATCATAAAACCCTTTCAATGGTTCAACGATCACCATATATAACTCTTCAAATCTCATTAAGCCTGAACTATATAAGACCTGATCTCCCCCATACACGAAAGTCTGTAGGCAGCTATCTATGGTGCGGTCTAACCCTCAAAAGAAATATCAAAACCCAAATACCAGTCTCAAGACACCAAATTAAACCTGAAAAGCCTAAACCCAAGAAAAATCTTCAAGATCGACGACCTTGGTTGAGAATATACAATGTCACCTCAATGTCATTCCATCAAATTCGGAGCAAGTCTCTAAAGGAAGAGGTAATAATATATTAAGACAACCAGTCTAAATAATAAAATAGCATTCATCCTAAGATGCTAGGCTTCAGTAACTCATCACTCCTGAAGTGCGAGAAGACTTGATCTTCTTTGACCTACAGAAGTATAGGGGCGACCGTCATGGAAAAGTCTATATCAAACCCGACGACCTATTCCCTAAGAAAAAGGCCACAAATCAAACCTTGCAGATAAAATCAAACCTGGCTGAACCATCACATCACAAACCAAGCTGAGCTTTTAGACACCCTCGGTCACAAATCTTAGTCAAAAAAAAAAAAATCATCAAAGCCAATTGCTCTTTCACATAAAAAAAATGAACGGGCATCCAAGCATCAAAACCACAATCCATTACCTTTTCACCATATGGGTCTAGAGGTAAAAGACTCTTGCGATCTTGGCATCTTATTAGCCCATCTATCAAAGCAACTACCCCAGATGACAAGCAAGGCTGGGGCAATTTTAGTATCGACAAAAACCCGATATTAGGACATCTACAACAAACAAGACTGGGGCAATTTTAGAAATAACAACAACACAACACTGGGGCATTCATCAACCATCCTAAGAAGGAAAATGCAGCAGTCAACACCATCAGCATCGTCCGTCATCATCGAAGCTTTCCTCGTATCATCTCACTGGCGATCCAGTACGATCATTCGTTCTTTTCCAATTATAATTTTCTTAGAATACAACACTCCATATATGTGGTATAACTCTTTCATCACTCTATGTGCTTTCAGTCCCTATTTACATGCATTTGCGATAATATACATGTTAAGTATTCTTAGAAAAAGGTTTTAAAAGAGAAGAATTTTGCTTAACTTGTTATAAATTGGATTAATTTTGATAAGCGTCCATGGAGAAAGAATCACAGGAATGGTTAGGGAATTAAGACTATTCAACCTTTTTGATTTTGCATGACATCCTAGTTTAAAGCGCTAGTTGAAACAGAATTGACCTCATATGCATGTCTGCACTTTGCGGTTTCCCTGAATCTTAGTTGTGGGGTATGAAACTATGGCGACAACAATGAAAATTAATGAAAAGAAAAATATAATTAGTCAGCTTAATGTCTTGAATCATGGCTTGTGTTACTCAAGTAATTAAGCTTGAGGGGTGTCTTTTCATCTAGTGCCTTAAAGTTGTCTGGTTTGGGAATCAACAGCCCAACGCTTGCTACATGGGTAACCTAACGCCTAAGAAAATGAGCATTATAAGAAGAAGAAGGTGAGACTTGAGCAGATCTGAATTATGGACTGGGTTACTCGAGTAATTAAGCCTGAGGGAAGTCTTTACACCTAGTGCCCTAAAGCCGTCTGGTTTGGGAGTCACCGGCCCAACACTCGCTACATGAGTAATTTAAGCCTAAGAAAATAGACCTTACAAAAGCTCAGGCGAGGAGCAAATAGAGTAGACCACCTGACTTATCTCAAACTGTGGCCTCTGTTACTCGAGAAAGTAAACCCTAAGGAGTGTTTTACACCTAATGCCCTAAAGCCATTCGATTTGGGAGTCATTGGTCCAAAACTCATTAAATGGGTAACTCGGAATAGCCTAAGAAAACGAAACAAGTTAGGCGAAAGAAAAAGAAAAAAAAGAAAATTTGAATTAAGAAAAATTTGCAAGGTCATGGAAATGAAATCCCTGCTAAGAGTTGCGTCACTCATAGGGCACATGTCATATGAAGTTAATTCTGCGAAGAGCGGTGCCTAGAGTAAAGATGAAATATACTACCCATGCACAATGAACATGGTAAATATTTTCTTGCGATTTCATAAATTGTTAAATGAAAATTTTGTTAAAATAAAAAATTAAACATGAAAGTGATGAGTGGGATTTGTACCCGCGAATCGAGCACTTTAAACCTTCAGAAGTTGCTTGTTTGTCTTATTTTATACTGCTTTTATATAGTGTTTGCCATTATTTGGCTAAAAAGTACTTTGCATGGATTATTAGGTCATTTTCAGCTTTTAAAGGACAAAATTATCATTTTCTCACAACCGGTGCCAGATTTGCTTTGTTAAGTGGCGCCGTAATGCCTTCCTTTGACAACTCAGCTAGTTCACATAACAAAGATGGTGCCACGGAGTGACTTATTGACTAGACAACTTTGACTGGCGCCTGTCCAAGGAAAAAGGGTGGCGCCTCAGCGCCACCTCCGGCTTCTAGGAAGACAGCTGTGTATTAATGACCTAAAATGCTTATCACTAAAAATTATTAGTTGAAGAACTTAGAAAATAGTTTAGAGGGAGAAATAGCTTAGAAGAGGAACAAGTTGGTTCTTCAAAGAAGAAAATTTCATTGTCTCCTTCATTGCTCAGATTCTACACGGTGAAGAGAAGAATTATAGCTTGAATACTTCAAAACAAGAGTTTTCTTTATATAAATCTTCTATTTATTTGTGTATTTTGAGGATGTTGAATACATTGATAATGTTGTTTAGTTCTATAGTTATGAACTAATTACATTTATAGGATTACAATGTAACCTAATGAGTAGTTTAATTAAATTTCTCTCCTATTTATTACAATGACTAATGTTTGAATGCGTTAATGTATTTCATGCTTATTTATTGATTACTTGGATAAGTAATTGATATGAGGATTAATTAATATTGGAAAATGGATTTTAATGCTTAACCCTAAATATAATATCACTTTTTATGATCATTCGAAAAGGAATGAAAGCATATCTTGCATAATAGAATAAGAATATATCTATTTGCCTTGTGTAACCATTGAGAATAAAAGCTTAATGACTTTTAGTTTAATTATTTTCACCATAGGAATATTATGATTTATTTAGCTAAGAGATTTGCATTTGACCATCGGAAGAGGATTATGTGTACAAAGTATTCTCAGTTGACCATTATTATAATTTGTTAGATAATTGGAGAGTTAGGAGATTATGGGAAGCCTTAGGGTAGTTATAATCCTAGCTTGTCATATTTTATACAACTCTTTCTCACCATTTACTGTTTTAATCATATTACTTTAACACACCATCTTTATTTACTTGTTTAGATAAGACCAAATTGATATAATTTTAGTATATGAACAATCTTAGTACTATTTCCCTATGGGTTCGACACTCAACTTATTACTGTATTACTTATTTTATCGCATATACTTGTGCGTGTTTTATTGATCATGAAAACGACCAACAAGTTTTTGAACCGGGGTAGAATGTGCTTCTTTTCAACTCCAGACTAAAACTCTTCCCCAGGAAACTGTAGTCCAGATGGTCGGGGCCATTCAAAATTATGAAGTTTTATCCGCATGGTGCTATTGAGGTTGAGGACCCAAATTCTACCAAAATTTTCAAAGTGAATGGGAAACATTTTAAGCATTACTGGGGCAACGACGTCAACTGTCAAATGACATCTATTACCCTTGGGGACCTGGTATGATCCGAGGAGAAATAGTTAAGCTGGCGACTTTAAAACAAGCGCTCAATGGGGAGGCAACCCCATTTCAGTATCATTGTCCTACTTTCTTACTTTTTGTAGGCTAATAGTATCTTTTCATGAAATATAGTAGTTTGGTATGAGTTTAGTAGGTTCATATGTTGTTAAGTTTGCGTTTGTTAAGTAGTGTGTTAATGGTAGCGTGTCAATATGTTTTGGTATGATTATAGTAATATAGTTCAGTTAGCTATATTGTATATTTTTGAACAAAGTGTCAAATTTTCTATAGTTGTAAGCTAAAAATTTTGGTAATGCTTTTGTTAAATGTATAGGTTCAGTAGAATCTCAGTTTTGGTGTTTGTTGTTCAAGGAAATTTCTAAGTTCCTAATAGCCTAGTTTTGGAATTTGTAGTTTTTAGTAGTTAGTTATATTTATGAAGTTTTTATATATGTATAACTTTTAGTTTTTAACTGTTAATTTAGTCTTATTAAGTGTTGGTCTGTATATATATTCCTTTTGCTGAAGAATTTTTGTGGCCTATGTTGGGCAAGTGTTTTAGTTTGCCAGCTGAATGTCTTAATTTTTTTTTCCTGGTACAGGGCCGGCACCGTGGCACCACCAATTTTCCTTTCAAGCCATGCCGCATTGCCTACCTCAAAACCTAGAATTAAGGTCCCGTGCCACAGTGCCTCCAGAGGCCTTGCATCACGCACCGCAGTGCCTAAAGCTCCCCGACCTACTGCTAATATCCATTGCGGCGCCATTTTGTTCTTGGTCTTGTGCCGTAGCGCCTTGATAGATCCTAGTTTAAATACCAGGCCCTGCAACGCCTAACAAAGAAAGATTCGCTGTGCTGCAGCGCCGATAATGAATTTTTGTTGGCTTAATTAGGCAGAACTCGGTAGACTAAGGCATAAAACACCCCTTTCTCTTGATAGCAGCCCCAACTAGCCCCAAAGTTCCCAAAATCACCAATCCTCTACCCAAACTCATACAAAACTAAATTGAACCCCCATTCAAGTGCTCCATTCAAGAATTGTTTCCATAAATTGATTTTAGCCAAGGGTTCTCAGTTAAGGTATTTGAGATTCTTATTTTTCCAAACAAACTTGAGTTTAAGTTTAGTTCTAATCTTTGATTCTTTTTAAGATTTTTTTGGGCTTGCAATTGTCTATCTGTTTTGGATTGATTTCCATTGAGGAAAATCTGGCTAGAGGGTATTCAACCAAGGGCTGTCAAGGTAGAGTTTGGACGACGCACACAAGGTGTTCGACAGTTGGCGTAAGTCAAATTTTGGGTTATTTTGGGCGCATTTTAGCTTGGATTGCAATGGTATTCAGTTTTAAATTGGCACACTTTGGCTTGAATTTTGTTGAGTATACCTTTGAATCAGTTTGGATTATTCTAGGGCATTCACTTTGGCATTGGCTTGGCAATTGTTGGGGTTGCTCATTAAATGCAAATTTGGCATTAGATTGCATTAGTTTGGCATTATCATTTGAATTGGTTATACTAGCCACATCAAGCAACCACTCTGACATGGCATCAAAATGCCCACGCTCCGATGTTAACTCCTCCCAACTGGCTAAGAAATGGAACGTAACAGGATTTATCCGAGAAGAAGTATGGGAGAAGTATAATTCAACCATTCTCAACAAGAGTATGGTTCCTGAGAGAGGCCTACGACCGGACCTGTGGAAAGATGGCGAAATGTGGACCATGATAGTAGAGAAGAAATGGGCGCAGTTCACAAAGCAACCTGATAATGCAGTCATAACATTAGTTCGTGAGTTCTACTCCAATGCTAGTGTTGAGGGTCCCGTTGGACCTGTGGAAAGATGGCGAAATGTGGACCATGATAGTAGAGAAGAAATGGGCGCAGTTCACAAAGCAACCTGATAATGCAGTCATAACATTAGTTCGTGAGTTCTACTCCAATGCTAGTGTTGAGGGTCCCGTTGTGGTGACAGTTCGAGGTCAGCTGGTTTCCTATGACAGTGCGACATTGAATGCCTACTTCCAAGTCCCAGGCCACATCAAGGACTACTTAGAGGATGTTATTTCAAGCTACAATCTTGATAACATCATCAAACGCCTGTGCAAGCCTGGGACAAATTGGAAAACAAACTAGTACATGGGGGAGAAGATAAGCTTCCCTTAGACAGCGCTCAATAACTATGGCAAGGCTTGGTACAGCTTTATCTATGCTAGTATCATGCCCACCCACCACCTCAGCGATGTCAGAAAGGAGTGGACCATCCTAATTTTTGCTATCATCACTGGTTGAAGCTGAACATTGGCGTCGCTATTCAAGAATCCATTATGAAGGCCATCAAGGGTAATTCATCTGGAGGGCTTCCTCATCCTTTACGGATAACCTAGCTGTGCAAAAGAGTGAGAGTTCAGAGGCTTCCAAAGGAGCTGATAGACTTGCCCATGGCTGTCATTGACCATGCCCTCATCAAGCGCTATGGAGTCTGGGAAGGAGCTGATATTTACCCTCGCGGTGAAAGTTTCTTGCCTGCTGCTCAGTCTCCATATTCATTAGAGGTTGGGCCCTCTACTCAGGCTGTCGAGCTTAGTGCATTGTCATCCAGTCCATTGGCAGACATCCTGGATTACTTAAATCTCCTGCACCACAAAGTTGATAGACAGACACGGAATAGACACGGTTGCATAGAGGCCATATCTATTCACCTATTATCACTTTGAGTTTGCCACCACAGTGGCAAATATATATTCGCAGTTAGGCAGAGATGATTCTAAGTCAGTGCCATACCAGTTTTCCCAGTTGCCTTAATTCCCTCCATATCTACCACCATCTCCCGAGGCCGACGGCTAAGGCGACGACGAGGGCGATGTAGTATTTATTTGTCAAAGGTGTCAAGCATTTATGGATGAGATTTTTAGATTAATTTTTAATTAAGATTGCTATTGGTGCTATCTATCCTATTGAGCACATACCAACTGTTATAGCCAGTCATACTTCTAATAAACTTAATTGGTAATTTAATATGGAAAATTTAGCTCTTACAATCCTAAGTGAGTTAGTGTTAGTAAGATTTAAATCCTTATGCAAGTTCGGATACATTCTTGGTCTAATAGCATATATAAAAAAAATAAAAAATAAAAGTAAATTAAAAAAATTTATAACCTTAGTTGACTAACTAGCCAGATCTAGCTTTTAACCAATTCAAAAGTTGTAAAACTTGAACCGTTGAGCTAGAATGGCTAGGATCTAGATAGATCTAGTTTACTTTCTAGTTTTTGTAAATAATAGCAACCACGTGAGCCTAGATCTATATATAGAGGAAATGGGAAGCTTATTTGTTCGCGTATAAGGATTTGATTATTATATCCCTTGTTTAGCGAAGTTTTCAGTTATATGTACATATTATGTTTAAATATACGTTTGTTGCAATATATATTTCATGCAAGCTTTTAAAATGATGTCATGTGAGCCTAGGAACCATAGGGTTGACGATTCAATCAATGGATCTAGATCCGGTTTATATGATGAACTTATTTAAAGTTGTACAACCAGCTTGCAATCCATTGTACATGTAACTACGGGGTCTTTAAATGGTTACCCGAATTTAAGGCCTCAAAATAGTGAAAATTATGGTTTGTGATGCTCGAGCTTACTTTGATAGCTTACATGCCTATAAGGAGCCCGACCCTTGTAATTAGTTTATATTTAACCTCGTAAATGCTTCACATCTCGAGAAATAAAATCAAATCAAGCAGAATATGGAATAAAATTGAGGTATCAAAAGTTTTTATTCCTATGCGAGCGAAAGGGTTTGAAAATAGATTTTCAAAACATCATTTTCATATGCATGTTAAAAATAAACATTTTAATAAGTCAAACTCCTTCGTATATAAGTTTAAAAAGGTATAACACTACTTTCAAATAAAGCATTGTGAACAGATTTATATGGATCACACACACACAATGCATAAGGAATGAAAAAGTAGTAGTAATCGTGTTTCACGGAAGTCGGGGGGTGCCTAACACCTTCCCCTCACTTAAACAAGCCCCCGAACTCTATGAATCTCAATTTCCAGAACAATTAAATGGAGTCACATATTGGGCCATATTGCAAAAAACTTTTAAAATTCGGTTGAGTTTGTAGAACCATTTGAACTCATACAAACTAGCGGCTCTGTCCAATTTGGCCCAATCATTAAAATCAATCTTTTCCAAATCATCGACATGTATGTCGGTCTTTTCTAAAATCTCACCCTTTAAGAAAGATAAAACCAAACATAACGAAATCTAAAGGGTAGAGATTGTAGTAGGAAAAACTCTCGGCATCGACACGCGCCAAACCTTAAAACACGTCGATCGCAGATCCAATGGGTAATCATCCCATCCACGAAACCATCAGGTACTTGGAAAGATAAAAGGGACATGGAATGACCTAGCATACGACCAACAATAATCTGATAAGAATTGGGCAAACTATTATACCAAGCTCTAAGGCTTGTGGCTATTCGATGAGGCAGAAAATGCTCGAGACGAGCAACTGATGAAGAGGTTATCTGTAAAAACTTTGTCAAAAAGACCATTCAGGGGTTAATCTCTATCCAATCATTCATATATATATATATATATATATATATATATATATATATATATATATATATATCAATGAAATACATCAGTTTTATATATAGATCAATGTCATACCTATGATACATATGGAAATATAAAAATAAAAAGTACAAGATAATGGAGCACCTGCACCCAATGACTAACAAGATGCCTAGACTATCCAGAAAAGTACTGGAGTCATCAAGCTGGTCAATCTGAGCCAGATCCTCCTAAGTGTGCAAGACCTACATATCTGGGCGATAGTCAAAGGGATCCCTTCCATTAGCAAAGCCACCAGTGGCTGACGGTTTAGGCTCGGGTCCATGGGAATCAAAAGTATCAACCTTTGATGGATCCCAACTCAAGTGTCAAATAAAGAGGGACATCCGCTCCAAGCGATGTGTCAAATTAGCAATCTGTGACAGATGAGTCGACTCTCGAACACAAGGCACTCATTTAAATCATTTAAAAGCCTTAGAAACCTTGAAAAAACCCTCAAAAGTGGCGAAACTAGGGAAAAAAAGAAAACTCGATGTTGAATGACGAAAGACATAAAGGTGTAATCAGAATCACATTATCAATAACTGATCTTGTAATCCATTGGCATTGACCCCAACGCAGGCATCAAAAGTACTCGATGATAGAATACATTGGCATTGAACCAAGTGAAGGTATCAACAATACCCATTGATGAATCTGCTGGCATTGACCCCAGTGAAGGCATCGACAATACCTAATGATGAATCAATTAGCAAAAACCCAATAAAGGTATCGATAGTACCCAATGATAGAATCCATTGTAAATAACCCAACGAAGGCATCAGCAGTACCCGACGATGAATCCTTGGCAATAACCCAATAAAGGCATTGGCAGTACCCGATGATGAATTTGTTGGCAACAACCCAATGAAGGCATCAACGTTATCTGATGATAGAATTCGTTGGCGACAACACAACGAAAGCATCGACAATACCCGATGAAGAATCTGTTAGCAACAACTCAATGAATGCATCAGCACTACCCAATAATGAATCCATTAGAAATAACCCAATGAAGGCATCTGTAGTACCCGATGATGAATCCATTGGCAACAACCCAATGAAGTCCTCGATAGTAGATGATGATGAATCCGTTGGCAATAACCCAATGAAGGCATCGATAGTACCCGATGATGAATTCGTTGGCAACAACCTAATGAAGGCATCAGCAATACCCGATGATGAATTCGTTGACAACAACCCAACGAAGACCTAGATATTACTCAACGATAGCGATATAATTCAATATGTGATTTGCAATGCGATATAATAATAATTCAATATGTGATTTGCGTTGCGATTTGATAATGATACAACGTGCGATTTACGAAGTGTGATGTGCTATGATGTGCAATGATGTGAAATTTGCGATGCAATCAGCGTAGACATCGGAAGTACCCGATGAAGTAGTCCATTAGCATTGACCCCAATGAAGGCGTTAGCAGTACCCGATGACATCAATATAAATCATCATCCTCCCCATAATACGGGAGTAACCTTTTTAAATCTAACATTTACATATCATTGCAAACTCTATACATGGCATTTCATCATTAGATGTACCTTATCGTGCATCGAGTGTCTAGTAATCTTTGACAATTTCATTCCATTGCATTGCATAAACATGACAAAGAGGGGCATCTGTAGACACTCAAAATTTTGCTTTCCTTGGACTAACCTTGTAGGAGGGTAAAAGCATAATTTCACTTTGGAGATAACCCTGGGGGAGAGAAAAAGCATCATTTCACCCTGGAGACATCCACATGGAGAAATCAAAGTGCAACGATGCCCATACACGAAGCGGATCGAACTGGGTCGCAAAATTGAGAATGTGGCCACAAGAAGTCACCACAACAACTATTGGACTGCGAGCTATCTAAAAAACATCAGTTGACATTCCTTAGGAACAGGAAGATACCTTTCAGCTACTTGCATCATCTTCTCAGACTCCAATTCAGTCAGACTCGACCTTATTTCACAACCTTCCATAAGAACTTTCTCGGATTTTTAGGTACAGAGCTCAACTTTCACCGGACCGACACCAAAGGAATGGACTTTGAGGTGGTGGGTCCCACAGGACCCAATCGCAGGTGTACCTATAGCTAGCTGCATGTATATCTGCGACTGATTCCCAGCCCTTTATCCAGCAGCCAGCAACTTATTTAAAAAAAGGAGAAGAAGTTAGAGAGAGAAAGCAGTTCTAGAGGGAGAAACCCACATATCTTGCATTCTTTCATCACATTTGAGTTGTTTAATCATATATCTTGTATATCTTGAGTGTATAGGGTGATATAGCTTGGTCTTAAGCCAAAAGAAACTTGTTTCATTGCTTCCCAAGGTGAAAAACACTTACTTTTAGTCATTTCCTTTTTAAATATAATTCAATATACTAGATCTTGGGTTGAAAATCGGTTTGGGTAACTCGGTACCAGATTCAGATTTGACCCAAAAATATGATCCGGGTCTCGGGTTCGGTAGCCTTCCGAGCCGAATATGGGCCAAGGGCTCGTTTTTGGGTTATAAGACAGATCTCAAATTTGAGTAGAGTATATTCGCTCATTTTATGGTTCGAACTAGCCTCTTTCATCTGAACCTTACTCGATCCTTACTCGATGAACCTTACTCGTTTAAGGGTTCGGTACTTACTCGATCTCTGATAAGAAAGTGGAAAGGTTAGTCGTTTGTTTAATTAATCTCTTGATTCTTCAGACTTGAGATTTCTCAGTTCACAGTTCACACTTTAATCATGGAATCGCCTCTTCGAGGGGGTGAGATTTGAGAACCGATGACATAATTCTTCCCACTAAAGAGGTTTGATACATGAATAATTAGTGATTCAATCTCAGAATCACTAAATCCCTATTCCCAAAAGACGATTGATGAAGCTGAAGCCATGAAGATCGAAGTGTAAATGCAAGTTGTGTAAGTCAGTTTTTACATATATATATATTTTCGCCTTCTGATTACTTCTATAGTTTTGTTATACCAAAAATCCCCAATCAAAGAATTAAAACCCTAATTTTTAGCTTTCAAGTTTTAATTCGATCTTATTCAATGGAACACTTTGATGCTTCAGGTATATACATTTCTTTTCTGTTTAGTATAGATTTGTACTTTTTGTTGATTGGTATATTGGAATATGAAAGTCCAATAATAATCTAGAAGGGGGGGGGGGGGTTGAATAAATTATTACAGATTAAAACTTATCTTAGGCCTTTTTAAAATTTTGGATAATTAATTTGCAGTGTTAGAAATTAATATGCAAGACAGTAAAAATTCAATCACACAATGCACATAGATTTGTCTGGTTCACAATATACATCCTGGGTATGCTGCTACGTCCAGTCTCAAGCTCCTCTCCAAGACTTGAGATCATATTACTATCAGTAATAAATACTCCTTCAATAGGCGGAGAAGCCTTTACAAAGTTTTCTAGTCAAACTTCCATCTGTTCCCAACTAATCTATCTTGGACAGCAAGCTCCAAGCTTCATCCTCAAGCTTAGTTGTACTTCTTTTGAGTTCAGTTCTATTCTATGATCTGGTTTTGAAACAACATCCTCATCCTTACCTCACAAGTATACTAGAGACCCAACTTCCTGCTGACCTCTCTAAGACTCTGGTCTTGGTCGAAGAATTACTCGTCTTTCTCACAGGTATATAAAATAAACTAACTCTGACCTTTTCTCTGTTTACAAATGATTTTACAACAATTTGCTTCTCAAATAAGCAGATAAGAATTTAGTACATATGGATGCTTCTTAAATAAGCAGATATCAATTAAAGAGCAAATATATTTATAAAAGTTCAAAGACTTATACTTGAGAAATTATGCTTCAAATAATGCTTCTGTGTAAGAAAATATGTAAATTATGCATTGTTATAAAAGTTTAAATAACTTTTATGTTTTGAGTAAAAATGCTTCTTGAATAAGCAAATATGTTAATTTTAGCTTTAGCTCAAAAATGATTCTGTTTAAGCAGATATATAATTTAATGCAAATTTATAAAGAATTATTCTTTAAGGAGTAAAGAAAAGTCACTTTAAGTTTAAACAACTTTTAGAGTGAAAATGCTTCTGAGTAAGCAAGTAAGTTGTTTTCAACTTTCAATCAAATATGCTTCTATTAAAGCAGATATATTCACTTAAGTTTGTGAAATAAAAGTTTAAATAACTTTTATATTATGCAACAAGTATTTTATGAATAAATGAATTTATGATCAAATACTTGTAATTACAGATATCAAGTATAATAAATAAATTAGTTAAGAAATACTTGATATAACAAATATATTTGTTTAACTTAGATAATATATAACAATATTTTATCTATTATGTGAACTTTTATAAATAATGTCACTTAATACTATAAGGAATCGTACGGTTCGAATTCCTCTTGGTAGATGTGTATCTCCGTAGCCTTGCGGAGTCTAAGTACGATAAAATTTATAATTTTCACAATTGATATTTATATAAATATTTTCAATAGATCACTACGATTCTCAAATCCAGTTCGGATGACTACTCTTTTTAGAGTAGTATCTCAGTGTCGTTTTGAGCTATCAAGTGCCGTATCTATTTTACTATATTTATATTAATAATATAAATAAAAGGTTACTGAAGACTATAGGAATAAATGCGGTTGAATTCCTCTCAAGTAACCTCATGGTGCCTAGAAAGTATCCTTTTATTTGATAAATAGATGAAATATAGATATATAGAATTGTGTAAAACAATTTATATTCGTATATCTATAAATATAAATAAGCAAGAGATAATTCAAATAAAACAAATTAAATAACTTATCTCAATATGATTAGACCAATTTCTTCTTCTCAAATAATCAGAACTTTTGTAAGAAGAGAGAAAAAAATCTTTTTAGAGAGAGAGTATGTAGGAGAGAAATAAGCTTTTCTTGAAAGTGAATTGACAAATTGGAAATGAAAGGAAAGCCTCCTATTTATAGATTTTTAGGTTAGGGGTAAAATGGTAATTTAGAAATCTAATTTTGAATGAACGGTTCAGATGATTAATTTTTGAAATTAACGGTCCAGATGAAAGCTGATTTTATGCGGAAATTTTCTTATTTTCACCTGGGCCAAAAATCATCAACTTCGCATTAATTGTTCAATTTGACCACATGTTGGTTTGTAAAAGTAAATTGCCAATTCATGCATGCATATTCAGTTTATATATATATATATATATATATATATATATATATATATATATATCGATTTTATACTACTATAAATTTAATACATTAGGGAGAAGAAAAATAACTGTTATATATCGTTACATGTTAGTTTTTCAAAAATTTAAAATTTTTGATGATTGCGTAAATTGAGGAGGAGCTTTTATGGAAAATATTTTTAGTTAATTGTCATCATTAAAAAGGGGGAGATTGTTGGGTCTCTAACTTTTAGGTTTATTTTGATGATAACAATAATT
This sequence comes from Panax ginseng, assembly GCA_020205605.1. Lineage (NCBI taxonomy): Eukaryota > Viridiplantae > Streptophyta > Magnoliopsida > Apiales > Araliaceae > Panax > Panax ginseng. The sequence continues at coordinate 102,699,431 of CM035137.1, forward strand.
AGTAAATAAATTAATTAAAAAGGGTAGAATCCTCTCCATATGATTTTTTATTATAATTATTTTAGTTATCTTATTTACTTTGACCAAAAATATTTTCTAAATCTTATTTAATTGATTTTCTTGATCTTGATGTTTTAATATGTTAAATCAATTGGGTCATGCATTGCGGGACAAAAATCATATGTTGACCATCAAATACTTGTTTGACCAAATTTGAAAAGAAGATGGAGATTTTGATTAAATCATTTTTGACATATGGGCATTTTTATATTTATTCTCAAATTAATTTTATTATTTAAAGATTTCAAAAATTATTTGAAGTTATTTTAAAATTGAGCAAAATTATTGTATTCCTTATATATATATATATATATATATATATATATATATATAAAGCTATTTATATTATATATATTAACAAGATAATCTATGCATGCATTAATAAACATGCAAGTTAGCAACTTTAAAATATATTATATATATAAAGAATACATGCATGCTAATATCATATTACATCCATGCATACTAACGTGAATGTATTAAATTTATAGCGGTATAAAGTAATCTTGATATATATATATATATATATATATATATATATATATATATATATATATATATATATATATATATATATATATATAAACAATAAAATAATTTTGCTCAATTTTAAAATAATTTAAAATAATTTTTGAAATCTTTAAATAATAAAATTAATTTGAGAATAAATATAAAAATGCCCACATGTCAAAAATGATTTAATCAAAATCTCCATCTTCTTTCGAAATTCGGTCAAACAAGTATTTGATGATCAACATATGATTTTTGTCCCATAATGCATGACCCAATTGATTTAATATATTAAAACATCAAGATCAAGAAAATCAATTAAATTAGATGTAGAAAATATTTTTGGTCAAAGTAAATAAGATAATTAAAATAATTATAATAAAAAATCATATGGAGAGGATTTTACCCTTTTTAATTAATTTATTTACTAATTATTGTTATCATCAAAATAAACCTAAAATTTAGAGACCCAACAATCTCCCCCTCTTTGATGATGACAATCAACTAAAAATATTTTCCATAAAAGCTCCCCCTCAATTTATGCAATCATAAAAAAAGTTAAATTTTTGAAAAACTAACATGCAACAATATATAACAGTTATTTTTTTTCTCCCTAATAATATTTTTCTTCTCCCCCTCTGTCATCATAAAAAAATGTGGGAAAAGAGTAGTATAAATTACTTTTCAGAACCTGCAGAAGAAGAGATTTAGAATAAAAAAAAAATTCTTTTAAAAATTTAGTTGCCTCCTACATGATTTGAATTTGTGTGGTTGCCTTTTATTGACCAAAATTACTATACAAGAATGGAGATTATTTACCGTTAGATGTATAGAAATTTAAAAGAATGTTCCACATTAAATCTATTATTTATATATATAGATGCATAAATAATTATGAGAAAAACTGATATTTGTCATTTGTACTTGAACAATTATAATGATCTGCATAGTCAGAATCTTTTTCACCTAATTTCATTTGCACTTCTAGGAAGATGTTTAATTCTTCTTCTATGCTCATTTCAAAATCCTTACTCACGCTTTTAGAGAAATCATTTTATAAAGTAATATCAATAGACCCAACAATGATGTCGTCAGTTATTTTTAGTAGAGTCAGCTTAAGACATACCTGCAACATTTATCAATTTCAGGAACTGGTACCCTTTAATAAGAAGGGTCGTTTGGGTGACTTGTCCACTTTGTATAAGGAACATTTGTGTTTTCCTTTACAAAAATGGGTACAGATAATCAATCTTAGTAGACAAGAGCATTTTATGAGTAGCAGGTCTATAAGATGCATGATTTACTTTATTATTATATCCTGAAAAACTTTAATTGAAATTTCTGTGAGATTTTTGACTTTTATTATAAAACTCTTTCCTTGATTAATAATTGGTGTAATGTTTGTTCCTTTAGGCACCCAAATCATTTATCCTTTATAATTTCCATTTTAAGCATTACACATGTGAAAACAATGACAATTTCTGTTACAGTAAGAACATTTAGTAAATGGAGAAGTATAATTTTCTTTTACTTTACTTTTAAAAAGATAAAGTCCTTTATTTTTTCTCTTACTAAATTCTCTAATGTATCCCAGTGCATCTTTGTTAAAATCGCATCTTTGTTGATTAAGCATGACATTAAGGTTTTCTTTCCCTTTTGTGAACTTAAGAACTATAAAATTTAATTCGTCATGTTCTTTAGTTAAAATATTAATTTGATCTATTAAAGAAGAATCTTCATTTTGTTTTTCTAATTCTATTTTTAGAGATGCATTTTCAAAATTAAGATTTTTAATATCTTCACTTAACACTTGGATTTTTTATTTGAGAATTTTCATTAATTACAGCAAGTGTTGAATTTTCTATTTCAAGATTTTTATTTACTCTTTTAATTTGTTCTAATTCTTCTTTTAAAGAATCATTTTCCAATTTTACTTCATTTAAACTTTCAGTAGTTATAATCAAGTTTGCGTTTTCCATTTTCAGATTTTTGTTAATTTTAATTAATTTTTCTAATAAAATTTTTAATTTAATAAAATCTTCTTTAATAATTTTATTATCTTCATATGAACCATTATATGCTTCTTGTAGTTTATGGTGTTTTTCATTTATATTATCTAAGGTATGCATGACAAATAAAGTAATAGATAATTGATGTTCAAAATGTACCTCAGATCTTGGTGATGACTCATTGTTTGCATTAAGCACAAATTTGCAATTTCCTATATTTGTTCAGCAACTTCTTCTTGATTTAGAAGTAAATCTTTGAAAGCAATTCCTTTCTTTTTGATATCTGTATCTGATCCTTCTTTTTTGACTAATATGTCGACTTCGTGGGCACGCAGATTTCCAATAAGGCTATCAAGAGGATAAGTAATTAGGTCTTGCCTTTCCTTAATAGCAATAACCTTCATGTTCCAGATGGATGGAAGGGGTTTGAGAATTCTTCTATTTTTCTCATTATACTACAAAAAAATCGGTCATTGGCGACGGGCTATGCCGTCGCCAATGACTCTCTTGCCGTAGGCAATGAGGTCATTAGCGACGATAAGGTCCATCGCCCTTCCCGTCGCCGTATAGGTCGTCACCCCTAGTTCCCGTTGCTCGCCGTCGGCAAGTGTCATTCCCGACGGGGTCATTGTCGACGGCTGGCCATCGGCAATGAGTCATTGGCTATAGCATTGGCGACGAACAGACCGTCAAGAAAACTATTTTCAGAAAATTAAAAAAATAGTCACTGCCGACGGCATAGCCGTCGCCAATGAGTATTTTTTAAAATTTTTTTTTGAAAGCTTGAAAATACCCATGTTCATTTACATATATATAATTATACCAGTTATAAACTAAAGAAAAATAAATAATTCTTCACGAACACATCTCAATAACAATAATAGCTTTTGTTATATCAACCATCAAATAAGTAAAGAACGTAATGACTTATAGATAAAAGTCGTACGATGTAAATACAAAATGTAATCATAAACAATCAATATAGTTAGATACATATACCATCAACCTAACTACATACTAAACTCTAGTCTGTACAACTCAAAAGATGTATAAATATACATATATGAAAGTTAAAATATAAACATAATGAGTACTACAACCCAAGATCAGGAATGTCAGTATCATCATCGTCGCCAGTCCCACCGCCGATCCCACCTACGGTCCCATCGCCGGTCCCGCCTCTGGTCTGACTGCTGGTCCCACCCTCTATAGTCTCATCAGCATCAATCTGGCAGTTATCACCATCTCCACCATGGACATCACCTGTGCCACAGGCTCCACCTGTCGAAGTCTCATCAATAAGACCCCACAAAATTAAAATATTAATAACGAATTCAGAAATAGAGCATATTTAAATTAGTTTTGTTTGTGTTCTTCAAGAATTGTTGAGTTTTACAAACTTGGTGATAACTCGGTCTTCGTATATCAAAATCGAGTCTCGTAAGTTATAACGCGTGTCTAATACCTACGCGGTGCTATGTGTGTGTTTGCGTGGCATTTAGACGGCCGATGCGGGTTTTGGGATCTTTTTTAGCTTTTTGCCTAAGTGTTGGCGAGTTTTATAAACTGGGCGATAACTCGGTTTCCGTATGTCGAAATCGAGTCTCGTATGTTGTAACACGTGTCTAATACCTACGTAGTGCTATGTGTGTGTTTGTGTGGCATTTGGACGGTCGAGGCGGGTTTTTAGCTCTTTTTTGGCTTTTTGCCTAAGTGTTGGCGAGTTTTATAAGCTGGGAAATAACTCAGTCTCTGTATGTCAGAATTGAGTTACATAAATTGTTACACATGTCTAATACCTACATGGTGCTATGTGTGCGTTTGCGTGGCGATTGGACGGTTGAGGCAGCTTTTGGGCTATTTTTTAGCTTTTTACCTAAGTGTGGTTGAGTTTTGTAAACTGGACGATAACTCGGGCTCCGTATGTCAGAATCGAGTCCCGTAAGTTATAATGTGTGTCTAGTACCTATGTGGTGCTATGTGTGTATTTGCGTGGCGTTTGGACGGCCGAGGCGGGTTTTGGGCTCTTTTTTGTCTTTTTGCCTAAGTGTGGTTGAGTTTTGCAAACTGGGCGATAACTCAGTCTTTGTATGTCGGAATCGAGTCCCATAAGTTATAATGCGTGTCTAATACCTACGCGATGCTATGTGTGCATTTTGGACGGTCGAGGCGGGTTTTGGGCTCTTTTTCAGCTTTTTGCCTAAGTATTGGCGAGTTTTGCAAACTGGGCGATAACTCGGTCTTCGTATGTTGGAATTGAGTCATGTAAGTTGTAACGTATCTTTAATACCTACGCGGTGTTATGTGTGCGTTTGTGTGGCATTTTGATGGTTGAGGCGGATTTTGGACTCTTTTTTGGCTTTTTACCTAAGTGTTGGCGAGTTTTATAAACTGGACGATAACTCAGTCTCTATATGTCGAAATAGAGTCACATAAGTTGTTACACGTGTCTATTACCTACGCGGTACTATGTGTGCATTTGCGTGGTGATTGGACGATCGAGGCGGGTTTTGGGCTATTTTTTGGCTTTTTACCTAAGTGTGGTTGAGTTTTAAAAACTGGGCGATAACTCAGGCTCCGTATATCGGAATTGAGTCCCGTAAGTTGTAATGCATGTCTAATAACTATGCAGTGCTATGTGTGCGTTTGCGTGGTGTTTGGACGGCCGAGGCGGGTTTTGGGCTCTTTTTTGGCTTTTTGCCTAAGTGTGGTTAAGTTTTGCAAACTGAACGATAACTCGATCTCCGTATGTCAGAATCAATTCTCATAAGTTATAACGCGTGTCCAATACCTATGCGGTGCTATGTGTGCTGTTGCGTGGCATTTGGACGGCCGAGGCGGGTTTTGGGCTCTTTTTTGGCTTTTTGCCTAAGTGTTGGCGAGTTTTACAAATTGGGCAATAACTCGATCTTCGTATGTCAAAATCGAGTCCCATAAGTTGTAATGCATGTCTAATACCTACGCGGTGCTATGTGTACGTTTGCATGGTGTTTGGACGGCCGAGGCGGGTTTTGGGCTCTTTTTTGGCTTTTTGCCTAAGTGTGGTTGAGTTTTGCAAACTGAGCGATAACTCGGTCTCCGTATGTCGGAATCGAGTCCTGAAAGTTGTAACGCCTATCTAATAGCTACGTGATGCTATGTGTGTGTTTGCATTGTGTTTGGACGGTTGAGGAAGGTTTTGGGCTCTTTTTCGACTTTTTGCCTAAGTGTTGGCGAGTTTTGCAAATTGGGCGATAACTCGGTCTCCGTTTGTGTGGCGTTTGGACGAGTTTTATCTTAAGTTTATCGAAGCAATACAATTACAAATTACATAAATTAAATAAGGAAATACATAATTTAATTATTTTTACCTATCGAATATATGGTGGAAAGATGTTGGCAAGACAATCGCTTACATACGGATGGCCTCCTGCATTTTACACCCATGAGGTCGTTAACGGAAGCTGTAGGATCGATAGAGCCGTGGACAACCTCCTGAGCCAGCTGGTAGATCTGCTCGCGTGATGGTATGCCTGACTGCACAACATTGCTCGTCATGCACCCCTCTATGATCAGCCGAAAGAAGTCGTCGGATAATGAAGGGCCGACGCCCAATCCACTCGCATCACTACCTCCAGTGGATGGGCGTCACCAAGATCTCACAGCAGGGACTAAGGTGTAAGCTGAGACATAGGGAATGCCCACAACTCTACCCTTCTTCAGTCCCCACAGCAGCTGCGGCCAGGTCCTCTATCTCCTCGTCACTTGCACGTGGGAGACTCGCTTCATCGGAGTTTCACTCTCTCTGGGCTGCCCGCCCCATGCGAGATCCTCAAACCGTCGCTGAAAAAAAACACATTAGTAGAAGATACACAAAGTATAAAATGAAATACTACAAAAGAATATCCGAATTTTAAATACATACTAAATAAGAAAATTAAATAACTTACAACAATGCGTTCTACCTCAGGTGAGATATAACCACCATCACCTTTATTTTGGTGGGCGTGCCACCAAAACTCCAAGCGGGAGGGTGTATGCTTTAAACTCACCTCGAATCTCTCCCGGTACAGGTCGTACGTCTGAGACCCAGTGCAGTGTGGGAGATGACTCTGCTGTCGGGTAACTGAACGTTGTGCCAACATCTTCTTGAAGGCTTCATGATCCCAAATGCTGCACATCTGGTCCCACACCGCAGCAGATATGAAATTTGGCTGGACATCCTTAAGTGTCTGTCCATCAGCCATCTTCTTCCGGGCCTTCTTCTTCCAGTCGTAGACCCACTTATGCCAATTCATCTCTAGGTATCTGTGCAGAACAGTCATGCCATGGGCTTCCTACCCGTCCTTAAAACGATAATATCTCTGCACATTACACATTAAGAAGCTTAGTAGACAACATAAATCAAAGAGGTAATAGTATATTCAAATGGAATATAAAACTAGCATATGAATGATTGACATCCTACCCTAAAATCTGCAATTATCAGCTGACGTGTGCGGTCATCCACATCCTCCCACCTCATCCATGGGCTTGAGAATCGGTTACGGACGATCCCAAGCAACGTGTTCCTTGGCGTGGCGTCAAGGATACTACAATTAAAATTAATACATTGCAAATTACAAAGAATATATAATAACTAAATACTTATGTTATAGTAATACTATATAGGATTATGAAATTATCTATGAGTCCCAACACGACATATAAGCGGCGCCTGGGGGGGATTTCCTAGCAAGCCACGTTCTAGTCCCCGCGGAGGCCTACGTCGATCACCTATGTAGTGAAATACATCAATATTTATATAAACGAATATAATGTCAATACAATATAAAATAAAAAATAATAAGATGTGACCGGGATTGGCTCCGATGCCTACACCTCTTTGAGGATGCTTCCTGTTCTCCAACCATCTTTGCCATCTACGCCTCGAGCTCCTCCTGCTGATGACATAAGGCCATCATGGCGTCTTGGTTTTGCTGCATTTTCTTCCTCAGAATAAATTCCCGCTGGTTACGGCTGCCTTCTCCTCGGCCTTTCCCTTTCCCTTCGTGTGCCCGAGATTGGTTGTCATCGGCGTGACTAGCCTGACGAGGCGTATGTTGGCTGTCAGGGAAGAACTGTCATCGGAGAGAAGGGGCCGGTTCATTCAGACCCCCCCTGAGTTTTGGAACCCAGTCTATCTTTCACCGACCCCCTCACCTAGGTGGTTTGGTGGGTCTTCGTCTTTTCCTGGACAGAGGCACTATTATCTCTGCTCGCCATGGCCTGCTACCGGAAAAGTTAATTGTGAATGTAGAAAGCACTAAAAGCCCTCCTTCTAGCGCCAATTTTAACACCAAGTTTCGCCGGTGCGTTTAATCACAGAATCTACGTGCCTAAACCTGCATAATAACATATCACACACGAAGCTTGACGACTTGTACCGCCGGGGGATAGCTCCAGTGTGAGAATAAGTATAGACCGTTCACAAGGTTTGACAATGGAGGCTTTAGTGTTTAGTGCTCAAAGAATGTATTACCTCTTAGTTAAAACCCAAGCCTTGTATTTATATCATCCTCACTACCTTAGAATCCTTCTCCGAGTCGGTTTAGGACTCCTAAATATGGCAGTTACCATTATTTGGGTCCAACACAATCTCCTTAAAAGGTACACGTGGAATCCAATCCCAACACTTCCTTTGGAGTTACCTTATTTGAATATGGTTAGGACTAGAATCCTTAACCATTTAAACTCCTTATGGCTCCAGACTCTGTACGCAGGACAACCCACTGTACAAGCCCAATCAAACCGAACTCATATACTGGTCTGGGCTCCGGCCCCAAAGGACTCTAATACCCGACCCCGAACACCATACAACAAATTAGGGCTTCTACCCTAAGGACTCGGATGCCCGAACCCGAAGGCCATAAACCTGAACAGGACTCCGGCCTAGAGGACTCGGATGTCCGAACTCCGTCGACATCCCTGAGGGCTTTGGCCCAATGGGCTTAACATCCCCTTCTAGCACCAGACCTTCAGCCCACTTGGGGGTTGGTAAAACACTCCCAAACAGTAGTACTGATATATATATATATATATATATATATATATATATATATATATATATATATAGTTTCAAACATATATAATATATATATATATCTGGTTTTATACTGCTATAAATTTAATACATTAGGGAGAAAAAAAATAATTGTTATATATTTTTGCATGTTAGTTTTTAAAAAATTTAAAATTTTTGATGCTTGCATAAATTGAGGGGGAGCTTTTATGGAAAATATATTTAGTTGATTGTCATAATCAAAAAGGGGGATATTGTTGGGTCTCTAACTTTTAAGTTTATTTTGATGATAATAATAATTAGTAAATAAATTAATTAAAAAGGGTAGAATCCTCTCCATAGGATTTTTTATTATAATTGTTTTAATTATCTTATTTACTTTGACCAAAAATATTTTTTAAATCTTTATTAATTGATTTTCTTGATCTTGATGTTTTAATATGTTAAATCAATTGGGTCATGCATTGTGGGACAAAAATCATATGTTGATCATCAAATACTTGTTTGACCGAATTTGAAAAGAAGATGGATGTAACGACCCCAAAATTCATACAATTTAATTATTAACTTCGGTCATTAATAACACATCTACCTTCTGATTTTACATCATTATTCGATGTTAAACTTTATATAATGCGGAATAATTTAAACTTTTATGTCTTCTTTCTTTAATTCCCTGAATCAAAACCTTTATCATCTACATGTCTTTGAATCAATCTTATTTTATGATTCGCTTTATCACTGTTATTATATAAAATTTTACATTTCAATTCGATAACCTTTGCATATCAGATAACTCAAACTTTAACTTTACAACTCAACAAAAAACTATACATCATAAAACATTTAGTACATCTCATGAATCTTAATCATGGTATAAAGAAATAACAACTTTAGCTAAAATATTAATCTTCGTGTATTATTTCTGATCCACGTCATTCAAGTATCACATAGTGTTACCTTCAATCTTTAACCTGCAAAAATGGTTATTTGCAAGGTTGACCTCGACAGCCCGGAAAAATCTAACAGTTTTCATGCACCACGTAGCACATAATAACATGCTCAACATATATCTCATAAATATTGGACTAACATAACGTACATGTTACAGTTCATATAACAATTATAAAGATTGAGTTCCTAACTCAATCAGCATGCTTTACTCAATCAACGTAGTCATAAGTTGACTTTAACATTTCATACATTCAACATATATATAACACATCATGCTCTTTGCAATAAAGATTTAAAACAATCAAATTCACATAGCAAATAGGAACTGAAAGACTTGCCTTGATCGTTATTTACCAAAAACAGTTTAACAGCTTACAGTTATCTGCACTTCACGTGCCCTACACAATTATATAATCATGCACATCAACTATTAGTCACATAGCAATGCATAGTAGTTGTAATGTAAACTTTACTCTACATCTCATAACCCTTCCTATTATATATACACAATGTTCAATTTTATTGTGTTAACTTTTAACTTATATCTCACTGTATTTCATATTCGAAGTTCATTCCAGTGTTTAACTCTTGCTAGGACTACTTATTAGTTTTATATTAACACTATTCAATATCTTACAATATTTATTTCATTTGATTTAAAACACTTTTTACGTTCATTATCACTTATCACGGCGTTTCGACGTTTATTCGTCACATGCCCAATTTGTCTCTCTTGTGTGTGCTTAGTATGCGTATTCAACTTATCTGATATATCACTTATTAATGTTAAGCATCATTATACTTCATAATATTCATGTTCTATAACTTAGAACAACATCTATTATCGTTGACATAACTATACTTGTGTATGTGCATGTCCGACACCCTCTGATTGTCTCTGAATACGCATCAGTCACAAAGATGATCATTTTGACTATTGTTCCCGATGTCCAATTGAAAACCTTAAAGAATAAAAGTTGTAGGTGTATTCGTCCTCGTTCCGGATCATCTTGAATCACCTCAATCGGAGTTCGTATGAAAAGGTTATGCCTATTTTACTAAAACAAGTCAAAGTAGTCACACCTGACATATTTTGGGCAATTAAGCCTTGGGTACAAGCAGCAAATTTACGCCTATAGAGCAAATTTGCACCCCAAATGACTTAGGCACGCAGTCCGCATACACGTTAATGTAAATCGGACTCAAGCTACTGTTCTTCGCGATTTTTGACCCTTTTTCTCCTACTAATCTTCATAACTTGAGTTATACAATCCAAATTAGTCCGTTTTCGATCCTATGGATTCGTAATTCATATAAATACAACATAATAGAATTTTAACAATTTATAAAAACATTAACCAACCTAAAATTTGACCCAAAACACATGTTCATGCACTACTTTCAAGTTTTTAACATCTCTAGCGAACTTGATCGCCACGACTTCATTACTTAACCAATTAACCCGATTTAAACTACGTTGTTTTCGTTTCTTCACATACTAACATAATCCAACATCAATTTACAGATTATAGCAAGTATTGATCATGAAATTTTGTACTTTCTAAGCCATATCCTATAAACATAAACACTATTTTTACAATTCCTTCCTACAATCCCAATTCTCACAAATTTGACAAACAAGTATCAGTCATATATGATGGTTAACAGATTATACATACCCAATAATCTTTATAAACCAATTCTTTACTCAAATCATGAACCATAACCAATTAAAGAGAAGAAGTTTTGATAAAACACAACTAAGAACTAGGGCTATAATATTATCTTTTTAATTTCTCCATAATCTTAATTAGAAGATGAGAATATCTTGATTATCCTTCCTCTCCCTTCTTTGATTCTCACAATCACCCTTTTTTCAATTTAACAAAGGATTTCTTCTCTTTCTCTCTCAATTTCTCTCTTATTCTTTGTTTTCTCTATTCTTAGGCTTTAGAAACAAAACACGTATATCAATATAACTGATATAAACATAATACGTAAAATCTATTTTAATTATTTAATTAAATTAGAGCCTTGTCATTCCATTAGCGTAATAAAATACGCACCGATTATAAAATTGTTTATCATCAATTTACTTAATATTATCATACATGAATAAATTATTCCATAATAATTCCCATCAAATATTTACTTTATAAAATAAATATCTCAACTAAAATATTTATTTTACTTGATAATTATCTTAACTATTTATAAAATTCATAATTAAATTACATTAACATATTACATTTATATGTAACACATTACCCTCTCAAAAATAAATATATTTACATTAATTCACTATTTTAATTAAGAGAATTATTCTCAATATTTATGAAATTTAATTCATAACAATTCCATTGCCAATAAGGCATAATAATCAAATTATATTATTTCATACCCAAACTCAAAATATCTCATAATAAGAATTTTAATTATTAAATTCCTATTTTAATAACTTATAAAAATTCGGGTTCTCACATCCTTCCCTCCTTATAAAGATTCCATACTCGGAATCACCGAAACCCTACCTTACTCAGGTTTTCATCAAATCTCTTTGTTGAATAACTTCAACACTTTACCTTAATATAGGTTTTATATTTCCTACACCCAACATTCTTGATAATAAATTCTTATAAGTTTTATTTCACAACTTTCCCTTGAACTCAATTATATTTTGAGTATTATATATTCTTTAACACATTCATTTCCTTTTTCTAAGGATCGTTATCATAAACACTCAGGATATTACATTCACCCATTCTTCTAAGAATTTCGTCCTCGAAATTTTATTTATTAATCTTCATTCATTCAATCTATCAAAATAGATTTTACGCATTATGTTTATATCAGTTATATTGATATACGTGTTTTGTTCCTAAAGCCTAAGAATAGAGAAAACAAAGAATATGAGAGAAATTGAGAGAGAAAGAGAAGAATTCCTTTGTTAAATTGAAAAAAGGGTGATTGAGATAATCAAAGAAGGGAGAGGAAGGATAATCAAGCCATTCTCATCCTCTAATTAAGCTTATGGAGAAATTAAAAAGGTAATATTATAGCCCTAGTTCTTAGTTGTGTTTTATCAAAACTTCTTCTCTTTAATTGGTTATGGTGCATGATTTGAGTAAAGAATTGGTTTATAAAGATTATTGGGTATGTATAATCTGTTAACCATCATATATGATTGATACTTATTTGTCAAATTTGTGAGAATTGGGATTGTAGGAAGGAATTGTAAAAACAGTGTTTATGTTTATAGGATATGGCTTAGAAAGTACAAAATTTCATTATCAATACTTGCTATAATATATAAATTGATGTTGGATTATGTTAGTATGTGAAGAAACAAAAACAACATAGTTTAAATCATGTTAATTGGTTAAGTAATGAAGTCGTGGCGATCAAATTCGTTAGAGATGTTAAAAACATGAAAGTAGTGTATGAACATGTGTTTTGTGTCAAATTTTAGGTTGGTTAATGTTTTTATAAATTGTTAGAATTCTAGTATGTTGTAGTTCTATGAATTATGAATCCATAGAATCTAAAACGGACTAATTTGGATGTGTATAACTCAAGTTATGAAGATTAGTAGGAGAAAAAGGGTCAAAAATCGCAAGAAAAAGGTAGCTTGTGTCCCATTTTACATTAATCATGATCTCAAGACTTGTGCCCTAAGTCATTTGGGGTGCAGCTGCTATGTAGGCGTAGGCGTATATTGTGTCTATATGTTTAATTTAAGCAATTGCTACCAAAGTTTGTTAGGTGTGACTACTTTGACTTATTTTAGTAAAATAGGCATAACATTTTCATACGAACTTTGATTGAGGTGATTCAAGATGATTCAGAATGAGGACGAATAGAAATACAACTTTTATTCTTTAGGGTTTTCAATTTGAGGTCGGGAACAGTAGTCAAAATGGTAATCTTTGTGACTAATTCTTATTCGGAGGCAATCGGAAGGCGTCGGACATGCACATACACAAGTATAGTGATGTCGACGATAATAGATGTTGTTCTAAGTTATAGAAAATGAATATTATGAAGTATAATGATGCTTAACATTAATAAGTGATATATTAGATAAGTTGAATACGCATACTAAGCACACACAAGAGAGATAAATTGGGCGTGTGATGAATAAACGTCGAAACGCCGTGATAAGTGATAATGAATGTAAAAAGTGTTTTAAATCAAATGAAATGAATATAATAAGATATTGAATAGTGTTAATATAAAACCAATAAGTAGTCCCATCAAGGCTTAAACACTTGAATGAACTTCGAATATGAAATACAGTGAGATATAAGTTGAAAGTTAACACAATAAAATTGAACATTGTGTATATATAATAGGAATGGTTATGAGATGTAGAGTAAAGTTTACATTACAACTACTATGTGTTGCTATGTGACTAATAGTTGATGTGCATAATTATATAATTGTGTAGGGCACGTGAAGTGCAGATAACTGTAAGCTGTTAAACTGTTATTGGTAAACAACGATCAAGGCAAGTCTTTCAGTTCCTATTTGCTATGTGTGTGACGCCCCCAAATGTGAGTCTCTTCTAACCCGACAGATGGTGCTACACGGTACTACCATTCACATATACATTCAATTGAAAAGTCTCCAATGAACGAATATGTCTTCTATATATTCAAAATAATATTACATTTTCCCAGGTTCTTTATAACCCATTCATTCTTTCTTGTCATAATATTCAATATATTACAAACATTCACCTATACTATTACATAAGAATTCTAAGGGTTCGTCTTTGCCTTGCCCTTATCCTTGCCGGAGCCTTCGGTCCGCTCGATCTTAGCTGTGTTCATATGGTTCAAGTAAGAGTGAGCATGACTAGCTCAGCAAGTACTACAATTCTAATAAACAACATGCTTGAAGCATAGAACTCATATATCTTCAGTAACTGAACAATAGTTACGAAGTACTATTGATAATTCAAAATAGTACTTCTTTTTATTCAAAATGTTTTACAACAACAATATTCAGTTAAACATCAGTTCTGGTCAGAGACCTTGAGCATTTCATAAGTTCTTTTGAAAAGGATGACCTGGCACTAAGTGCGTAAGTCCGACATTACTTATGAGCACTTCTGGGTGATCAGCCCATAGTACTCTAAGTTGATCAACACTACATTCATTAAACGTGTATACGTTTAAGTTGTGGCAACCTCACGTGTCTGTCGTTAAACGACAAAAACATTTTAGCATACTCAGTCTTCGATTGAAAACCACACCAATATAACTTGGTAAACATTAAACATGCTTGATAGAATCATAACATAAGTCTAGCCGAAAGAATTGGCTTTGACTTCCTCATACAAAACTTCATGCGAAAGGATACATGAATTACAAAGCTTGTCTAGACTGAACTGGAACAAGGGTTAGAATACTTTCCTTCAGCGTCTGCTTACTGATTATCACACATTCACTTTAAGTCTCTAAGTCTCTACAATACATAATAATATAACGTACCACATTAGGTCACATGTAATCAAGTAGGCGTATTATTATATCTTACCCTTCATCTCAATCTAAATTCTGACTTAGATCTGTTATTATGGTTTTCGGCTTTTCATTAGGTCATCCTCATTACAATCATCTTCAATTGATTATTAACCTTTAATCATCATACATTAAGTGTCTAACAATGCCTTAACAATGTTATATTTATACCTTAGTTCATTGCTAATGAGTTATCTTTCATTCTATACTTGTAAACATTCTTATTTGTCAAAAGTCTGGGACTGGCGCCGTGGTGCCACACTTAGCTCTTCATCTCGCACCACAAACATGAAGTTAGCGATGATGCTTGACATCAATTATTTAAGACTGCAGTCAGCCACCCATTTGGTTTTTCAATAGCCATATGGCCAACTCGCGGTCTTTAGAAAAATTTTGCAGATTTTTAATTTTGTGAACTTTCCGGACGCATAACTTCTTCGTTATAAGTCCGAATTGGCCCGTTCAAAAGCCTACGGTTCACAAATTCCATACTCTACGCATTCATACAAGAATTTTATCAATTTGACTTTGTTTGCTAAAATTTCACCTAGTAGTTCATTTTACCGAAAATGATAAACGTTCGTGAACGTTCAATGCTCGTTTCTTTGTTCTAAGTCGGAATTCGGTCATTTTTGAGTCCGCAACTCTATAATGCCAAATATGACTTGTCTCCATCGAAAACCAACGTTTCCGACTTCAAACACAAAATACAACTTCCATTCCGAGTATTTTACGAATTTAACGATAATCGTCCAATCGTGTGAATTCCGGCAAAGCTTCATTACTAAACGTTCTAAATGGATTTTAATCAACACATGAACAATTCAAGTTACTTATTACACCAACTTATTGACAATGTAGGTTTTGACTTATCCTCATAATTTAATGACTTGTTTAACTTAGGAACTACAAATCCGCATGCTTAGGACTTACTATGAACTTAAGTCCATCAATTAATGTTCTCATACTATATTGAACATACTAACATCATATGATAAACATATGACAAGTTCTTCACAAGTTTATCAACTTATTTAGGTTCAAGTTGCTTATTCAACTTATTCGGCTTAAGTCCATTCATAACTCAATTCTTATATGTTCTTAGCATACATGATCATTAATTACACTTCTTTTATCATCCTATTATGATAGAGATGGAAGAATATTGGACACAAGATCATTACCTTTGATGTCTAACTTCTTCTTCTTGGAAAATCTAACAAATAAAGCTTTAACTTAAAAGTGCTTATTCTCTCTAACACTTAAGTTACTTTATAAGAGAAAGTTGAAAGGAATTTGATCAAGCAACAAATGAATTATGAGCTCTCTATTTATAGGCTTGACAAAGTGAGGGTAGAATAGTCATTAAGTACTCCACCTCCTTAATAACCTCCTTACTATTCATCTACTTAACCACTAAGTAAACTTGCTAGCCACATAAAGTACTTGATCATCACAATACTTGGGCATTACATAAAGTTCTTGCCCATCAAGTCTATCCATTTCTTACTTGGGTTGCCCCATAGATCATAGTTTATTCATTGGGCTTGCTAATTAATCTAGCTAATTTCTTGTTGGGCTTATACCACAATAGTTTGGACTCATGACATATCAAACACTTGGGCTTGAGTATCACATTCTATTGGACTTCTACCAATATACTAATACTCCTATAAGTCCATTAAATTAAATTAAAAGCCTTATCATTATACCATACATATAATTCTCGTATTCTAGTTCGTATATTAATTCGTAACATACGTTATTCCATTCTCCATACATAATAGTATAATACGTCTTATTATACTTACATTCATTACCTCGTACAATGCATACGCATCATACGATTACAACTTTCTTTCCTTAACGCTTAATAAACCTAACGTTCCCAAATTAAGTTCGCATGCGAAATATTACATTTTCCATACTTATATTATTATTACATAATCCATCTTATATTGATATTATAACATTACGCATTTCTCGAAAATTCAAAAATAATTCCCGAGCAGAAACCAATGAATAGTGTTTTTCAGAAAATTTCTCGGAAAGCTTTTATTTTCGTCTTAGAAATTCAAACACTTTAATTCTCCACGTAGTTAAAATACTATGACGTTTCGTGGTTTCTAGGTTATAGAACGACATTCATCTTACGAATACATAATAATAATAAATAATATTATTTTATTCATTATTAAAAGTATTTACAAAGGTTCGATTTTTCGGGGCGTTACAATGTGAATTTGATTGTTTTAAATCTTTATTTCAAAGAGCATGATGTGTTATATATATGTTGAATGTATAAAATGTTAAAGTCAACTTATGACTACGTTGATTGAGTAAAGCATGCTGATTGAGTAAGGAACTCAATCTTTATACTTGTTATATGAACTGTAACATGTATGTTATGTTAGTCCAATGTTTATGAGATATATGTTGAGCATGTTATTATGTGCTACGTGATGCATGAAAATTGTTAGATTTTGCTGGGCTGTCGAGCTCAACCTTGTAAATAACCATTTTTGCAGGTTAAGGATTGAAGGTAACACTATGTGATACTTGAATGACGTGGATCAGAAATAATACATGAAGATTAATATTTTAGCTAAAGTTGTTATTTCTTTATACCATGATTAAGATTCATGAGATGTACTAAATTTTTTATGATGTATAGTTTTCTGTTGAGTTATAAAGTTAAAGTTTGAGTTATCTAATATGTAAAGGTTATCGAATTAAAATGTAAAATTTTATATAATAACAGTGATAAAGCGAATCATAAAATAAGATTGATTCAAAGACATGTAGATGATAAAGGTTTTGATTCAGGGAATTAAAGTAAGAAGACATAAAAGTTTAAATTATTCCGCATTATATAAAGTTTAACATCGAATAATGATGTAAAATCAGAAGGTAGATGTGTTATTAACGACCGAAGTTAATAATTAAATTGTATGAATTTTCGGGTCGTTACAGTTGGTATCAAAGAAACTATTAGTCACATAACAATGCATAATAGTTATAATGTAAACTTTACTCTACATCTCATAACCCTTCCTATTATATATACACAATGTTCAATTTTATTGTGTTAACTTTCAACTTATATCTCACTGTATTTCATATTCGAAGTTCATTCAAGTGTTTAAGTCTTGCTAGGACTACTTATTGGTTTAATATTAACACTATTCAATATCTTATAATATTCATTTCATTTAATTTAAAACACTTTTTACGTTCATTATAACTTATCACGGCGTTTCGACATTTATTCGTCACACGCCCAATTTGTCTCTCTTGTGTGTGCTTAGTTTGCGTATTCAACTTATCTAATATATCACTTATTAATGTTAAGCATCATTATACTTCATAATATTCATGTTCTATAACTTAGAACAACATCTATTATCGTCGACATCACTATACTTGTGTATGTGCATGTCCGACGCCCTCCGATTGCCTCCGAATACGCATCAGTCACAAAGATGACCATTTTGACTACTGTTCCCGACCTCCAATTGAAAACCCTAAAGAATAAAAGTTGTAGCACTATTCGTCTTCGTTCCGGATCATCTTGAATTACCTCAATCGGAGTTCATATGAAAATGTTATACCTATTTTACTAAAATAAGTCAAAGTAGTCACACCTGACATACTTTGGGTGCAACTGCGCCCAATTAAGCCTTGGGCATAGAGCAGCTGCGCCCTACAGAGCAGCTGCGCCCCAAATGACTTAGGCTCGTTAATAGAAATGGGACCTGAAGCTACTGTTCTTCGCGATTGTTGACCCTTTTTCTCCTACTAATCTTCATAACTTGAGTTATACACATTCAAATTAGTCCGTTTTCGATTCTATGGATTTGTAATTCATAGAACTACAACATACTAGAATTCTAACAATTTATAAAAACATTAAACAACCTAAAATTTGACCCAAAACACATGTTCATACACTACCTTCATATTTTTAACATCTCTAGCGAATTCGATCTTCACGACTTCATTACTTAACCAATTAACACGATTTAAACTACGTTGTTTTCGTTTCTTCACATACTAACATAATCCAACTTCAATTTACAGATTATAGCAAATATTGATCATGAAAATTTTGTACTTTCCAAGCCATATCCTATAAACATAAACACTATTTTTACAATTCCTTCCTACAATCCCAATTCTCACAAATTTGACAAACAAGTATCAATCATATATGATGGTTAACATATTATACATATCCAATAATCTTTATAAACCAATTCTTTACTCAAATCATGTACCATAACCAATTAAAGAGAAGAAGTTTTGATAAACACAACTACGAACTAGGGCTATAATATTACCTTTTTAATTTCTCCATAAACTTAATTAGAGGATGAGAATGGCTTGATTATCCTTCCTCTCCCTTCTTTGATTCTCACAATCACCCTTTTTTTTCAATTTAACAAAGGATTTCTTCTCTTTCTCTCTCAATTTCTCTTCTATTCTTTGTTTTCTCTATTCTTAGGCTTTAGGAACAAAACACATATATCAATATAACTGATATAAACATAATGCGTATGCATTATGGGTTCTTCAGGGTCACTAAGCCATGTTTGGCTAGCACCCAAAATCTCATTTTTTAATTTATTTTAATACTCCTCTATTATATGGTACATTTGTCATACATAACCAAACCTAATCTTATAATTTCATATTAAGTTACATTGTGTTTATTAATAACTTAATTTATCAAATCACTCCTTATCAACATAATAAATTTATTTAATAAATTATTCATCCTCTAATTTAATTATTTAATTAAATTAGAGCCTTGTCATTCCATTAGTGTAATAAAATACGCACCGATTATAAAATTGTTTATCATCAATTTACTTAATATTATCATACATGAATAAATTATTCCATAATAATTCCCATCAAATATTTACTTTATAAAATAAATATCTCAACTAAAATATTTATTTTACTTGATAATTATCTTAACTATTTATAAAATTCACAATAAAATTACATTAACATATTACATTTATATGTAACACATTACCCTCTTAAAATAAATATATTTACATTAATTCACTATTTTAATTAAGTGAATTACTCTCAATATTTATGAAATTTAATTCATAACAATTCCATTGCCAATAAGGCATAATAATCAAATTATAGTATTTCATACCCAAACTCAAAACATCTCATAATAAGAATTTTAATTATTAAATTCCTATTTTAATAACTTATAAAAATTCAGGTTGTCACAATGGAGATTTTGATTAAATAATTTTTGATATATGGGCATTTTTATATTTATTCTGAAATTAATTTTATTATTTAAAGATTTCAAAAATTATTTTAAGTTATTTTAAAATTGAGCAAAATTATTTTAATATAACTTAAAATAATTTTTGAAATCTTTAAATAATAAAATTAATTTCAGAATAAATATAAAAACGCCTATATGTCAAAAATTATTTAATCAAAATCTCCATCTTCTTTCCAAATTCGGTCAAACAAGTATTTGATGGTAAACATATGATTTTTGTCCCACAATGCACGACCCAATTGATTTAACACATTAAAACATCAAGATCAAGAAAATTAATTAAATAAGATTTAGAAAATATTTTTGGTCATAGTAAATAAGATAATTAAAACAATTATAATAAAAAATCCTATAGAGAGAATTCTACCCTTTTTAATTAATTTATTTACTAATTATTGTTATCATCAAAATAAACCTAAAAGTTAGAGACCCAACAGAATACATATGTTTATCAGATTATGGACTTATGTTTTTAGTACTTATCTAAGACCTTGCTATGATTTTCTAGTGTTTTCATCATCTTTTACTCGTGCCTAATCCTTCTATTAATAGTCTGTAGCTATCAAAGAGAAAGTGGGGTTAACCCATGGTGTTGCTATACCATGTTCATTAAGTTAATACAAATATTACCCTTGTAGATATATTTTATTGCATATTTTAGCTTTTCCCTTGAATGAAGTTTTTCTGTAAATGGAATGAACCTGCAGATGCCACTAAGTATAATATATCAATTCATAAAAATGATTTCAATGGAACATGAGTTTAAACTTTCTCACAATTCTCAAACTTCAAGTTTTGCTAGAGTGATGAGTAATGAGCTACTGGCTGAGATTGTTTCAGTGACACTGATAGACTGAGAAATCATATGGTGAAGTGTCTTAATATTGCTTTTATAGTGTAGTTTTCCCTTGATTTTCCTTTCATGGAACTCCCACCAATGATTAGTTGTAGGAACTTGAGCATTCTGTAAAATGAAGTTACAATTGCCATGCTCCTGTTACTGATTTTGTAGTGTTATTAGAGTAGCTATAGGCCTGTAGCTTATTCGTCTAATAGTATAACACGTCTATTGCAATCTAAGGTGTTACTTTCTTTCTTTTTTGATAAGTTAATGTGTTGCTATTTTCTAGGATGTATTTAAAGTTTGTCCATAGTTAGGCTTGATAATAATTTAGGTTCTAGAAGAATGTCAGCTTCAAGTAGTGAATTAGTGTTCATGTCATGGTAGTGCAGCCTTTTCGATAGATTATATTTTTGCTAAATAAACTTTCATCTGTTGTTGGTCAAAAATTACAAGAATAAGTGAGATGGCTTCGGTTATTACATCATACTTGAACGTACAATGAAACTGAATGGGTGAATGCTATTAAATTCGCCTCTCGTCCAACCTGTCATTTACAATAAGTTTATATATTTTTTCTGAACTAACTAACTTGTAATTATATTAAATTTTGACTCATTTACTTGAGGTATTAAATGGGTTGGAAATGGATATTATTGACTATCTGAATTGGTGTTGTTTGGTTTTTCACTTTAGTAGTGAGAATTGATCGATAAACAGAGACTTTCCTTGCAAAATAATCAAGGAGTCTGATTTTTTTGTGCAACTTACATTTTGCCACTACAGTTCTGTTAAGATTTTTGTATGAGCTGGACCAGTCATATTATCTATAGCATTCATTCCAGGAGGGATTTATATCAAAACAAACATAACCAAAGAGAAGCAACAGTTAAAGAATGTGATAGTCAATATGCAAGTGAATCTCCACAATTTTTTTTATCTTCAATTAATTGGAGTAGGCTAAAACTAAATTCATATAATAAAGTAGACTACACAAAGGAAAGGAGAAATAAAATGATAAAACAGATAAAAATACAAAAAGCCTTTGATCAAGTATAGATAGAAGGATGAGTTAAAATAACACTGAAGCATTTGATATGCATACAGGAGGATAACTATTCTAACTGTTAAATTGAGCCGCCATTTCAATGAATATATTTAATAAAAAAAAAGGCGAGACAAGAAAGCAGATAGGTTGCTGGTTCAGCCGGCAGCTGTAATCTTGTTGTCAAAACACGTTTTATCCTGTGCAACTTACATTTTGTCACTACAGTTCTGGCATACCTTTGGAGAATGCTAAACTTAAATAAGTTTATATATAGTTCTAGTTTTTACTAGATATTATAATGCTATTTTTATGTAAGCATGACTGATTGACTGTTGTATTTTAATTTATTTGACTTTGTATTTCAAAATATATTTAGTTGAATGTAATACTCAATAAGGTAATTTTATTGTGCATGCATATGTTATATCCTTTGTCTCTAATTTTGAATTTCTGATAATTTTTTGTTTGTTTATTTGAGGTAACAATGAGATCATAAGTTTGATTGAAGACCCATCTGGACCATCTCAAGTGCCAAATACTCAAACTGAAAATCAACCTCAACTTAATGGTGATTCTTAGCCTGAAAATGCTACTGAGGTTGAGGCTAAAGTTGTGCACGAAAAAAAAAGAAAAAAAAGGCCTCAAAAGCATGACATGAGTTTACTGTTGTGACATTAAGAGATGGAACCAAAAAGGTTGAGTGCAAGCATTGCCACTCAAGGTTTGCTCTTCAGAATACAGGGTCTACCAGTCATTTGAATAGGCACATGAACTCCTATTCTATTCGGTTAGCTTCAATTTCTGGTTCCGAAAAACCCAAGCAGCATGTATTATCTTATCCTACTTTAGATGTTGAAGGTAAATCTGGTAACTTGAATTTTTTCAAATATGATAAAGAAAAAGTAAGGGAGCTTTTTGCTAAGATGATATGTGTGCATGAATACCCTTTTCGTATAATTGAGCATGAATTTTTTATATTATTTTTGAAAACTTTGAATCCAAGATTTGATCCCATTTCTAGGATGACAGTAAGGAATGACTGCATGAAGCTTTATGCTTTAAAGAAGAAAAAATTAAGGCTCTGTTTGATGGTATTAGTAGAATAAGTTTGACATCTGATTTGTGGACTTCTAATCAAACTATTGGTTATATGTGCCTCACTGCTCATTTTTGGATTCAGATTGGAACTTGCATAAAAGGGTTATTAATTTTTGTAGCATGGCACCTCCACACACTGGTCTTTTGATTTCTAATTATATTTTGCATTATAAAACCGAGTGGGAAATTGAAAATAAAATATCAACTGTGACTCTTTATAATGCATCTATAAATGATTCATCTGTAAAACATCTTAGGGATAATTTTACTCTGAAAGGTGGCCTTAATTTTAGTGGTAAAATATTTCATGTTAGATGTTGTGCCCACATTCTTAACTTGATGGTGCAAGATGGTTTGGGGATTATCTAAAATGTTATTCAAAACGTTCGTGAGACTGTCAAGTACTTGAAAATGTCTCCATCTCATCTTCATAAATTTGGTGAGATTGTGAAAAATGTACAATTACCATCTTCAAAAAGATTGATCTTAGATGTCCTCACTAGGTGGAACTCCACATATGCCATGTTAGAGTTTGCTTTGCAATTCAAGGATGTGTTCCCATTGTACAAAGAGAGAGACCTTCATTATAACTCTTTGCCTAGTAGGGAAGATTAGGACAGGGCTGAGAGGGTTTAATGAAGCAACAAATGTGTTTTCTGGCTGTGAATATCCTACTTCCAATCTATTTTTACCTGAGATTTGGAAAATCAAGGAGTTCTTGAATGAAACTATTATTGATGATTGTGAATATATGAAAGAAATGGCTTCCAAGATGAAAGAGAAGTTTTATAAATATTGGGGACAATGCAACTTACTGATGTCTATTACATCTATCTTAGATCCAAGATATAAGATGTAATTAGTTATATTTTATTTCCAAAGATGTATGTCAGTGAGTTTGAAGCAAAAAGGAACTTAACACTTATTCAAAATGCTTTGCAAGAACTGTTTGATGAATATGTGGCAGTTTACAATGCAGAACAAGTTGTTAATAGTCAATGTGAAACTTCAAGTGCTAGAAATAGTGTTAAACCAATGGTTTCTGTTGGTGGATCTAAGAGTAAGACCAAGTGTGAAACCCCAAATTTTACGAATAAAGATTTAAGTTTCTCAAAATATTTTTTTTATATTATGGAGTGAATTTGATATAATGTTTTAGTTGTGGGTAATATTTATAAATTTTGCAAAGTATGCAAGTTGTTGTATAATATCCGTACGACGGTACAATCATTGGTAGACCCCACAACGGAATTATTGTTGGATGGAGAAAACGACAAAAATATTTTTATGAAAATAGGGGCGGAAGTTTTACCGTTAATATTGTTGGACTACTCAAGAGTAAAGTAAAGAATACGCTGGCGTGGTTGCATAGTAGCATACAGTATTGATTATTGATGCTTACATGAGAAGTCACTCGCTTTTGTTCAATTATTGCTATAGTAATTCTTCGATAGTATCTCACGTTATTTGATTCAATTATTGTCAATATTTTATATATTATTAAATCAATAATTGGGACTGACAAGTTATTAACATTATTATTTGCAATATTAACGATGTCTAGAAGTTCTGCCAAGGAGAGGTTTGGTCACCTAATTGCGCGCCAATAGGGAGAAATCCTTATTGGAAAGCCCCCTCGTTCCTGGGAACGACCTGGTCGATTAATAGTGTGAATTATAATAATGATGATAAAGTTTTATTTTATTAGTATTATTAATGTAATAAAATAGAAAAGCTTTTTATATAAAACAAAATACTTTTATAAAGTTATTTGTATTATTAGACAATAATTAGAATATAATATATTTTATTATGCATAGTGTTTTGCATAGTAAAATTTTTTTATATAAAACAAAATACTTTTATAAAGTTATTTGTTTTATTAGACAATAATTAGAATATATTATATTTTATTATGCATAGTGTTTGCATAGTGCCTGCATAGTGTTTACATAGTAAAATCTTATTATATAAAATAAAATACTTTTATAAAGTTATTCATTTTATTAGATTATAAATAGAATATATTTTATTTTATTTAAAAAGATTTTCTTTTATTAGAATATTTGATTAAATCAATCTGGACCGTCCGTTTAAAAGTAAATCAATCTAGACCGTTCATGAATTAGTTACTATTCAATCCTTTCTCCTATAAATAGAAGCTCATTCCTTCATTATTTCTTATGAATTCACTGAAATTCTAGAGAGAGAAACTATAGAGAGAATTTTTCTTCTATAATTTTGAGCGTATTTCTTTAGAGTTTAAGAAAGCTTTGAGCGTAATGCAAGTTTTCTTCAAGTATATCCCCGCCCTACCCATCGGAGTACTCTTATTTATAAGGTAAGGGATATTATTTGTTGTACCGTAAGAGGTATTATTTCTTTCGTATTCATGAAGAGAACTTCTGTTATTTCATTCCTTATTATTCTGTTGGAATAATCTGTATACGCGGACTACCGTATACATGGTGAAATTTTTCTATTATTCCATTCTTTATTATTATGTTGGAATAACCTGTCTATGCGAAGTACCACATATGTGGTGAAATTCTTCTATTATTTCATTCTTTATTATTCTGTCGGAATATCCTGTCTATGCATTTACGCATGACCTGGTTCTATTATTTATTATTATGTTAGAATAACCTATCTATGCGGTCTATCACATGCATGGTGAATTCTGTTGTTATTCCATTATTTATTATTCTGTTGAAATATCCTGTCGGTGCGGATTATGCCTGACCTGGTTCCGTTCTTTATTATTATTCGTTTAATATATCCTGCATGCGTTTACGCACGACCGGTTCCATTATTTATTATTCGTTGGGAATAACTCATGCGTCGCGGTAGCCTATCACGGGCATGGTGAATCCTTCTGTTATTCCATTCTTTATTATTCTATTGGAATAACCTGTATATGTGGATTACCACATGCATGGTGAATGATCCTTTAAATTCATTTCTTATTAAATTGTGGAAATGATCTGTTTACGTGGATTATGATGAAAGTCATAATAAAAGCATTGGACTGATGAAAATCATGGGTATATGTAGTATTAGTAAGTGTTATGATGAGTTATGTTGGTTATTATGTGAAAACATGAAATTTTCTTAGAAATCACAAAGAGTTGAAAATCAGATTTTGGTGAAAATGGAACATGAAATTCAATTGACTATATCTCCTATTATATTTCGAATTTTTGAGTGTGGTCAAGTCTTAGAGTTAGATCTATGAGTTTTCTAACTTATCCAAGTGGAATCACTGGAAAAGGTGTTGTAAATTTTTATGTGGACTGATTTTAGCGAAGGAGTCAAAAACTAAAAATACCAAAAAGGCTACTGTCAAAATTTTGTAAGGGCTGTTTCGGCCACTTAATTTGTGAGAAAAATTTCGGCCTTTTGGGACATGGAAATATATGGTATAAAGTACCTCCTGTCCAAAAATAAGCTTATTCTGACTTAAAATGAGCAACTTATGACCATTTCAATATTTAGGTTATTTCCGACGAAAAATGATATAACCGGAGTTCTATAACTCCGATGACCATGAAATTTAAACTGGAAGATCACGTTAACATGTGTAAGGTCCTGCCAAGATTTGAGAATTTCTGGAGTTAAACTTGAGGTAGCTAATTTCTTAAGGAATTAATGAGAAATTGATTTTTGAAAAATAGTAAATGAATTTTAAAAATTCCGAGAAAAATATATGTTCAATATGGAACTATATTCTACTAAATCCCAGAAAAGAAATATTTTTGGGACTGATTTGGTATTTTTCATGAAAATAATCTAGTTATGAGTAAATGAGTTAAATATGTTATGTGAAGTAAAAAAATTTGAAAATAGGATTTTATGGCTTGGGAATCCTATATAGGGTATATGTAGATTTTTGATAAGGGATTTGATCATTGGTGATGAAATCTTATGAGTATGATATTTTTGAATGATTAAATGCATTATTTGATAAAGTATAAACCATTGAAATAAATTGTTTATAAGTTTAAGAAGTGATTAAAATATTGTTATAATATTAATAATATTAGATTATGAGTTTATTAAGTGATTGATAATATTTGGATAAATTTAAAGTCTTTAATATTTATCCTTGTTTGATTAATGCTGATATCATTGTCATCATCCTCATGCTTATATGGTGATATTTGGTTTAAGTGCAAAGATGGACTGTTGATTATTGAATTGTATATCTTTGGCTTACGTGCAAAGATGGACTGTTGATTATTGGTTTTATAGTTGTATATCTTTGGCTTACGTGCAGATATGGACTTGGTATGATTATGACCAGGGATCATTCGGTATAATTATTACCTGTAATGTTATAAACAATGTGGTAAAAGTCCTCAATTGGTCCAGTAGTGCATTGATGGGACGATTTCGTATGATTATAACCAGAATTATTCGGTAAGATAGTCATGACCATTGATGATTTAATGAATATCCTTGGCCCAGAAAGTGTGGATGACTTGATGATGTGGTTTATTTATTAAGCTGAGTCTCAGCGATAAAAATTGATGAAAATATTTAAATCATAGAAGATAGTAGATATCATACTCTACTTGATTTTTCTAATGGATTACTTATTCCGCTGTAGTTAAACTTGATGTCTATTGTATTTTATCAGTTTAACATTGTTGAAGACTATTGATAATTTATTCTGCATTATCTTAGTCATAATATTTCTTACTAGGCTAGTTGAGTTCACCCTTTCTTTCTCTGTTCTCTTCAGGAAATGAGAATATAGCTGGGACGAGTCGGAGAACGGAGTGACGGTCCAAATGATAGCATTAGTAGTCCTCACTATTCTGTTAAATAGCGTGACAATAAATGTAATGAGGACTTCATTGAGTTTGTATAATGTCTAGATGACAATATACGTATTAAAACTCTTAGATTATGTTTTGTCGTATTTTACACTTAATCGATGTATAATTAAGTTGTATTTGAATTTTGTACCATGTATCTCATGACTCAAGATGGGTGATGTATACCGTTTTGGGGGTGTCACAGTCAGATCAAAGCTTAGGATATGATCCCGGCCGAGATGTGAGACAAGAACTAGGAGGGAGAGAGGGGGAATTTGTGGACGCCCCCAAAATAGGTATACATCACCCATTTCGAAAGTTGTCAATACATGGTATGTAAACAACTACAACTTTATTATTACAACAAGAAAACTGTGAGTTTGAATACAAATATTATCTTCTAGACAATATCTATACTCAAATAAATCCTCATCACATTTATTGATACATTATTTTACAAAATGGTGAGGACTACTAAACAACTCTCTAGAACCTTCATTCCATACCCACTCTGCATTTCGCTTATATTCTCGCCTCCCCGAGAAGAAAAATGGAACAAAAAGGAAAATGGTGAGCTCAATTAGCCCAATAAAGAATATTATGACTAAGATAATATACAACAAATTATCATTAGTCTTCAACAGGAAAAAAATCTAATAGAATACAATAGACAACAAGTTTTAAATCAATATTCGCAATGAAATAATAATTCATTAGAAGAGTTAAGTAGAGAATGCAAACTACTATCTTCTATGTATGAATTTAAAAGTTCATCGCTCATCTTTTATCCCTGTAACATCAATCAATATATATCCGAATCAAATATTCATCTTTGCACTACAGGCCAAAGATATTCATCAGTTGGTCATGTTCATCTAAACACTTGTTCATCTTTGCACCACGGGCCAAAGATATTCATCAAAAATCATTCATCTTTGCACTACAAGCCAAAGATATTCAATAATATCATCATTTAAGACCATGGATGATGAACAATATTTTTAAAGAAACGAATCCAAAGTTGAAACAAAATGACAAGGATTAATGATTAAGGATTCGTACTTTGTTTTATCCATACCTCAAAAATAATCATAGTGGTGGAAAATTCAAGAATGATTCAAACATGGATACAATCAAAGCTAGTATCCATAATAGATATTTTAGATTTAAAAGGAAAATTTTCATTTTTCGATGAATAAAGGCCGATTCGTGAATAAGTGTCAGATACGTGAATAGTGCCAGATACGTGAATAGTAACTCCGACACCAAAAGTTCCAAATTTGATAAAAACTTCAGATCAAGATTTCAAAGATAATGAAATTGAAAAACTAATATCATTATTAAAAAAAAATAAAAATAATATCCCTTACCTCGAAGATCAAGATTTCTAAATAAACACCGGATATAGGCTATAACTTGAACTTGCACCGTATAGCAATACTCAAAATATACTCAAAATACTCACAAGAATATGCTCGATAATATAGAGAGAGAAAACTTCAGTTTTTGGTGTGATTTTCAATTCTAACCTAAGCACCTATTTATAGGAAAATGCTTAGAACACCAAAGTAGAAAATTTAATAAATTAATATTATTTATTTTTCCACATCTTCCTACGCATCCAAGCATCTGAATTCAGTCTCTAGCACATGTTAAAGATGCCCACCAAACACAAAAAACGTTTTTCTTATTTAAATTATTTTAAACTTCCAAAAATTAATTATTTCGGAGCTTCAGAACTTCAATAATTCATAACAAATAGCCCTCTTATCAGAAAATTCAAATCTCGCAAGTTTTTATAGGAAATTCAATTCTCTACAACTTTGAGGAAGAAAGTGTTTCCAAATTCCAAACAGAAATTGACCGAAATCCACAAACGGGCAATTTTACAAGCTATAATCAAATTTCAGTCAAGAAATGGGGTCCACCGACACATAAAACATGCTTTAAATATTTTGGTAACAAAAATACTCCTCCACATATACTCATATATCCCACATTCATCATAAAAATATCATCATTATTATATTATTAAAATATAATAATATATTTAAATGAATTATTTTATCGTAAAAAGATAAAATTTCAATTTTCAACAATTGTCACATTAAAAATTTTCTCCATCTATATCCACATAAAATCAATATTTTCCTCATCATATGAATCAATAATTAATTATTCACAAATAATATTACAGTAATCACAATATTGACAACCAGCAGGTTCCTGGAGAGCAGGAGGCTTTCCAATAAGAATTAAGAATTTCTCCTCATCGCCGCAATTAGGTGACCAAACCTCTCCTTAGACATAACTTTCTAGACATTGCCAATAATGTTATCTAATAATATTATTCAGATAATATGAATTATTGCTTCGATAATGAAAATATTGTGTAATGACAATTATCGAAAAACAACAACAATATAAAATATCAACGCAATAATTATTAAATCAATAAAATAAAATATCGAATAAGAATTATCGTAACCATTATCGAGTAGTGCCTTCTTACGTAAGAATCAATAATTGGTGCAATACCGTGTGCACTCGTGTTTTAACCATTTAGTATTTTAACAAAGATAATCTGTGAATAACTACGCCTGTTATTTTTAAATAACTTATATTTGTCGCTTTCTTCATTCAATTGCTTTTAGTTATGGGGCCCACACACGGTCTTGCTACCATTGCATTTAATATTCCCTGACAAAGACAAATATTCCACGACCAAATGAATATTCCCCAACAACAATGAATATTTTATAACCACTTGCTTATTTTGAAATATTTGCGTATTTTACCCATAACTATCCACATTAATCAAATTAACCCTTACTATTTCAAAATAATAAATAGAGAAAATTAAATTTCATTAATAATAAGTTGGGGTCTTACAGAATTCCTTCGCTAGTATGACCTACCTAAGTTTATTTGGTATTTAAATGGTCAGTCAACGTATAGGGATAATATGTGATATGTTAATTAACCCTTGTTTTGTGGCATGTCAATTAACCTTTGTTTTGAAGATGTATTCTAGAATGATATCTGAAATACAGGAGATGAGAAATGGGAAAATTATGATAGAGAGGAAATAATCGGGAAGGTATAATCTGAAAACAAAGCAAGGTATATTTTAGTTGTGGAAAAGACAGTCACATAGTCCAATTTTATCGTGCACCAAAGCCAACTTCAGCTGGGACGGTGGAACCAAAGGCGGATACAGACAAAACAAAGTCGGTGGTTTCAGGAAGAGCATTTTTTCGTGACTTCTCAAAAAGTGAGAAGTAGCACACGGTATTGATTATTAGTTCTTACGTGAGAAGTCACTCAGTTTTGTTCAATTATTGCTATAGTAATTGTTGCATAGTATCCCACGTTATTTGATTCAATTAACAAAGTTATTAATATTATTATTTGCAATATTAATGATGTCTAGAAGTTCTGCCAGTGAGAGGTTTGGTCACCTAATTGCGCGCCAATAGGGAGAAATCCTTATTGGAAAGCCCCCTCTTTCCTGGGAATGACCTGGTCGATTAATATTTTAAATTATAATAAAGGTGATAAATGTTGTTAAAATTATTAAGGTGATTTTTATGAAGTATGTGATGTAAATTTTATTTATTTTGTGGACCCCCATTTAGCCATTTTCAAAATTGTCGGTGGAAAGTTATCTCAATTTTGTTTATATATATATATATATATATATATATATATATATATAAGTATTATATATTATTATGTATATAAACGTGTTAGTCATAATGGGGGGAGGAATTGGTTTGTCATGAAGGAGTACTATTATATTATTATATTAGGTAAGTTTGAAAACTTTGTAGATGAAATCAATTGAGTTCATGGGGTTTTCACTCGTGATACTTTTCTGCACATGTTATATATATATATATATATATATATATATATATATAATATTTTATTTAAAAGTTTTCATTTTATTAGAATATTTTAGGGACCGTCCGATTAAAAGTAAATCAATCTGGACCGTTCATGAATTAGTTACTATTCAGTCCATTCTCCTATAAATAAAAGCTCATTCCTTCATTATTTCTTATGAATTCATTGAAACTCTAGAGAGAGAAACTATAGAGCGAAAGAAGAAAAGTGTTCTGTGACTTCACTACTCCTATATCCAGTACTCTTTTTTCTAAGGTAAGGGGTATTATTCCTTTTGTATTCATGAAGAGAACTTCTGTTATTCCATTATTTATTATTTCATTGGAATAACTTTGTATAAGTGAGCTACCCTATACTTGGTGAAATTCTTCTATTCTTTATTTATTCGTTAGAATATCCCATCATGCATTTTATGCCGGACCTAGTTAAAATCTTTATTATTATTCCATTTGGAATAACTCATGCATGCATTTTACTCAGGACTGGTTCCGCTTTTTATTATTCTCATTTGAATATCCTTGGCTTAGTGCGTATTACGCTTTGATTGGTTCCGTTATTTATTATTACATTGGAATAACTTTGTTTATCTGTAAGTACCGCATGCATGGTGATTTCTTTTGTTATTCCATTCTTTATTATACTCGGTTGGTTAAAGTTTTGACTTCTATACTCCATGAAATTAGTGGAATATCTTTGATATTTGCGCTTCATCCAGTATCTTTTCATGAAAATATTCTTCCGAGCATTCTTGAATTTTACTCTCACAAAGAAGTATCATGTTGACAATTTGGACTTATTAGTTCACGAGTAAATTAATTCTTGAACTTATTTTATTGAATTCTTATATCATTGTCATCATCCTCATGTTTATATTTTTTTTGAAAGTCATCAGAGCTTTTGAAGTGCATAGATGGACTTGGTATGATTATGACCAGGAATTATTCGGTGTAATCATGACCGTAATGTTACAAATGATGTGGTAAAAGTCCTAATTGGCCCATAGTGCATTGATGTATAGTTTTTGGCATGATCATGACCATTGATGAATACACGAATATCCTTGGCCCGTAGTGCATGGATAATTTATGGTTGTGATACTAATGAATATCCTTGGCTGTAGTGCAGGGATGGTGTGGATTATTTATTAAGCTGAGTCCTAGTGATAAAAGTGATGATAAACCTTTTAAATCATAAAAGATAGTAGATTTTATTCTCTACTTGACTCTTTTAATGGATTGCTTGTTCCGCTGCAGTTAAACTTGATGTCTATTATATTTTATCAGTTTAACATTGTTGAAGGCTAATGATAATTTATTCTGCATTATCTTAGTCATAATATTTCTTACTGGGCTAGTTGAGCTCACCCTTTCCTTCACTGTTCTCTTCAGGAAATGAGAACGTAGCCGGGACTAGTCGGGGAACGGAGTGACGCTCCAGATGATTGTATTAGTAGTCCTCACTATTCTGTTAAATAGTGTGATAATAAATGTAATGAGGACTTATTCTGAGAGTGGATATTGTCTAGAAGACAATATTTGTATTTAAACTTAGCTCTCTTGTTGTATATAAAAGATTGTATTTGTATTTTGTACCATATATTTGGCGACTCAGAATAGGTGATGTATACCTATTTTGGGGGCGTCACAGTTGGTATCAAAGCTTAGGGATATGATCCCTGGCTGAGATGTGAGGCAAGAACTAGGAGGGAAGAGACGGGGAATTCCTTCGCTAGTATGACCTACCTAAGTTTATTTGATATTTAATTGGTCGGTCGGAGTATAGGGATAATATGTGATATGTTAATTAACCCTTGTTTTGTGGCAGTGTTTGAAAATGGCATCCGAGAATGTTGAGAACATCAATGGAGCACAGGAGACCGTTAAGTCTCCACAGATCAATAATCAGGATAATATGCATCAGGAAGGTGACAATCCTCATGTAAACAACAACACTGACCAGATGATGAACGATGGAATGTTCAGAAGCTTTATGCAATTCATGCAACATCAGGCAAGAGCGGCTCTTGTCCAAAATGCAGGTGGAAACACTGGCAACTCTCGGACGATCACCGCTAAGCAGTTCAAGGAACTGGGACCACCGAAGTTGTTTGGAGAGCCAAAATCACTTAAGGCGGAGACGTGGATAAAGCAGATCTGCAAGATATTTGATGTCTTGGGATGCTCCGAGGAGCAAAAGGTTCCCTTTGCCACCTTCATGTTGCGTGCAGTGGCAGTATTTGTATTAAAACTCATCTCTCTTGTTGTATATTAAAGATTGTATTTATATTCGGTACCATGTATTTGGCGACTCAGAATAGGTGATGTATACCTATTTTGGGGACGCCACAGTAATGTTATAAACGATGTGGTAAAAGTCCTCAGTGGCCTATAGTGTATTGATGGATATTTTTTGGTATGATTATAACCAGGAATTATTCGGTATAGTCATGACCATTGATGATTTAATGAATATCCTTGGCCCGTAGTGCAGGGATGACTTGATGATGTGGTTTTTTTATTAAGCTGAGTCTCAGCGATAAAAATTGATGAAAATATTTTAAATCATAGAAGATAGTAGATATTATGCTCTACTTGATTTTTCTAATGGATTACTTATTCCGCTGCAGTTAAACTTGATGTCTATTGTATTTTATCAGTTTAACATTGTTGAAGACTATTGATAATTTATTCTGCATTATCTTAGTCATAATATTTCTTCTTGGGCTAGTTGAGCTCACCCTTTCTTTTTCACTATTCTCTTGTGAAATGAGAATATATTTGAGACTTAGTCTGGGGAGCGGAGTGACGGTCCGATGATAGCATTAGTAGTCCTCACTATTCTATTAAATAGTGTGACAATAAATGTATTGAGGACTTCATTGAGTTTGTATACTGTCTAGATGACAATATACGTATTAAAACTCTTAGATTATGTTTTGTCATATTTTACACGACTGATGTATAATTAAGTTGTATTTGAATTTTGTACCATGTATCTGGCGACTATAGATGGGTGATGTATACCTGTTTTAGGGGCGTCACACCAAGAGTACAACAGAGTTTGACAGTTGGGCTCAAAACATGGACATTGCATCCCCATGTTTGAAGTCTAATTTGGAAATTTACTTGGAAGAAGGGAGATTGATTTGTAATGTTGATGATAATGTTGATGTTTTAAAATGTGGAAGGCAAACACTTTAAAATTCAAGGTTTTGTCTAGGATGGCAAGAGATATATTGTCCATACCTGTGACTACTGTGGCCTCAGAATCAACATTTAGTGCTGGGGGAAGGGTTCTTGACTAGTTCAGGAGCTCTTTAAAGCCTGACACAGTTTAGGATTTGATTTGCACAAGTGATTGGTTGCGGGCTGAGTATAGGATTAAGAAAAGCACGATTGTAACTATTAATTTGTTTAATTTTTATTACATAAATAAATACATATGCAAATTATATCATGGGTTAATATTAATTGTTTGACAATGTAGGCTGATGAAAATTCAATGCAGGAGGTGAGCTTGGAGACTGAAGTGCAGATGCAATGAAGAAAATATTGATATGATGCATTGTTGTTTACATTTTATTTTTTAAATTGAATTGTTGAACTGTTTACTTTGTTTACTATTGAACTGTTGGACTTTAGTTATTTTGTTTGGAACTTTGGATTTTTAATTGAGCATTTTGGAATTTGTTTTATGAAATGGTGCCAAACTGCTAGCTTTATTGCTTGAGTTTGGAATTTGGAGTTTAAATATTTGACTTGAAGCTTTAAGTTGATAGTGCACAACCATCAAGGAAACTAGTTTGGTGTAAAGTCTAAAAAAAGATACTTATCTTTTTTATTTTGACATTTTCTATTATTTATTACAAGTTAGTTTTTTACTTATTTCTAACCCATCTTCTATATATGCAGGATTTAAGAGTATGCAGTTGCTAACCCAGAACAGTTTTGGTGAATATATACCATGTGCTTACCCAGAATAGTTTTGGTGCTGACCTAGAATAATTTTTGTGCATACCATGGACAAGAATGGAGCAATATAGGTGCTCATTGTGCTTAACATTTCAAGTGTTGTGCATGCTATAAAAAAGAATGGTGATGTTTAAGCTTGGACTTTAGGCCTTGGATAATTGATTTGCAGTCATTACCCTAATTCCCCTGAGGTTAATGTTATAATTTGTATTTTAACTTAACATTGTCAATGTTTCTCTAATTGTTCCATCATGAACACTTACAGAAGTAAGGATCAATGGGAGGTCTTCTATGTAACATTGTCAATATTTCTCTAAGTTTATGATGTTCTGAATTTACCTTACTCAGTATCAATTTTAATATGCAGAACAAACTTCATGAACTCTAGTCTCTTCTGAACTTTCTACTTCCAGAGATCTTTAGCTTAGTAGAAACGTTCAATGAATGGTTTACAATTTCCGGTGAAAATGACCAGGAGAAGGTTGTTCAACAACTTCACAAGGTAAGATTGTATTATCCTTTTATTTGCACTTCAGTTATTCTGATTTGATATTTTCAGCTATTAAAATCTTTATTTTGGTTCTACCACTTCTAGGTCCTTCAACCATTCCTTCTTCGAAGATTGAAGTCAAACGTTGAGAAAGGTCTGCCTCCTAAGAAGGAAACCATACTCAAAGTTGGTATGTCCCAAATGCAAAAGCAGTATTACAAGGCTTTATTGCAGAAAGATCTTGAGGTTGTAAATGCTGGTGGAGAGCGCAAATGCCTTCTTAACATAGCAATGCAGTTGCACAAATGTTGTAATCACCGATATCTTTTCCAAGGTGCTGAACCTGGCCCTCCATATACTACATGAGATCATCTTGTAACAAATGCTGATAACTATATACCTTCAATTGAAACTTGGTTATTCTTGTAAATAACTGCCAAAGATAACTTGGTAAGAAATATGTTTACTATAGGAATAATTGTTTTGATGGAAATACCGGTGGTGAAGATCGTGATGCTTTTATTGATTCTTTTAATAAGCTATGAAGTGAGAAATTTGTCTTCTTATTTTTAACTATATGACAGTGACTGGTGAGATTTTTTTTATTTTCTTCATAATTTATGATGTTAGCATGTTGTATGTGTTGTATAAATCTGGTGAATCCTATTTTCACATTGCAGGAACCCATAAGTTGATTTACAGGCTCATGACCGTGCTCACAAGATTGTGCAAATGAAAGAAGTTCAAGTTTTCTGTTTCTGCACTGAGGTTCTGTTATATCCTTGTATGCATCCTTTTCATTTGGAAATGTGCATGTTCTTTAAGCTATAAACAGTTTCTTTAAAACATGGTGCACAATCTTAGTAAATCACGTTTTGCTAGTGAGAAGGCTTGTATATGTCCCTACGAATATCTGTTAACATGTATGTGTTACATTTTCAGTTATGTTGTCTGATGTGTCAAGTCATTTTAATGTTTTCTTACTTTTTTTGTCTTTATCCTTATTGGACCAAATCCAATTTCTCATTTGTTTTTTTTACCTGGTATCTTGTGTGACACTCCCAAATCTAGGTACTTCATTCCCACAAGATTTGGTGTTCACTTTCTATTCATTCATATCTAACTACCCAAATAAAATTAAACCATAAATCCTTCCATTAAAAGGGTTACATCATTAATCAAAAAGTCTCCCAGGTTATCTAACCCTTACATAAATCAAGTGCAGAAATAAAAAAATTACATCACATCATTAACTATAAAGTCTATCATCATGACAATAAATAAATTACAAGTCTTCATAACTTATTCATTTTCCCTTTTCCCTTGCTAGTGGTAGGTTCATCTACCTTCTCAACTTTAGCTACAATAATTGTATTTATGCAAGAGTGAGCAAAACAAATGCCCACTTGGAATAGCAATGAAGAACAATAGCATAATAATTGCTAATGAATAAGCTCATCAAAGTTGAATAATACTCTGTCAATGATAATCAAAAATTGATATCAACATACAAAATGTAACTGAGGGTCACAAGACCATGAACTATGCTCTAGGTTATCAAGTATTTCTACTTTAACCTTTAACAGTCTAAAAGACTATAATCATCTTCTATGTCCTAAGTTAATAGGTGTTTTTACTGTAACCTTTAACAGTCTAAACGACTACATGGACCATCATCTCGTACTCCAGGTGATCAGCCCTTTGTACTATGTATTGCGCAAACATTTTAACGCCATTGCATAACTTTAAAATAATCCCCTGATATAGGGTTGTTCTTCTCATTTTTTAGAGTACAAGTCTGCACCAAAGAAAATTTGGTTTGGATAAGCTTCAAGGGTAATTTAGGGTTTCGCGACCATCAACTAAGGGATTAGTTGAATAAACAGGACTTAACAGCACTACGAGTATTCAATAACAGTTTAAGGTAAAATGTTTAAGAATCGTAAGCATGCTTGGAAATAACCAAAAGCATAAGCATTGAATAAAACAATAAACCTTGCTGGAACAATATTAAGCTAAGGTCATAATCTTATTAAGTAAGAAATGGAATTATTGAACATGTATTAACTCATAGCAAGCTAAAAACAAAACTTGCTCAACATGATACTAACTTGTGCAAAGTAATTGAAATAAGACAGTTAAATATTGGGAATTAGAATTCAAGAAAACGTATTCACTATACAAGAGTGGAACTAAAGAAACTTACTTAACTATAAACAAGTTAGAATAAATCAATAATGATTATAATTCAAAACTTGTTCGAATAAAGTTAGGGTTATAGCTTGCTCAAATAAAATTTAGGAACAAAGAACTTGCCTTGTGCGTAAGCTATCTATTAGTTATACTAACATTCACTTTCCAGAATAACACTCACTTCTAGTTAAACTTGTTATTTTAGTACAAGTCTTACTTTACCATATACATTTCAGAAATTATAGGTGCTAACTTTACAACACTTATTCACTAGTCATTATGTGTCTTAAATCATAGCATATAACTTTCCTAACTTGCTAAATTTTTACAACGTTGAAATTACTAATGACACGGTACGATTCTGTTTTGACCTCTTCATTACATGTTTGTCACCTTAACATACCATTAGACTAAGTTACATTAGGTGTTCGAAGTCTGCAGAAGTAATAGACCTCACTGTCTCTTATCAAGGTATGTACGGTGATTGCCATACATAGGCTTAGGATCGGTAGCAATTGCATTCTACAAGAAGACTGCCTATGTCGTTTTCGGCCTTGACACTCAAAGAAATTGCTTATTTGAGCACGCATGTAAACTATGCATACTTATAATAGTGCTCTGTTTAGCCCAACTAACACGAATTTCACCCACAAAACAATAAATTTAACGTATACAATTGGTATAGGACTAACACAAACATGATTCCTCACATATTCATCAACTTAGAACAATTAAACAACAACTTCAACTAATTTAAATCCTTAAATTTCATGTTTTTGTACAAAACTCCAATTTTCTGACATCCTTCACAAAAATTCACACCGTGATCACAATTCTTGTCCAAATTAACTCATTCAAACTACGTTCTCTTCATTTCTTAATGAACTAGCATATTCAAGACTCAATTTACAGATTTGCTTATAAATTAACAACCAAATTTGGTACTTTCACAAGCCATATATATAAATATGTACTGCAATTACTTCTCTACCTTTTTAAACGTAATTAGCATACTAATTCTTGTCTAAATACCAACTCTAACATCATAATTACATACAATCACAAGAAACAAGTTGTATAACAACAATTCTAGAAAATTGAATCCACAGAGCTTGGAAATTTTATGCCGTAAGATATATATATATATATATATATATATATATAATATCAAGGTTATGAGAATATACCTTCTTTTGCTTTGAATAATCCTTTCTAAACACAGAAATATCTCAAGTCTCTCTCAAACTCTCTCAATTCTCTCTCAACTTTCTCTACAAACCTCCTTCTTTCTTTCTCAGTTTCAACATAAGCCAACTTCTTTTCACGTAAAAACCAACTATTATGCGTAAGAATAAAACTGATAGGGCCATAATACGTATATTAAAAACAACGGTTACAACCTTAACGTACATCCGTTATAGTATATTTTATTTATTATTTAATTTATTTAATTTATTATAATTGAAATTCAAAATTCAAAAGCCATAAGGCTTTGTTTGGCAAAAACTCTTTAAAATAAAGACTTAATATTTTAAGCCTTGTTTGGGTAAATCTATTTAATTTATTTTAATAAATCTTTACACTAGTTTATAATCTCATATTATTTATTTGGATCTCCATATCCAACCTTAGTTAAATAATGTAATTACACATACTAAATTTTAAATAAATTTTCCACTTAAACAAATATCACAAAGTTATAATCTCATTATAATTTTATTTAATAATTTCACATACCATTTTAATTATTAAATTAAAACATAGCATTCCATCTCTAACTATTGAATTAAATTAGAGTATTATCTAATAAATTTACTTCACAAATATTTACTAACAACAACCACATAAATAAAATATTTATTTAATTTAATAAATATTTTAAATTAGAAATAATAAAATCTTGTATTGTTACATCTTGTCATAGGCATGACCTTTAGTTCTTCAATACACAAAGGCTTAATGAGTTGTATGAAAAGAAGTTCGCTATCTTATGGTGGGTAATCTGCTATGTTTTACAATTAATTATCTTCTAATTATCACCTTGTTGTAATGTGCTGAATATTCAGTGTGTTTTTGTGTGCATGTAGGATTACAACTAACAAATTGAAAAATTGAAAGAGGAGATGAATGATGTAACACATGGCATGTGAACAACATCGGAAATGATATCATTGCTCTTTGCTTGCAACTATCTTTGTCATTGAACGTGATGAAGAATGTGGGGGTAATGATTTACTGATGATACATTGCTGTCAGGGCCCAAGTATAAAGATATGCAGAAGTTTTTAAAAGTAGATACAAAGAGTTAAATGTTGAGTTGTGATATCCTGTTCTGTAAGCATTTGTAATTATGTTTAGAAACAAATGTAGATTTTGCCATCATGAACACATTAGCTATAAAATCCTATCCTGCGGTTGGTGGTGAGAAAATTAGAAAATTAGGAATATTAGTAACACATGTATTTTTATATATAAACAAAACTGAAGTTTTTTTTAAGTTTTTATTTTATGTCTCATTTTGGTGTGATCCATCTAAGACTCGAGCTCGAATAGAAAGGCTCGCGAATTACTCATTGTGAAAACGAGTTGAGTAACTCTGAGCCGAGTAGTATCGAGTAATTTATCGAGTCAAACTTGAGCAGTCTTGGAAATTATCAGTTCGAATTCGAGTCGAGCTTGAACATTAGGGTGTTCAGATCGACTCAGGATCATTTTCACCCCTAACTAGATCAATGTTATATATGATTTGAATCTTGTTAGACTTGTTGTTTTACTTATATTTTGCGTTGTAGTCAATAGATCTAGAGATTCTACCAGTTATTTTGTGCATATATTGTTAGAAATCAAGTCCTAGGACTAAATCTATCTAGATCTAGCCGGATCTAGCCCTTTAACCGGTTATGGAGCTTGAAGCCCTAATCCATATGCTAGATCGACTTAGATCTATGGTAAATCTAGTTAATTTAATGATTTTGGTCAATCCTGGTCACTCCGTAGAGCCCTAAATATATATATCTAGAGGTGAGGGGGTCTTAATGGCTCATGATAGGGATTCCAATCGATGAATCACCTAATCTCGAGTTTAGGATATGTTGTATATATATGTTTATGTATAATAATGTGAGTCTAGGCATCCGGAGGTCGAGATCTATTGACCAGATCTTGACTAGATTCTCACGATGGACTTCTCGTTTACTATGTAATGTTTAAATAATGTAAAATTGTTGTACATGTAATCATGGATCTTAAGACGAGTTCGAGGGGTTCATCCCGAGAAGTTGGATTTAAGATCCCGTGATAGTGAAAATTTATGATTGGGGGTTTTGGGTTCATCAAGATGGCTTTCATGCATGATGATCCGACCCTTTTTGGCACTTTCTTGCATGCATTATCACTCAAAACGATTTTCAAATAAAAACAACAAAGAGCTTTCATAAAGAATAAAGCGATTCAGGGATAGATACTTAGGATAAATAAATGGAAGTATCAAAGGACCTTGATTCCTATTTGATAAAGGATTTGAATACCTTGTTTTCCAATACATCATTGATATATATTGTGTTCTAAAATTGAACTTTTATATAAATCAAATCCTTTGTGCATAGGTCTAAAGAGGTACATCAATACTTTCGGAATATCATCTTAGACTTAAGGATTAATAAATGGAAGTATCAAAGGATCTTGATTCTTATTTAACGAAGGATTTGAAAAGCTTATTTTTAAAAATGTCATTTCAATATACTTTTGCCTAAAATGAAATCCTTCGTGTATAGGTCCAAAGAGGTACATCACTACTTTCAAATAATTTAAAATAAGGCTTAGAATAAATTCTAAAAATAAAACACACACACACACACACACTTCAATAAGATGTGGTAATCGTGTTTTCATAGAAGTCGGGGGGTGCCTAACACCTTCCCCTTGCTTAAGAAAGCCCCGAACTCTATGAATCTTGAGTTTCTAGACCAATATTACGTAGTCACATATTAGGCCATATTGCGAAAACTTTCAAAACATGGATGAGTTGGTACATCCTTTTGAACTCTTACCAACCGGCTACTCTATCTTATTAGGCCTAATCATCAAGATTAATCGTTAAAATTAATCTTTTCAAATTCGTCGACAATCATGTCGGTCTTTTCTTAAAAACTCACCCTTTAATAAATCAATCGATATAGCAAAACACAAATGGTAGAGAACCAGGAAATCAGAAAATTCATTGGCGTCGACAATAATTATTAAACTCTACAATTATTAACCTCTAATAATGGACTGACAATG
The DNA here is from genome assembly GCA_020205605.1 of Panax ginseng. Lineage (NCBI taxonomy): Eukaryota > Viridiplantae > Streptophyta > Magnoliopsida > Apiales > Araliaceae > Panax > Panax ginseng. Next base: position 102,742,500 of record CM035137.1, read on the forward strand.
AAAAAATTCTTAGAGTGAAAATTACAAAGAAATTTGCTGAATATCTTAAGACTAAAGAGAAGGTCAAATCGAAATGTGTCTAAAAACTATATTGGTGAAAAGATAGCAGCCACATAAATGTCACTATAGCAGTATTGATGTAACATATCATAACCGAAAGCTGACACATCCTCTTCAAAAGTCAACAATCAGAGATCTTCAAAGATCGGAGAATTAAATAAGCAACGACAACTTTTTAACAGAAAAAACTTGAGAAAGGTCTATAAAAGGTAAACAGATTCAATCAAACAATAACGATCGAACATTATAAAGTTGAATTTCTATCAATATAAAATGAACTCTACTCTAAGAACTTGAACAACTTGTTCTGTTGTTAAGTCCATCAACATTGAGCTTTACGCAACTTAGCAGCACCCCAAAAATCACACTATCTTAGTGATCATTTAGGTCTTAGTGTCCCATTGTAACCAAGTCTGTTAGGACCGAGAATTTTATATGATTATATATGTATATTTTTATGAATAATTGTTTTTAGAAATTAATTTGAGCATATGATTTTGAATGTGTTATATGATATGAATTAAGTAAGTTAGTTAATTTATTTATTTTAATTTGATTAAGAAATGAAAAGGAGGTCAAGATAAATAATTAATCTAGTTTGAGAAAGGAAAAAGTAAGATAAGCTTATATTATAAATTAACATAGCTTGAATGTTAACCTTGAATGGTAAATGAAAAGATTTATAATCATTAAATGATTAATTAGTATTACTAATATAAAGTGGATAAATATGTGTAATAATTTATCAAGTCAATTAGGACTAATTAATTTAATGAATTAATTAGTGGAACAAAAAGGAAGGGCAAGAAATAAGAATTTATTAAATAAGCTTATTTTACTAACTAACTAAGCTTGAGAACAAAGCATTGTGACCTAATTATATATTAGGTATAAGAACTAAATAACCTAAGTGTTATATATACCTGATAGTGCAAGTATTTAAATTTTATATAAAGGGACTAGCCTAAGGAATTATATTTTAATATTTCAAACTATTATTATTTTAACCTAATTATAGTAAGTGTAATTGGGTTATATAATTAAACCCATATTAGTAATTATTTAAAGTCCAATTTAGTAGGACTAAAAACCCTAATTAAATAATTAGGGTAAATTAAAATTAATGTATTGGATTATACTATTTTACATGGCCTACACAATTTATTGGATAACCCAAACAATTAAGAGACATGTCCCAAATTTTTGCATAGATAAAGTGGACCTTCTAGATCATGTAATAAGCAAATAATGCATTAAAGAAATAAAAAATGGGATAATCAAGGGATGATATGGTCGGATTTCCTAGAAGATTTTGAGCATATGGAGTTATTTCATTTTCAAAGCCTAAACATTACAACTCACCTAGCCAAAACTTTGAAAATGGAAGATAGGAAAGAGAAAGAAGAGATTTACAAAAGATTTGGTAGATTTGGAAAGATATTGAAGAGATATTGAGGGATCATGTATGCATACATAAGTTATATGTACATATTTTATTTCGGCTTAAATACGTTTCACTACTCTAAACAATCTGACATATTCCACTTTGGTGATCCACCTTTTAATTTTTTCAATTATATGATTCAACTATTGATTTTTTTAAATTTCATTCAATTGAGGCTGCCACATTAGAAATTGTTGACGTGACTGTCTTGGTAGGCCATAGTTGATATGATGTGTAACAAAAAAATAATATTTTAATTTTTGATTAAACATTTATTATATATTAAAGGGAAAAATGGGCAAATCACTTTATATTAACAATTAAATCTAAAAAATTCCTTCTCTTAAAGTTAATTAATTTCAAATCAAAACAATCAGATATGATAGATTGGAAACAACACAAGATGGAAACAACCCAAGATTTCTCAGCCATAAACAAAGAGATTAATAACAATAAGCAGGAAATTAGAGGTAACAAAAACCAAATTGTTACCATCAAAGACATAAAATCAAACCCCAAACACCAACAAGAAAAAGATGAACTGATTTCGTTGATGAACTGATTTCATTTGGATCTAAGAAAAAGTGATTGAAATTTGGAGCGACAATGGTTGAAAATATGGAGGATGCTCACAAATCCTCATATCTGCTTCCCTTTATAGATCTCAACGCATCCCGATCTAAGCTGGGGGGTTTATTTTCTGATCTAAGTCTGGGGGTCTGTTTTTCGATATAAGGAAGCAACATCTAGATCTAAGACAGGAGGGTGGAGGGAGGAGATAGAGAGAAAGATATCGATGTCGGCTTTAAGATCAGAGGATTTGGGATGATAGAGAGGAGGCGGGATGCATTGAATGAGATTTTGTCTATCGATGCATTGAATGAGATTTTGTCTAAGAATTGTTTTATTTTGTTTTAATATAGATTAAAAGACTAAAAATGATTTTGACATCGAGAGAGAAGGTTGATTTTTGTCGATTGAAGTTTTGGGACTTTTTTTTTTCTGATTGAAGGGATTTTTGTCAATTAAATTTTTGAGGTTTTGTGGATGAATGAGATTTTTCAAATTTCTAGGTTTCGTTATAATTAGATTTTTGGGTTTGGTAATTTGATTTAATAAATTAATTTTTGTTTTATGATTCAGTTTGAAGAAATGAGTTGTGAAGTGGTATTGATACTAGTGTAACATGTAATACTTATGCATTTACATGTTTACCACTTGTTTACTAAAAAATATGTCAAAAAATCATTTAATAATAATTTTTTATTACACTTGTTCAGTAATTGATCACGTCTGCCTACATGTGACGCCCCCAAAATAAGTATACACAACCCATTCTGAGTCGCCAAATACATGGTACATAATTTAAATACAAACTTAATTTATACAACTATTTTCACACTATTTCATAGAATAGTGAGGACAACTATAGAAACCATCTTGGACCATCACTCAATTCCCCGACTAGTCCCAGCTATATTCTCATTTCTTGAAGAGAACAATGAAAGAAAAGGGTGAGCTCAACTAGCCGAATAAAGAATATTATGACTAAGATAATGTAGAATAAATTATCCTTAGCCTTCAATAGTGTAAAAACTGATATAATACAATAGACAACAAGTTTAACTGCAGCGGAATAAGCAATCCATTAGAAGAGTCAAGTGGAGCATGATGTCTACTATCTTCTATGATTTAAAAGTTCATCATCAATATTTTACCTCTGTAACACATCTCAATAAATAATCCACATCACCGAATTATCCATGCACTATGGGCCAAGGATATTCATTAGTATCACATCCACGAATTATCCATGCACTATGGGCCAAGGATATTCATTATTATCACCAATGGTCATGATCATGCCAACAACTGTCCATCAATGCACTACGGATCAATGATGACTTTCACCACATCATTTGTCTGTAACATTACAGGTCATGATTATACCGATACATAATTTCTGGTCATAATCATACCAATCAACAGTACATCTATGCACTATGGGATAAAGATGACTTTCATCACAATATAAGCATGAGGATGATGACAATGTTATAAGAATCAATTAAGTGAGATCAAGGATAAATATTAAAAAAAATTAATTTAATTTATCCAGAGTTTAAGAATGTCCAAATTATCAACATGATAACTAATTGGTGGAGTAAAATTCAAGAATTATATTAAAGTATCAAAAATAATTTGGACAAAAAAGAAATCAATTTTTTTTTCGTGAATAGTATCGTATATATGAATAGTGTCGTATGTATGAATAGTGCCCATGAATAGTACTCCGACATGAAAAGATTAAAATTTAACCAAAAAGTTTAGAAAATATATTCGTGAAACGATACTAGATGAAGCGCAAAATTCAAGGATATTCTGCTAATTTGAAGGAGTATAGAAGCAATACTTATCAAAATAAGTGTTGATTTAGGAATCTGAAACGAAATATTAATACTTACATACTATAGAGTATGGAAGAAAATAATATTTCTTACGAATATTGAAAGAAAATAGTATCCCTTACCTTAAAAGAAGAGTAATTCTGATTTGTATAGCGGAGATATTCTTGAAGAAAACTTGCACTATTTGCTACACTCAAAGTTTCCTTAACTCAAAAGAAATACGCTCAATATTATAGAAGAAGAATTCTCTGATTCTGGTGTGGTTTTCATTTCTAAACTAAGTATCCTATTTATAGGAGAATGGCAGGATACTATTTAAGAAAAATATCACTGGCAAATAGTAAGTTTTTCACGGGCAACTTCACGGGCGAATTTTGACGAAATATTTTGATTTTACTATGCAGCACTATGTAATAAAATATTCTAATAATACGAAAACTTTATATAAAATATAATATATTCTATTTATAATCTAATAAAACGAATAACTTTATATATAATATAAAAAGTATTCTGTTTTATATAAAAAGTTTTTTGTTTTATTACTATTATAATAATAATAAAACAAAAGCTGAGATAACTTTCTACCAGCGATTTTAAAAAATTGGTAAGTGGGGGTCCATGTAATAAGCCAATCTTACAACAATTAATTCATGAAAAACCCATCTATTTATCACAAATCACCTGTCTTGAATAAACACATTTTTAATCTTTCAACATTTATTCATCATTAATATTATAACTCACAATATTAACAACCATATCATTCCCAAGAAAGAGGGGGCTTTTCGATAAGGACTTCTCCTTATTGGCGCGTAATTAGATGACCTAACCCCTTTCCTCGACAGAACTTTTTAGACATTGTCAAAAATGCAAATAATAATATCAATAACTATGTTGTCTCAATTATTAATTTAATAATATAAAATATTGTGTAGGTGATACTATGACAATAATTGAATAATTAATATGAGATACTATGCAGCAATTACTATGGCAATAATTGAATAAAACTGAGTGACTTCTTATGTAAGCATCAATAATCAAAGATACTGTACAATACCATGTGCTACTGAGAAACCACGCGTATTACTGTACTTTTATCACTGGGTATTTCAACAGTTAACGGTTAAAATTTTTGCCGTTATTTTTATAAAAAGGTTATTTATATCGCTTTTTATATCCGACAGTAATTTTGTTGTGGGGTCCACCAATGATTGTGCTATCGTACAGATATTTCCTGATAAAACGAATATTCGCCGACCAAATGAATATTTTATGACAACTTGCTTACTTTGAAAAATTTGTAAATATTACCCACAACTATAACATCATATCAAATTCACACCTTATTATTCAAAAAAATATTTAGAGAAAATTAAATCTTTATTCATAAATGTTGGGGTCTTACAACCTCCTATTCTTATGAAATTTCGTCCTCGAAATTGATGTACGTACCTGGTATGTCAAAGAGGTGAGGATGCCTTATTTTCATTTCAGATTCTAACTCCCAAGTTATTTCCATAATATCATGGTTTTTCCATAAAACTTTGAGTTGAGGTATAACCTTTGAGCGTAGAATATGTTCCTTCTTATCCAAGATTTTAACAGGTACCTCTTCATACGTTAAATCTTCTGCTATGTCATCTTGTTCTAATTCAATAATGTGGTTCGGGTCTTCCACATATTTACGTAACATAGATATGTAAAAAAATGTTATGAACACGAGACATACTTGGTGGTAAGACGAGTCTATAGGCCATAGTTCCTACTCGGTCGAGGATTTCAAATGGACCAATGAATCAAGGGTTGAGCTTTCTTCTCTTTTCAAATCTCGTAACTCCTTTCCATGGAGCAACACATAATAATACATGATCTCCAACATTGAATTCCACGTCTCTTCGATGAAGATCAACATAACTCTTTTGTCGATCTTGTGAGGTTTGTATACATTGCTGGATCATTTGAATCTTTTTTGTAGTCATACGTACCAATTCTGGTCCCAACAACGTTGTTTCACCCACCTCGTCCCAGCATACTGGAGAACGACACTTTCATCCATATAACGCCTCGAATGGAGCCATGCCTATACTTGCTTGATAACTATTGTTGTAGGAGAATTCCACTAATGGCAAGAACTTGTCCCAACTTCCTTTGAAGTCTAGGACACAGAGTCTTAATAGATCTTTAAGAGTTTGAATAGTCCTCTCTGACTGCCTGTCCGTTTGAGGATGATATGTAGAACTGAATCGTAAATCTGTGCCCATAGCTTTCTGTAAACTAACCCAAAATCATGAAGTGAATCTTAGGTCTCAATCGGAAACTATGGATACTGGCATACCATGCAGTCTTACAATCTCATTTATGTATATACGAGCAAGACATTCAAGTGAATAAGTTTCTCGTATAGGTAAGAACTGAGAAGACTTGGTTAATCTATCGACAATGACCCAAATTGCATCTATTCCTTGAGAAACCTTGGGAAGACTACTGACGAAATCTATGTGAATGTGCTCCCACTTCCATTCTGGAATTTCAAGTTGTTGCAATGGACCTTTTGGCACTTGATGCTCCCCCTTGACACGTTGACAAGTTAAACACCTTGAGATAAACTCCACTATCTCTCTCTTCATATTGCTCCACCAAAATGTATGTCGAAGATCATGATACAATTTGGTACTTCCAAAATGGATTACAAGCGGTGTACTGTGTGCCTCCATTATGATTTTATACTTCAAATTAGAGTTGTTAGGAACACAAAGTCTGGAGTTGACTCAAAGTATTCTTTCTTCATCGATTTTTACTTCTAGAATAGCACCTTCTTGTACTTTCTTCTTCATACACATAAGCTCCGGGTCTATAGCTTGAACATCTTTAACTTTATCGATTAAAATCGGTCCGACTCGTATACTCGTATCTTTTCGAGTAAGCTAAGTTAACGGAGTGGCGATTCAAGAAAATCCTTCCACGAATCTCCGATAATAACCAATTAAGCCCAGAAAGCTACATACTTCGGTTACTGACTTAGGTTGCTACCAACTTTATATTGCTTCAATCTTTGCCGGATCAACTGATATTCCATGATTCGATATCACGTGCCCAAGGAATGCTACTTCTTTAAGCCAAACTCATAATTCTTCAACTTGGCGTATAGCTTATTTTCACAAAACTTTTGAAGTATTAGCCTCAAATGTTGCTCATGATCTTCACGGCTTTTGGAGTATATGAGGATGTCATCAATAAAGACAACCACAAAATGATCCAAATATTCCTTCAATACTCGGTTCATCATATATGAAGCCAGCATGAGCATTAGTCAATCCAAAAGACATGACTAGGAATTCGTAATGTCTGTACCGAGTTCTGAAAGCAGTCATTGGAATGACATCAGTTTTAATCTTTAACTGATGATATCCGGAACGGAGATTGATCTTTGAAAAGAACTTAGCACCTTGTAACTAGTCAAACAGGTCATCAATGCGAGGTAACGGTTACCTATTTTTTATGGTGACATGATTCAACTCCCGATAGTCAATGCAAAGTCACATACTACCATCTTTCTTCTTTATGAATAAAACAGGAGCACCCCAAGGAGATGTACTAGGACGAATGAAACCGATGTCTAACAGTTCCTGTAGTTGGATTTTTAACTCCTGAAGTTCAATAGGAGCCATTTGATATGGGGTTTTGGAAATGGGTTTTTTACCAGGTTCAAGGTCAATACAAAATTCAATTTCACGCTCTGGGGGTAGGCCAAGAAGTTTTTCAGGGAATACGTCAGGAAATGTATTAATAATAGAAATATCATTCAAATCTGACGTATTTTTGTTTAAATCAGTGACATGGACTAAGAAAGCTTGACATCCGTTTTTCAATAAACGAAAGGCTTTATGGCTTGATATGGCAATGATTGACTTTAGTGGTTTGGTTTCTTGAATTCGCATAATAGGTTGGTTAGGAATATGAAATCTAACAACCTTACAAAAACAATCAATTTAAGCATGATGAGTAGTTAACCAATCAATCCCTAAAATCACATCAAATGCAAGTATTTTCAAAGAGATGAGATCAATAGGTAATGTGAAAGTGTCGATTTGAATCAAACAAGATTTATAAATAGTGAATGTGATGAAGGTTTCTTCTAACAGAGTTTTAACTGATAAGTCAAAGTCTAATTTCTCTGATGTCAAATTTAAACGTTGAACGCAAGTAGGTCAAATAAAAGAATGGGTAGAACCGGTATCAAATAAGGTATAGACTTTACAAGAGTTTATGATTAGCTTACCCGTGATAACTTCATTCGGGATCCTCACTTTTTAGGAGGTTACGAAAAATGCTCTCCCTTAAACTACCGGCTTTGACTTGTCTGGGACTGCCTTTGGTGTCACCATCCCAGCTGGACTTGACTTCACTATATGACAAAATCGAGGTAGGTGACCATCTCTTCTGCAATTGAAACACACTATGGGTTGCTGCATAAAGTTTGGATTGATGTGTCCCTCCTCTCCGCATCTGTAGTATACAACCGGTGGTCATTCTCCTTCCTTGAAAATGGGTGTTGGTGCTAATGTCTTTCCATCATTGTTGAATCTCCTCTTTTTGAAATTTCCGCTTGACTCATTTCTTCTATTATCTTGGTCAGGATTATCACTGAAGTGGTTACTATTTTTGGCATGATAATTTCCTCCACGTTTGTTATCACTGCTTCGATGACTGCTACCACTGGTATGGCTATTATCATTTTTCCATCAGCTATCTTTTGGTTGGGCTGACTCATTATCACGCTCCAATAACTGAGCCCTATTCACAACATCTGAATATAAACAAAGTTTGTGAGAAATGAGGTATTGACGAATTTCAGGCTTCAAACCATGCAGAAACATTCGCATCATATGCTCCTCATTATCTACCAAATGGGATGCAAACCGGGATAACTCTGCAAACTTAGCCTCGTATTGCGATACGATCATATTTTTTTGTTCCAGCTTGATAAATTCTACCTCCTTCATGTGACGAATACTCTCTGGAAAGTACTTGTCGTTGAACATTCTTGGAACATCTCCTAAGAGATCTTCAGTGCAGAAAGATGAGTACATTTTACAGATTCTCACAAGTAATCTGCCTCTCCTAGCAACATAAAGGTGGCAAAGGGAACCTTTTGCTCCTCGGAGCATCCCAAGATATCAAATATCTTGGTGGTCTACTTATTCCACATCTCTGCCTTAAGTGGCTTTGGCTTTCCCAAAAACTTCGGTGGTCCCAATTCCTTGAATTGCTTAGCGGTGACCAGCCATGAGTTGCCATTGATTCCACCTGTATTTTGAACATGAATCTCTCTTGTTTGGTATTGCATGAATTGTAGAAAGCTTCTGAATATCCCATCGTTCATCATTTGGTCGGTGTTTTTTTACATGAGGATTATTGCCTTCCCGATGCACATTATCCTGGTTATTGATCGGCGGTGTCTCAATGGTCTCATGTGCTCTGTAATGCCCGAGAAAATTGGATTTTTATGACAATTAAATTTTTATTTGATTATGTGAATTAAATGAATTTAATTGATTTATTTTGTCAGTAAGCTATGTGAAGGTCGTTCTATGACCTAGAATGTGCTTATATGGTTAGTAATCTGGCTATATGCTAGAATTAATGGTTTAGAATTTCCAAGAAGAAAATAAATATTTTCTGAGAAATTCCTGTAAAAACACTATTCATCCGTTTCTGTTCGGGGAATTATTTTGAAATTCTGAGAAATGCGTAATGATAGAATATCGAGATGAGATGAAATATCTGATAATATTTCATTTATGGCAAACGAAGTTTTCGCCTGCTGACTTAAAACCTAAGGGTTGATTATATTGATTTCTGAGAAGGAAATGAAACGCGTAGAAGGAATTGTGTTATTGTTAATGTGTGTATTATACTAGTATGATACTATTAAGTATCTATGTATAATACGATGAGTTAATACGAAGTATAATACGATTAACGTACTAGTATTATACGGAGAGAATACGTGAATGGTACGCATAGAATACGATTCGTATTATGGAATTAAGTTAAGACTTAATGATAATTCATTTGAGTGGGATTATGTTTAGTCCAATCAATTGTATAGGTAAGCCCAATGAATTAATGTGTTAAGCCCAAGTCAAGGCTTAATATTAGATTGGTTAAGCCCAATGCAAGAAAACTGAACCGTGGATCGAACCGGTGGGTCACCGAATGGGTAAAACCCATGGGGCAACCCATGGGAATGACCCATGGGCAAGGTGGGTCGGCCACTTGGTGTGCAAGGAAAGATAATCACTTGGTCACCAAGTATTTTACTTGGTGACAAAGTGTGGAATAGTAAGGAGGTGATGGTGTAATGACTAAATTACCCTCCATCTCATTTGCCTATAAATAGAAAGCTAGGATTGGTCTTTTGTGAGTTTTTCAAATTGCCAACCTATACTATTGAGAGAGAGAGAGAGATAGACTCAACCAAATCTTACACTTTGAAGCTTTGCTTAAGAGTTTTCAAGATTACCTAAGAGTTCTTAAGGTAATACTCCTTAATTTTAATTCCAACTCTTTTAGTTTTCTTTTAGTATGGAGAATCATAAATGGGTGGTGTATGTCTTGTATGGTGGAATAAGAATGACTTACCATAGATTCAATCTCTATAAGTCATGAGATCATAAAAATCATAAGGGTTGATATAGTTTTAAATCATAAAAATATTGATTGTTAAGATTGATTGTTGATAAACAATTGAACTCCATCAATACGTAAATATGTGCATCTTGTTTGGTTAGGATGTAGATATGAAATCCATGGAGTATTCCATTTGATTTGGCTTAGAGAACATTAGTAACAAAGTTATGGCGAATTTCACAGAAATAGACGTTAAACGTCAAAAACGTAGAAATTTCAGATTGGTGGTCGAAAGTTGTCGTGAGACTTGAAAACATTATTTTTCAATGTCAACACGTGAGTTATGGTATTTAAGAGTCGTGGGCTCAAGAATCGTCGGATTCCGACTTAAAACGAAGAAAACGAGCATTGAACGCTCACTAACGTTAACGAACGCTTAGAAAATGAACTAAATAGGGAATTTTGAGTTAACAGATTCAAAAGTGTCGATTTTTTTATATGAACGCGTAGAGTATGTCGTTTATGACATGTAGGCTTTTGAACGGACCAAATCGAACTTATAACGAAGAAGTTATGGCTCCAAGAAATTCACTAAATTTTTATCTATTGGAGAAATTCAGTATCGAGGTGCAGTGCCATGGCCTGAAAGTGCTTTTAAAGTGCCGCGTCGTAGCTCCAGCACAGTGTAATTGGCTACTGGAAAGTGGTATGCTGCAAAGACCACTTCAGATAGGGAAGTCTCTCGTGCTTGCACCGAGGACAAGGACACAAATCGTTAATCTGCAGCCGTATGACAGCGCCAGTCTTGTACTAAGATGTCGCGCCATGGCTGTGGTCTGAGTGGTAATTGTTGAATGGCTTAGGTTTTGAACTTCAATTGTTCAGAGACCTATAAGAGTAAAGTTTATACACTTAATAAGTGTACTAAAACTATTCCTATACTATCTATACTAAGGTATATGGTATTGAAACTTAGGAATTGAATGCATGTTAGTAAGTTATGAATGAAGAACACAGAGTGTTGTCAATATACCTTAATCGGTAAACAACGTTGGTACTTCACTAATGATGATAGATTCCGGTTAGTAACAGAAGTTGATTAATAAATCGGGACGAAGGGTAATAAGTCGAGTTGACTTTATTAATGATATTAAGTTAACAAAGACATAGAAGAGAAAGAAGTTAGTAGGAACAATGTGAATAATTGTTTGATAGCTAATTACAGTGTGCTATGTGAATATATCATGTAGATTCTGTAAAGGTTGTGGTCAGTCGATTAAGTTATTTAAAGACGCTGAAAGGCAAGTTTTCTTAACGCTTGTCTAACTTTCAAGTTAGTAAAGTTTTATATGATTCATTGTACTGAATTGCATGACTGGTTTTAAAGAAAGGGTCAATGCCAGATTTAACTCAGCTAGACTACTTATAAGATATAGATTGATTGATATTCATATCTTTCTATATAGAAATGTTAACGCTATCTTATGCCAAGTAATTGGTACGGATGTGAAGGTAAGGTTTGTCTATGAACAAACAAAAGTATATTTCATCGATTATTCGATGGGCAAGCGAGTTTGCCAAATGTTAAACATAAATACGTTTAATGAATGAGTGTTAATCAACATAGAGTACTATAGGCTGATCACCTAGAAGTGCTCATAAGTAATGCGGATGTCTGACCTTTAGTCTTTGTGATATCCTTTTCAAGTATGAAAATAGAAAGCTATTGTTCATGGTCTATTCTTAGGTTGTAATTCTAATCTACTCTATACTTTGGGAATTGATGTTATGAAATGTTAAAGTATTATTGTTTCATAATACTTCATAACTATTTGTTCAATTATGTATGAATTGTTATATAATTCACGATTGTGGTATTATTGTTATCCTTTGATAAACTTGATGAGCTGTTATGCTCACTTCTTGCGTGAATTATATGATTTCAGTTAAGGATGAACGTACTGAGAATGCTAAGAGAGATAAAGACAAAGCTAAGATGGATACTTAGCCATCATGTAATAGATTAGTATGTTTGTATGTATTATACATTATGAACAACGAACTATGTAATCGGTTTATGAACCTGGGAAGGATTATACTTTGATTATAATAAGAAGATGGTAATTACATTCATTATGTTGTATTTCAATGGAATAATTATATAGTTATGAGTACAGTGTAGCACCAGATGTCGGGTTGGAAGATACCCGAATTTGGGGGCGTCATAGGTTGGTATCAAAGCATTAGGTTATAAAACTTAAGGGGGGAAGTACCTTAGGCTAATAACCTCGTAAGGAAGGTAAAGTTCGAAGAAAGAAATTTGAGTTGAATGAATTAATAAGGTATTGAGAAAACTCGGTACCGAAAGAATTTAAGAGATGGAAATTAATCTTAAATAAATTAAATGTGATTTGTGCTTATACTATTGTGTATTATGTACTAATCAATGTGTTATCTGTTATATAGATGTCAATCGATAGCATGATGTATAGAGACATTCACGTTGTGAGTGAAGAGTCGGTGAACTAAGTGGAGGTAGTACCGATGCCAGTGGTAGAGGTACCGTTAGTGGTTCTAGAAGACTCGGATATTGAGGAGTACATCTCTGAGGGGGGATCCAAGGAGACAATGGGGATAGCGTCATATCTAAATATGATGATTGATGTGGAGGAGGAGATGGAGGTAACATCGATTAACATGGTGATACCTACTCAGGAGCCAACACCTCCCGATGCAATGAGATCATTCTATCTGGCAGTGTTGGATAGGAATGTGCATCTGCGCACGGTGGTGCAAACACAGAATGAGGAGATAACAGCCCTTTATGAGGCGAAGGAATCTGCAGAGGAGAATTTTGAGTCGGAGCACGATGAGAAAGTGCTGATGTCGGATTAGGCGAGAGACTATAAGGAAGAGGCCATAGAGCTTCGAAAGAAACTGGTTGAAAAAGACCAGAAGATAGCTAGGATGTCATACATCCACGAATGCGCTCATGAGGATTTCAAGCTGAAAATTGCTTGTTATTCCATTGAGTCCGGGCAGACTCGACATACCATAAGTCGAGATATTGTGTCGATACAGGAAAATTAGAAATATGAGAATGCCATTCGATAGTATTAGTAGATCATTAGATCTTTTGTATATATGGTAGTGACGTAAAACCCTCTTTTGTATAATTAAAGGGTAGTCTTTTTGTAAATCCCAATTTTTGTGGAAGGCAATTGCGGGATAGTATGTAATAGCTTATGAATACAAACACAGTTTATGAGAAATAAGATGTTGACGTATCTCCGGCTTCAAACCTCTTAAAAACATCCGCGTCATTTTCTCTTCATTATCCACCAAGTTGGATGCAAACCGAGACAACTCGGCAAACTTTGCTTCGTACTGCGACAAGGTCATATTATTCTGTTCCAACTTGATGAACTCCACCTCCTTCATGTGACGAATACTTTCAGGAAAGTACTTTTCGTTGAATAGTTCTTGAAACTTCTCCCTAGACATTTTTAGTGCGGCAGGTTGAGTATGCTTTACCGACTCCCACCAGTATTCTGTCTCTCCTTAGAACATAAAGGCGGCAAAAGGAACCTTTTACTCCTCGGAGCATCCCAAGACATCAAATATCTTGGTGATCTACTTTATCCATGCTTACGCCTTAAGTGGTTTTGGCTCTCCAATAAACTCTGGTGGTCCCAGCTCCTTGAACTGTTTAACGGTGACCGTCCGAGAGTTTCCAGTAGTTCCACCTATATTTTGGACAGGAGCCGCTCTCGCCTGCTATTGCATGAATTGCATAAAGCCTCTAAACATTCCATCATTCATCATTTGGTCAGTGTTGTTGTTTGCATGAGGATTGTCGCCTTCCTGATGCACATTATCCTGATTATTGATATGTGGTGAATCAACGGTCGCCTGTGCTTCATTGTTATTCTCAAAATTCTCAGATGTCATTTTCAGATACTGTCACAAAATAAAAGGTTAATTAACATTAACATATTATCCCTATATTCTGACCAACCAATTAAATACAAAAAAAAACTTAGGTAGGTCATACTAGTGAAGAAATTCCCCGTCTCTCCCCTCCAAGTTCTATTCTCACATCTTAGCCAGGGATCATATCCCTAAGCTTTGATACCAACTGTGACGCCCCCAAAACAAGTATACATCACCCATCTTGGTTCGCCAGATACAAGGTACTGAATTCAAATACAACTTAATTATACAACCGTCGTGTACAATACGACAAAACATAATCTGTGAGTTTGAATACAAATATTGTCTACTAGAGAGTATAAAAACTCAAAAGGAGTCCTCATTACAATTATTATCACACTATTTCACAGAATAATGAGGACTACTAATGCACCATCTAGGACCATCACTCTGTTCCCCGACTAGTCCCTGCTACGTTCTCATTTCCTGAAGAGAACAATGAAAGCAAAAGGGTGAGCTCAACTAGCCCAATAAGAAATATTATGACTAAGATGTCTGAGAATAATTTATCTTTAGCCTTTAACAATGTTAAACCGATAAAATATAATAAATATCAAGTTTAAGCTGCAATGAACAACCAATCCATTTGAAGAGTCAGTAGAGAATAAAATCTACTATCTTCTATGATTTAAAAGGGTTTTCATCACTTTTATCATTTGGGACTCAATTTTAATAAATAATCCACATCATCGAATCACCCCTGCACTACGGCCAAGGATATTTTTTAGTATCACGACCACAAATTATCCATGCACTATGGGCCAAGGACATTCGTGTATTCATTAATGGTCATGATCATGCCAACAATTGTCCATCAATGCACTACGGGCCAATGAGGACTTTTACCACATCATTTGTAACATTACGGTCATGATTACACCGAATAATCCCTGGTCATAATCATACCAAGTCTATCTATGCACTACAAGCCATAGATGACTTTCAATAAAATATAAACATGAGGATTATGACAATGATATAAAAATTCAATAAAACAAGTTCAAGAATTAAGTTATCTAGGAACTGATAACGTCCAAATTGTCAACATGATACTGCTTTGTAGAGTAAAATTAAAGAATGCTCAGAAGAATATTTCCATGAAAAGATACTGGATGAAGCGCAAATATCAAGGATATTCCACTAATTTCATGGAGTATAGAAGTCAAAGTTTTAACCAACTGAGTATAATAAAGAATGGAATAACAAAAGAAATCACCATGCATGCGATAGACATCACAGGCAGGTTATTCCAACAGAATAATAAATAAAGGAACTGGTCCGTACAGAAACGCATGATATATGATATTCCAATGTAATAATAAAATCTGAAACCGTGTCGTACAAAAATGCAGACGAGGATATTCCAATGTAATAATAAAGACTTGAACGAAGTCAAAGCATAAAACGCATGAGACAAGGATATTCCAACAGAATAATAAAGAATGGAATAATGAAGAATTTCACCAAGTATATGGTGGTATGGTAGCATACATCTGAGTTATTCCAATAGAATAATAAATAATAGAATAACAAAAGTTCTCTTCATGAATACAAAAGAAATAATACCCTTCTTAGTCTACAACAAATAATATTCCCTACCTTAGAAGAAACTAGATATTGGAAAAGTGAAGTAACAAAATAATTTTCTTTCTTCTCTCTCTAGAGTTTCAAAGTGAATTCGTAAGAAATAATGAAGGAATGAGCTTCTATTTATAGGAGAATGGACTGCATGATAACTAATTCATGAACGGTCCAGATTGATTTACTTTTAATCGGACGATCCATATTTAAAGTAAAATCTTTTAAATAAAATATATTATATTATATATATATATATATATATATAACATGTGTTTTTTAAAATATCACGGGATTCATCCCGAATCCAATATCAATTCAATTTCTCTCTCTCTATATATATATATATATATCTATATATAAGTCTCAATAATACACTTTCCCACCGCATAATCCAATTTTTTTTCTTTGATTTCGTGAACCCCCCCCCCACCATTTCAAAACATGTGACAAATTATATATATATATATATATATATATATATATATATATATATATATATATATATATATATATATAAACTGAAACAACTTCTACCGACGATTTTGAGAAATGGGTAAGTGAGGGTCCAACAAAATTTACATCAAATACTTCATAAAAAAAAATTCCCTCAATATTTTTAACAACATTTATCACAATTATTATAATTCACAATATTAATCGACCGAAGTCGTTTCCTGGGAAAAGGGGGCTTTCAATAAGGATTTCTCCCTATCAGGCGTAATTAGGTGACCAAACCTCTCCTTGACAGAACTTCTAGACATCGTTAATATTGCAAATAATAATATTTATAACTTTGTCGTCTCAATTATTGATTTAATAATATATAAAATATTGACAATAATTGAATCAAATAACGTGAGATATTATGCAGCAATAATTGCACAAAACTAAGTGACTTCTCACGTAAGCATCAATAATCAAAACCGTGTGCTACTATGCAACTACGCGTATTACTGTACTTTTAACACCGGGTGTTTCAACAGTTAACGGTAAAACTTCCGCCGTTATTTTTATAAAGTATTTTTATCATTTTCTCAATCCGACAATAATTCCGTTGGGGGTCCACCAATGATTGTGCCATTGTACGAATATTCCTTACTAAAACGAATATTTCCCGACCAATTAAATATTATATAACAACTTGCGTACTTTGAAAATTTATAAATATTACCCACAACTATAACAATATTTCAAATTCACACCTTAATATTTAAAAAAATGATATTTATAGAAAATTCATTTTTATTCATAAAAGTTGGGGTCTTACAAATACTTTTGGGAAAGTACTTGTCGTTGAACATCTCTTAGAACTTCTCCCAAGACATCTTGAGTGCGTCAGGCTGGGTACATTTTATAGATTCCCAGAGAAGAATCGCTTCTTCACGCAATATAAAGGTGACAAAGGGAACCTTTTTTGCTCCTCTGAGCATCCCAAGACATCAAATATCTTGGTGATCTCGCTTTAACCACGTCTCCGCCTTAAGTGGTTCGGCTTTCCCAAAAACTCGGTGGTCCCGGCTCCTTGAAGCGCTTAGCGGTGACCGTATCGTAGGTTGCCATTGTTTCCACTCGCATTATGAGCAGGAGTCTCTCTCTACTTTGATGTTGCATGAATTGCATAAAGCCTCGAACATCCCATCGTTCATCATTTTCATCGGTGTTATTATTTACCTTAGAATTATTGTCTTCCTATTGCACATTATCCACGGATATTGATCATTGGTGACTCAACGGTCTCATGTGCTTCATTGTTGATCCTAACATTTTCGGATGCCATTTTCAAATACTTCCACAAAACAAGGGTTAATTAACATATCACATATTATCCCTATACTATGACTGACCAATTAAATACCAAATAAACTTCGGTAGGTCATACTAGCGAAGGAATTCCCCGTCTCTCCCCTCCTAGTTCTTGTCTCACCTCTCAACCAGGGATCATATCCCTAAGCTTTGATACCAACTGTGACGCCCCCAAAATAGGTAACATCACCCATCTTGGGTCGCCAGATACATGGTACAAAATTCAAATACAAACTAATAATACAACAGTCGTGTAAAATACGACAAAACATAGGCTGTGAGTTTTAATACAAATATTATCATCTAGACAATATCCACACTCAATGGAGTCCTCATTACATTTATTATCACAATATTTCACAGAATAGTGAGCACTACTAATGCACCATCTAGGACCATCACTCTGTTCCCCGACTAGTCTCAGCTACGATCTCATTTCCTAAAGAGAACAGTGAAAGAAAGGGTGAGCTCAACTAGCCCAGTAAGAAATATTATGACTAAGATAATGTAGAATAAATTATCATTAGCCTTCAACAATGTGTCGACATCGGGATTTTTGAATGTCCCTTTTCGTTACCTGTTCTTTGGTGTTCTCATTTTAGGTCAGATTTGTTTGAAAAAATAAGTGAAAAAGGTCAGGACATGTATGATGTCGATGACGATGGACTGATAAGAGTCGCCAGTTGGTTTTTTAAATGGTTGTAGCAACACAACCGAGAAAAGGTTTTCACATTGACCCAGTTGTGTGACACTGATATACGGGTCGGTGAAACCGAGATTCGTTTAGGGTCCGGGGACTTGGTTATGCGGGGAAGGTGTTAGGCACTTCGACATCCGTGTTACCACGGTGACCGCCTCTTTTCAAGAAACTATTATCTTAGTGTGTGTGTGTGTGTGTGTGTGTGTGTGTGTGTGTGGGTTAATGTGCTGTTATATGGAAGTTGTGCGAGGCCTCGTTCGAACCTATATACACAGGGTTTGAATTTATGTAAAAATTCATTTTTAGCAAGATATGGCAGTGATGTTTTATAAAAGAGGTTTTTCAAACCATAATGCTCAATGGGAATTGAGACCTTTTACACTCCCATTTTATTAAGTGATCGGCTTGATTGATTTTATTTGACGGATGCGAGGCATCCGCATTTAAAAAATAATATACAAAAATAATGCCGACTTCCTCGTGGATATGGAAACCATCTCGAGGAAATTCGCATAATCGCAGAATAATTTACAAAGGCGCCACTGACTAAAAATGTCCATCACGGGAACCGAATCTAGATCCAATGGGATGAATCTGTGATCACATGATTCCTAAGCATTGAACGTTTGCAATTTGTATGAAAATGTATAGTATATATATATATATATATATATATATATATATATATATATATATATATATGAGACTGGAATGAAATCACGCATGAGAAGTCAAGGCAAAAGCAAGCAACACGACTCTCAACATGTAGAATGGTGTTTGCAAAGATGAAGAGAAAAACTCTAAAGTGTGTGAGAAGGCTTACAGCTGACTACTAAAAAAGGCTTCTATATCTTTAGAGTGGGTAAACACTGGCTTTTGTGGGTACAAAAGAGGCTATATATAAGCTCACATGTGTTTAAAAGTGGGAAAATACAATTGTATGGGCGAAAAGTGAGTTTAAGGTGTGTAGGGTTTCCACTGTTTTTTCTCCAAAATCAGCACCCCAAGCCCTCTATTTATAGGCATTTTAGCCGCAGTGTACTACTTGTTGAGTTCTGAGTGTGTACAGAGGCAACCCGGGTTGGCCTGGGTTTTTCGGGTCGGGTCGTCTCGAAGTACGTGCACTCAGGCATTGTAATGTCCACTCAAACTTTTAAAAGTGCAATCCGGGCATCCGTTGAGAGGTATCTGAGGACCTATTTCATACCGCCGTTGTCGAGAGTCAGACGATGGCATGGGATTAAAGTTTGTCTGAAGTCATTGAAGATGGGACGATGCCCTCTGGTCTTTAAGCTTCAACTTTCATCCGTTACCCCGCACAATAGTCACTCGGGATTGGTTAATCTTATGGGACATTGTTCCGTAGAGATGTGATGTGGCATCGTGTTGACGAGATGACGATGTTGCCCCTCACCGATGTTATCACGGATTAATTTGATAAAGCGAGACGTTGTTCGAAGCTTCGCCGAGATTGAATTCTTTGTAATTGTTGAAGGTCCTCATTGTCACCTTTAAGGTGTGCCTGTCTTCCCGATGTTATTTCCTTGTTGGTACAGTGTATCTCGTTGTGAGCGCCGAGATTGAAGCTGGTCGCATTTGAAACAAGAATTTCCGGGGTTATCGCCGAAATTGCATTCCTTGGGGTTATCACCAAGTTGGTGGCTATTCCCATGGTGGGGACTGAGACTGGATACCTTTGGATCATCTCCGAGATTAATCGGTCTTCTCCGGTGTGTGTTCCGGTATTGTATCTGCAGTCCTCGGTGTTATATCCTAGGTTGGAATTGTTTACTCCCAGACTGCGATCCGGGGTTGATGCTGAACTTCCGGTAGTATGCGGTATGGATTTGGATTGTCTTTCAAGGTTCCCTTTTAAAAGACGAATCTGTCCTCCTGCAATGTTAGTAACAGCAGTACAGAAAATTTTGAGTGTCTACAGATGCCCCTCTTTATCATACTCATCCATAGCGATGCATGGGTAGGATAAAGAATCCTAGACACTTGAAACGTAACAAGATGAACATGGTATTATTGATAGCAACATGGTGCAAATGTATGATGCGTGTGTACGGGGTTGTAGCCCAACACGCTGGGGATGATTGCTGGCTCCCTGTTGCTTCAACTAAGGATTGGCAATGCTGACCAGATTTGATGTGTAATCTGAATCTGTTAGGATGTTGATGTTGGAGTTATCACCAAATTCCTGTGTTTTTTATAACAATTTGATCCTGAAGATGTACCTCTTATGTGTAAGAGATCTGTGGGGATAAAGCTTGATCTGTTTGAGGATGTGTATAACATATTCCATCATCTATCCTCTTTGATGACGTTGACCTCTCCTGGTTAGTATCACCAGAATACGTCACGATTCTGTTAGATTTATGGCCAACAGAAAATGTTGTCAGGGATGCTCGACCTAAATCGACGATGTGAATCAATGGTGAAAAAATCGTGGGATATCTTTGTCAAGGTTGCTTGACCTTCGTTGACGCGTGAATCAACGGCTGAAACTCTATGGATAGATTGTCGAGGTTGCTCGACCTCCACTATCGTGTAGATCAACAGAGCATTGCGTTGTGATCCCCGTGGGATATATATAGCTACGACGTTCGGGTGTGAAAACCTCGGATAGCTCTAGAGCTCTGATAGGTTTAATCGCTATCGGCTGAAATAACGTCAAGGTTGCTTGACCTAAGTTGATATGTGTGTCAACGTCTTGAATGTACGTTGTACTCCCCTACCGTGACTTCACATTGTAACCCCCGTCGGAGATCTACTAGGGACTTATGAGTGCGTACGCAATCATCGTACAACCCTCAATGCTTCGATGGGTTTACTTGCCATTGATTGAGACAACGTCAAGGCTGCTTAACCTTCATTGACAGGTGTGCCAGCGGCTGAACGTGTGTTGTAACCCCCACCGTGGATTTATGTTGTAACCCCCGTCGGGGACCTACGTTATAACCCCCGTCGGGGACTCATTTAGGGTAACGACCCGGAGTTGGCGACATCAGACCTGTATGAGGTATTGTCGGATGTGATTTGTGACAAATGAAATCATTGGTAGGGTATACCTCGTGTTCAGGCGACTACCAATGATTGATGTACAGGTTCAAAGCCTCATCTGAGAATACCCGGATTGTATGCTATTTTTCTTAATCGCGTGGCATTTTTATTCCCGATTTGACCTTTCTAGTCCACAAGAACTCCTTTGCAACTCAAACTGGACCGAGCCGGAGGGGTGGGACCCACATAGGGGTGCCGCATGTGGTTGTTGGGTGTATGTGACCCATTTCCCTGTATTTGTAGCTGTACAGAGATGATGTATTAGATGATGATATACTTAGGAATGTATGCACAGTTTTTCCATTCCCTATATCATATTGCCATCTATTTTCTACTATGCATGTATCATGTTATGCATATGTATGTATGTCCAGAGATACTCGGCATTGACCCCTGGATGGTCTTATGACACGGCCCGCACAAATGTCTTCTTCGACAGTTAGCCATATAGATCATACCCCACCGTCAGTGGTGGCATTGGGTATGCGATCGTGGTATGATAGCATGTCACCTCCAGACAGGGTGACGGTAGATATGTTGCTACAGCATACCATGACCTTTTCGACTTTTCAGGTTCCCGCAGGATTTGTGGACGGGATGATAGAGCATTGGGTACTGGATAAGCAGGTATTCAGATTCGGCACCCATGAGTTGACTCCTACCCTAGAGGAGTATTCACGATTGACGATGCTGCCTTTAGACAGACCTTGCGTGCACATGGTTCTGGGAGACATGAGTAGACGGTTCATGACTCTCACAGGATTGCGGCGCAGAGTAGTGCAGGATGAGCTGACATCTGGCCACGTGATATCCCAGCACTTTCTGTATGACAGATTTGGCGCGGAGGATAGCTACTCATGTAACGACCCCAAAATAGGTCCATTCCATCCGACCCATTCTGAGTCGCCAAATACATGGTACAGAAAACAACTACAACTTTATTACAACAATTGTCGTGCAAAATACAACACATATGCTGTGAATTTGGATACAAATATATATCAACTGTGACTCATGTCCCAACCGTGGACAGTACCTCATAATGACACCTTACATAAAGGTATAGTCGGCCCATTTTAGAAATTAGAATCTTTGGGAAGTGCTCAATGAAACCCTTCGTACATGGGAGGCCATGCTTCTAGGTTATGATAGATATCATATGGCCACGTAATTATCCTTGGTTGATTAATAGACCTTGAAGAAAAATGAGAAGATTACTATCATATTCTTCTCAATGGTGAGTTTTCTCTTGATATATCATTATCTCTCATCTCTAATTGAGAGTTAAATTTCAAATAGACTCCAAGATCATATAGGTAGTCTTTGGTAGATATACTCAAAGCAAGTGGATGAGCACAATCCTGTCTTATGATGACACGAGGTTGTATGTCATTAGACATCTTGTATGATAGTGGTAAAACACCCTTCCAAGTTAAATTCACCTCACCTATAGACAACCATTCTATTCCCTTGTTATTCCCCCACCCAAAAAACTACACTTTTATTACCGGAAAGGAATTGTGAAGCAAAAGGGTGAGCACAACTACTATCAAGAAAATATCATGACTAAAGATAATTAAATTATCAATAGCCTTCATCAATAATAAATCAGAGATTTAGAACATATGGTAGGATGATAAAAAAAATTTCAACCATAGTTGCAGCGGAACGAGCAATCCATTAGAAGAGTCAAATAGACTATAAAGTCTATTATCTTCTCCATGTTAAAAGTCCACCAACAATGTTTTATCCCTGTGACACCAATCAACAATTCCTATCCACAATCACATGTATAACTCATAATCGTAATTGTAGTTCTAAATTCCTTTTCTCATCCAGGACAAAGATAATTTTCATCACCTGAAACATCAAAGATTATGGTTATACCAAATCACAGTTTATGTTCATAATCCTACTAATAAATTCAACTTTGCACTACGGCCAAAGATATTCATCAACAAGTCATCTTTGCACTACAGGCCAAAGATATTCATCAACGGGTCATCTTTACACTACGGACCAAAGATATTCATCAATAATTGATCTTTGCACTACAGGCCAAAGATATTCATATCTCAAATAAATACATAATCATTTCAGAATTTATATAAACCATAATTATAACCATATATGTTGATTAATTCACCTTTGCACTTAAGCTAAAGATATTCAATTATATATTCAATGGTCATGATCATACCACCACCAATTCAACTTTTCACCATCGCCAAAGAGAACCTATAGTCACGATCATACCAATAATCTATCCATCTTTACACTCAAGTCAAAGAGAAATACCATCATTAGGGTTATAAGAATGTTAAATATGATAATAAAAATAATATAATCAACATATAGATTTAATCTTTAAGATTCATAAAACAATGATCTCATAACACCTTAATCAAAATATTATAAATCACTTAATAATATCATAATCTAATATTATTAATACTACCACAATATTTTTTTTTAATCATTTCTTAAACTTATAAATAATTTATTTTAATTGTTTACAATTTACTAATAAATCCATTTAATCATCTTAAAATGCCAAACTCATAAGATCTCATCACCAATAACCAAAACCCTCATCAAAAAATCAGATATACCTCTATATATGATTCTCAAGCCATAAAATCATATTTTCTAATTTTCTTACTTCACATAACATATTTAATTCATTTACTCATAACTAGAATATTTTTCATGAAAAATACCAAATCAATTTTAAAAATATTTCTTTTCCGGGATTTAGAAGAATATTGTCTCATATTGAATATATATTTTTTCGAGAATTTTTAAAATTCATTTACTATTTTTTCACATGGCCAAAACCACCGAATATTCAGACATTTATCATAAATTGTACTTTTATCCAAAAATTCGAAATTCACTGTGGTATACTGATATTATATAGATATACTTCCAATAAAAATTTCATCAATTTTGGAGTTAACCACAAGGAGTTATAAAGGTTTTCTTTTAAAATAGTCTTTCCTCATAAAATTCATAACTCTTAATCTATAAATCCAAAAATTGTCATTTTTGGACACAATCAACAAAACTCATCAAATTATCATTTCAAATTTTTCTAGAATTTTAAAAGTTCAGAAGAATTTCAAAATAATAACCCTTAAAATCCCTTATTATCCCTTACCTCAAAAAGAGAAGTACTTTAATGGAATAACTTTGAACGAAACTTGCACCGTATAGCAATACTCAAAGTATACTCAAAATACTCACAAGAATACGCTTCGATAATATAGAGAGAAAAACTTCAGTTTCTGGTGTGATTTTCAATTATAACCTAAGCACCCTATTTATAGGAAATTGCTTAGAACACCAAAGTAGAAAATTTATTTAATAATAATATATATAAATCAAGATTCCTACGCCTCTAGAAATCTGATTTTAGCTTAATAAACACATGCTAGGGTCGCCCACAAAACAAAAAACGTTTTTCACACTTTTAAATATTTTAAACTTCCAAAAATCAATTATTTCGAAGCTTCAGAACTTCAATAATTCATAATAAATAGCCCTTTTATCAGAAAATTCAAATCTCGCGAATTTTTATAGAAAATTCAATTCTCTACAACTTTTCAGAAGAAAGGTTTTCCAAATTCCAAACAGAAATTGACCGAAATCCACAAACAGACGATTTTACATGCTATAATCAAATTTCAGTCAAGAAATGGGGTCCACCGACATGAAAAACGTGTTTTTAATATTTATTGTAACAAAAATACTCTTTCTCCTCGTATACTCATATATCCCACATTCATTGTAAAAATATCACCATTATTATATTATTAAAATATAATAATATATTTAAATGAATTATTTTATAGAAAAAAAAATAAAATATTAATTTTTAACAATTGTCTCATTAAAATTTTCTCCATCTATATCCACATAAAATCAATATTTTTCTCATCATATTAATTATTCACAAATAATATTATAGAATCACAAGATGGCAACTGCACTAGTTCCCAGAAAGAGGGCTTTCCAATAAGAATTTCTCTTCATCTGGTGGCCTGCAATTAGGTGACCAAACCTCTCCTTGATGTAACTTTCTAGACATTGCCAATAATGCTATCTAATAATATTATTCAAATAATATGAATTATTGATCCGATAATGGGAAATATTATGCGTTGACAATTATTGAGCAACAATAATATAAAATATCAACGCGGCAATTATTGAATCAATAAAATCTTTGAATAAAGAATTATCGTAACAATTATTGAGTAGTGCCTTCTTACGTAAGAGTTAATAATTCAAAAATAACGTGCAATAATACTATGTGCTATCTTTGTGCAACAACGCCAGATTTTTTACTTTACCCACCAGTATTCCAACAATTGTTAATGATAACCACTACGCCATTATTTATAAAAACTTTAATTTGTCTTTTTTTTCATCCGATGCAGTTATTACATATATGGGGCTAAATACAAATGGTCGCACCAATCATACGAATATTCCCAATAGAAAGAATATTCCACGACCCAACTAATATTCCCAACAACAATGAATATTTTATAACCACTTCACGTATTTTTGAAAAAATTTCATATATCACCCTTAACTTTAAATTTTTATCAATTTAACCATTTACTAAATTGTAATTAAAAGAAAAATTGAATACTTTTATTTCATAAAATTCGGGTCTTACAATCTCCCTCCTTATGAAATTTCGTCCCTCAAATTTACGTATTCGGTATTTTAAAGATTTGAGAATACCTTGATTTCATTTTTGATTCCATCTTCCCTGTCATCATAATTTCTCCAATGCTCATCTCTCATTTTTGAGATATCATTCTAGAATCTGACTTCAAAACAAGGGTTAATTGATCAAATTAACATATCACATAATATCCCGATATTATGGTCGACCAACAAATAAGCTTAGGTAGGACACACTAGCGAAGGATTTACTCATCCCTCCCTCCTAGTTTATATTCCCGATCTCCAGAGATCATATCCCTAAGCTCTGATACCAAATTTAACGACCCCAAAATAGGTCCATTCCATCCGACCCATTCTGAGTCGCCAAATACATGGTACAAAAAACAACTACAACTTTATTACAACAATTGTCGTGCAAAATACAACAACACATATGCTGTGAATTTGGATACAAATATATATCAACTATGACTCATGTCCCAACTGTGGACAGCACCTCATAATGACACCTTACATAAAGGTATATTCGAAAACTGTTTTAGAAATTAGAATCTTTGGGAAGTGCTCAAGGAAACCTTCGTACATGGGAGGCCATGCTTCTAGGTTATGATAGATATCATATGGCCACAGAATTATCCTTGGTTGAACAATAGACCCCAAAGAAAAATGAGAAGATTACTATCATATTCTTCTCAATGGTGAGTTTTCTCTTGACATATCATTATCTCTACTGTCTCTAATTGAGAGTTAAATTTCAAATAGACTCCAAGATCATATAGGTAGTGCTGGTAGATATACTCAGCAAGTGGATGAGCACAATCCTGTCTTATGATGACACGAGGTTGTATGTCATTAGACATCTTGTATGATAGTGGTAAAACACCCTTCCAAGTTAAATTCACCTCACCCTCAACATCTATGGACCACCATTCTATTCCTTTGTTATTCCCCCGCTCGACCCAGCTACACTTTTGTTACCTGAAAGGAATTGTGAAGCGAAAGGGTGAGCACAACTAGCTTAGTAAAAATATCATGACTAAAGATAATTAAATTATCAATAGCCTTCATCAATAATAAATCAGAGATTTAGAACATATGGTAGGATGATAAAAAAAAATTCAACCATAGTTGCAGCGGAACGAGCAATCCATTAAAAGAGTCAAATAGACTATAAAATCTATTATCTTCTCCATGTTAAAAGTCCACCAACAATGTTTTATCCCTGTGACACCAATCAACAATTCCTGTCCACAATCACATTTATAACTCATAATCGTAATTGTAGTTCTAAATTCCTTTTCTCATCCAGGACAAAGATAATTTTTATCACCTGAAACATCAAAGATTATGGTTATACCAAATCACAGTTTATGTTCATAATCCTACTAATAAATTCAACTTTTCACTACGGCCAAAGATATTCATCAACAAGTCATCTTTTTGCTGCGGTGCCAAAGATATTCATCAACGGGTCATCTTTACACTACGGACCAAAGATATTCATCAATAATTGATCTTTGCACTACAGGCCAAAGATATTCATATCTCAAAGAAATACATAATCATTTCAGAATTTATATAAACCATAATTATAACCATATATGTTGATAAATTCACCTTTGCACTTAAGCTAAAGATATTCAATTATATATTCAATGGTCATGATCATACCAGTCACCAATTCAACTTTGCACTACTGGCCAAAGAGAACCTATAGTCACGATCATACCAATAATCTATCCATCTTTACACTCAAGTCAAAGAGAAATACCATCATTAGGGTTATAAGAATGTTAAATATGATAATAAAAATAATATAATCAACATATAGATTTAATCTTACTCATAAAACAATGATCTCATAACACCTTAATCAAAATATTATAAATCACTTAATAATATCATAATCTAATATTATTAATACTACCACAATATTTTAATCATTTCTTAAACTTATAAATAATTTATTTTAATTGTTTACAATTTACTAATAAATGCATTTAATCATCTTAAAATGCCAAACTCATAAGATCTCATCACCAATAACCAAAACCCTCATCAAAATCAGATATACCTCATATATATGATTCTCAAGCCATAAAATCATATTTTCTAATTTTCTTACTTCACATAACATATTTAATTCATTTACTCATAACTAGAATATTTTTCATGAAAAATACCAAATCAGTTTTAAAAATATTTCTTTTCTGGGATTTAGAAGAATATTGTCCCGTATTGAATATATATTTTTCTCAGAATTTTTAAAATTCATTTACTATTTTTTCACATGGCCAAAACCACCGAATATTCAGACATTTATCATAAATTGTACTTTTATCCAAAAATTCCGAAATTCACAGGGTATACTGATATTATATAGATATACTTCCAATAAAAATTTCATCAATTTTGGAGTTAACCACAAGGAGTTATAAGGGTTTTCTTTTAAAATAGTCTTTCCTCATAAAATTCATAACTCTTAATCTATAAATCCAAAAAATTGTCATTTTTGGACACAATCAACAAAACTCATCAAATTATCATTTCAAATTTTTCCAGAATTTTTAAAAGTTCAGAAGAATTTCGAAATAATAACCCTTAAAATCCCTTATTATCCCTTACCTCAAAAGAGCAGTACTTCTGACTGGAATAACGTTGAACGAACTTGCACCGTATAGCAATACTCAAAGTATACTCAAAATACTCACAAGAATACGCTCGATAATATAGAGAGAGAAAAATTCAGTTTCTGGTGTGATTTTCAATTATAACCTAAGCACCCTATTTATAGGAAATTGCTTAGAACACCAAAGCAGAAAATTTATTTAATAATAATATATATAAATCAAGATTCCTACGCCTCTAGAAATCTGATTTTATCTTAATAAACACATGCTAGGGCTGCCCACAAAACAAAAAACGTTTTTCACACTTTAAATATTTTAAACTTCCAAAAATCAATTATTTCGAAGCTTCAGAACTTCAATAATTCATAATAAATAGCCCTTTTTTCAGAAAATTCAAATCTCGCGAATTTTTATAGAAAATTCAATTCTCTACAACTTTGCAGAAGAAAGGTTTTCCAAATTCCAAACAGAAATTGACCGAAATCCACAAACGGACGATTTTACATGCTATAATCAAATTTCAGTCAAGAAATGGGGTCCACCGACATGAAAAACGTGTATTTAATATTTATTGTAACAAAAATACTCTTTCTCCTCGTATACTCATATATCCCACATTCATTGTAAAAATATCACCATTATTATATTATTAAAATATAATAATATATTTAAATGAATTATTTTATCAGAAAAAAAATAAAATATTAATTTTTAACAATTGTCTCATTAAAAATTTTCTTCATCTATATCCACATAAAATCAATATTTTTCTCATCATATTAATTATTCACAAATAATATTATAGAATCACAGTACTGGCAACCAGGACGTTCCCAGGAAAGAGGGGGCTTTCCAATAAGAATTTCTCCTTACTGGCGCGTAATTAGGTGACCAAACCTCTCCTTGACAGAACTTTCTAGACATTGCCAATAATGCTATCTAATAATATTATTCAAATAATATGAATTATTGATCCGATAATGGGAAATATTATGTTGACAATTATTGAGCAACAATAATATAAAATATCAACATGGCAATTATTGAATCAATAAAATATTGAATAAGTAATTATCGTAACAATTATTGAGTAGTGCCTTTTACGTAAGAGTTAATAATTCAAAAATACTGTGTAACACTGTACTCTCTTTGTGCAACAACGCCAGACGTATTACTTTACTTTACCCACCTAAGTATTCCAACAAGTGTTAATAAAGAACTACTACGCCATTATTTATAAAAACTTTAATTTGTCTTTTTTTTTTCATCAAACGAGATTATTCTCATTATGGGGCCCATAAATGGTCACTGGCCATCATATGAATATTCCCAATAGAAAGAATATTCCACGACCCAACGAATATTCCCCGACAACAATGAATATTTTATAACCACTTGCGTATTTTTGAAAAAATTTCATATATCACCCTTAACTTTAAATTTTTATCAATTTAACCATTTACTAAATTGTAATTAAAAGAAAAATTGAATACTTTTATTTCATAAAATTCGGGGTCTTACAATCTCCCCTCCTGATGAAATTTCATCCCCGAAATTTACGTACCTAGTATTTTAAAGAGTTGAGAATACCTTGATTTTATTTCAGATTCCATCTTCCCTGTCATCATAATTTCTCCAATGCTCATCTCCCGTATTTCAGATATCATTCTAGAATACAGCTTCAAAACAAGGGTTAATTGAACAAATTACCATATCACATAATATCCCGATATTATGACTGACCAACAAATAAGCTTAGGTAGGACACACTAGCGAAGGATTTACTCATCTCTCCCTCCTAGTTCTATTCCCGATCTCCGCCAGAGATCATATCCCTAAGCTCGATACCAAATTTAACGACCCCAAAATAGGTCCATTCCATCCCACCCATTCTCGAGTCGCCAAATACATGGTATGTAAAACAACTACAACTTTATTACAACAATTGTCGGCAAAATACAACAACACATATCTATGTGAATTTGGATACAAATATATATCAACTATGACTCATGTCCCAACCGTGAATGAGACCTCATAATGACACCTTACATAAAGGTATATTCGAAAACATTTTAGAAATTAGAATCTTTGGGAAGTGCTTAATGAAACCTTCGTACATGGGAGGCCATGCTTCTAGGTTATGATAGATATCATATGGCCACGTAATTATCCTTGGTTGACCAATAGACCCTTGAAAAAAATGAGAAGATTACTATCATATTCTTCTCAATGGTGAGTTTTCTCTTGACATATCATTATCTCTACTGTCTCTAATTGAGAGTTAAATTTCAAATAGACTCCAAGATCATATAGGTAGTGCTGGTAGATATACTCAGCAAGTGGATGAGCACAATCCTGTCTTATGATGACACGAGGTTGTATGTCATTAGACATCTTGTATGATAGTGGTAAAACACCCTTCCAAGTTAAATTCACTTCACCTATAGACCACCATTCTATTCCCTTGTTATTCCCCCGCTCGACCCAGCTACACTTTTATTACCTGAAAGGAATTGTGAAGCAAAAGGGTGAGCACAACTAGCTCAGTAAAAATATCATGACTAAAGTTAATTAAATTATCAATAGCCTTCATCAATAATAAATCAGAGATTTAGAACATATGGTAGGATGATAAAAAAAATTTCAACCATAGTTGCAGCGGAACGAGCAATCCATTAGAAGAGTCAAATAGACTATAAAGTCTATTATCTTCTCCATGTTAAAAGTCCACCAACAATGTTTTATCCCTGTGACACCAATCAACAATTCCTGTCCACAATCACATGTATAACTCATAATCGTAATTGTAGTTCTAAATTCCTTTTCTCATCCAGGACAAAGATAATTTTTATCACCTGAAACATCAAAGATTATGGTTATACCAAATCACAGTTTATGTTCATAATCCTACTAATAAATTCAACTTTGCATTACTACCAAAGATATTCATCAACAAGTCATCTTTGCACTACATGTGCCAAAGATATTCATCAACGGGTCATCTCTTTACACTACTGGACCAAAGATATTCATCAATAATTGATCTTTTGCACTCTGAGCCAAAGATATTCATATCTCAAAGAAATACATAATCATTTCGTAATTTATATAAACCATAATTATAACCATATATGTTGATTAATTCACCTTTGCACTTAAGCTAAAGATATTCAATTATATATTCAATGGTCATGATCATACCGATCAACAATTCAACTTTTGCACCTTGGCCAAAGAGAACCTATAGTCGCGATCATACCAATAATCTATCCATCTTTACACTCAAGTCAAAGAGAAATACCATCATTAGGGTTATAAAAATGTTAAATATGATAATAAAAATAATATAATCAACATATAGATTTAATCTTACTCATAAAACAATGATCTCATAACACCTTAATCAAAATGTTATAAATCACTTAATAATCTCATAATCTAATATTATTAATATTACCACAATATTTTAATCATTTTTAAACTTATAAACAATTTATTTTAATTATTTATAATTTACTAATAAATGCATTTAATCATCTTAAAATGCCAAACTCATAAGATCTCATCACCAATAACCAAAACCCTCATCAAAAAAATCAGATATACCTCATATATGATTCTCAAGCCATAAAATCATATTTTCTAATTTTCTTACTTCACATAACATATTTAATTCATTTACTCATAACTAGAACATTTTTCATGAAAAATACCAAATCGCTTTTAAAAATATTTCTTTTACGGGATTTAGAAGAATATAGTCCCGTATTGAATATATTTTTCTTAATTTTTAAAATTCATTTACTATTTTTTCACATGGCCAAAAACCATTTAATATTCGGACATTTATCATAAATTGTACTTTTATCCAAAAATTCGAAATTCACAGTGGTATCTTGATATTATATAGATATACTTCCAATAAAAATTCATCAATTTTGGAGTTAACCACAAGGAGTTATAAGGGTTTTCTTTTAAAATAGTCTTTCCTCATAAAATTCATAACTCTTAATCTATAAATCCAAAAATCGTCATTTTTGGACACAATCAACAAAACTCATCAAATTATCATTTCAAATTTTTCCGAATTTTGAAGGTTCAAAAGAATTTCAAATAATAACCCTTAAAATCCCTTATTATCCCTTACCTCAAAAAAGAAAGATTTCCGATGGAATAACGTTGAACTAACTTGCACCGTATAGCAATACTCAAAGTATACTCAAAATACTCACAAGAATACGCCGATAATATAGAGAGAGAAAAATTCATTTCGGTGTGTTTTTTCAATTATAACCTAAGCACCCTATTTATAGGAAATTGCTTAGAACACCAAAGCAGAAAATTTATTTAATAATAATATATATAAATCAAGATTCCTACGCCTCTAGAAATCTGATTTTAGCTTAATAAACACATGCTAGGGCTGCCCACAAAACAAAAAACGTTTTTCACACTTTAAATATTTTAAACTTCCAAAAATCAATTATTTCGAAGCTTCAGAACTTCAATAATTCATAATAAATAGCTCTTTTATCAGAAAATTCGAATCTCGCGAGTTTTTATAGAAAATTCAATTCTCTACAACTTTGCGGAAGAAAGGTTTTCCAAATTCCAAACAGAAATTGACTGAAATCCACAAACGGACGATTTTACATGCTATAATCAAATTTCAGTCAAGAATTGGGGTCCACCGACATGAAAAACGTGTTTTTAATATTTATTGTAACAAAAATACTCTTCTCCTCGTATACTCATATATCCCATATTCATTGTAAAAATATCACCATTATTATATTATTAAAATATAATAATATATTTAAATGAATTATTTTATCAGAAAAAAAATAAAATATTAATTTTTAACAATTGTCTCATTAAAAATTTTCTCCATCTATATCCACATAAAATCAATATTTTTCTCATCATATTAATTATTCACAAATAATATTACAGAATCACAGTACTGGCAACCAGGCCGTTCCCAGGAAAGAGGGGGCTTTCCAATAAGAATTTCTCCTTACTGGCGCGCAATTAGGTGACCAAACCTCTCCTTGACAGAACTTTCTAGACATTGCCAATAATGTTATCTAATAATATTATTCAAATAATATGAATTATTGATCTGATAATGAGAAATATTATGCAGTGACAATTATTGAGCAACAATAATATAAAATATCAACGCGGCAATTATTGAATAAATAAAATACTGAACAGTAATTACTGTAACAATTATTGAAAAGTGCCTTCTTACGTAAGAGTTAATAATTCAAAAATACATGCGTAACACTCGTGTGCATCTGCGTGCAACAACGTGTATTACTTTACTTTACC
The DNA here is from genome assembly GCA_020205605.1 of Panax ginseng. Taxonomy (NCBI): domain Eukaryota; kingdom Viridiplantae; phylum Streptophyta; class Magnoliopsida; order Apiales; family Araliaceae; genus Panax; species Panax ginseng. The sequence continues at coordinate 102,776,862 of CM035137.1, forward strand.
CACCGGTATTCCAATAGTGTTAACAGTAACCACTACGCCATTATTTATAAAAACTTTAATTTGTCTTTTTCTTCATCCGTGCTTATTCATTATGGGGCCCGAGAAATGGGCATAATAGGCCATACAACGAATATTCCCAACAGAAAGAATATTCCACGACCCAACGAATATTCCCCGACAACAATGAATATTTTATAACCACTTGCGTATTTTTGAAAAAAATTTCATATATCACCCTTAACTTTAAATTTTTATCAATTTAACCATTTACTGAATTGTAATTATAAGAAAAATTGAATACTTTTATTTCATAAAATTCGGTCTTACAATCTCCTCCTTATGAAATTTCATCCCCAAATTTACATTACACGGTATTTTAAAGAGTTGAGAATACCTTGATTTCATTTGCATTCCATCTTCCCCCGTCATCATAATTTCTCCATTGCTCATCTCTCCGTATTTTTGAGATATCATTCTAGAATACGACTTCAAAACAAGGGTTAATTGAACAAATTAACATATCACATAATATCTCGATATTATGGTGACCAACAAATAAGCTTAGGTAGGACACACACTAGCGAAGGATTTACTCATCTCTCCCTCCTAGTTCTATTCCCCGATCTTCGCGGAGATCATATCCCTAAGCTCGATACCAAATGTAACGACCCTAAAATAGGTCCATTCCATCCACCCATTTCGAGTCGCCAAATACATGGTACGTAAAACAACTACAACTTTATTACAACAATTTGTCGTGCAAAATACAACAACACATATATCTTTGTGAATTTGGATACAAATATATATCAACTATGACTCATGTCCCAACCGTGGGATGACACCTCATAATGACACCTTACATAAAGGGTATATTAAAAAACTGTTTTAGAAATTAGAATCTTTGGGAAGTGCTCAAGAAACCTTTCATACATGGGAGGCCATGCTTCTAGGTTATGATAGATATCATATGGCCACAGAATTATCCTTGGTTGATTAATAGACCCCAAAAAAAAAAATGAGAAGATTACTATCATATTCTTCTCAATGGTGAGTTTCTCTTGACATATCATTATCTCTACTGTCTCTAATTGAGAGTTAAATTTCAAATAGACTCCAAGATCATATATAGGTAGTCTTTGGTAGATATACTCAAAGAAGTGGATGAGCACAATCTCGTCTTATGATGACACGAGGTTGTATGTCATTAGACATCTTGTATGATAGTGGTAAAACACCTTCCAAGTTAAATTCACTTCACCTATAGACCACCACTCTATTCCTTGTTATTCCCCGCTTCGACCAAAGCCTACACTTTTATTACCCGAAAGGAATTGTGAAGCAAAAGGGTGAGCACAACTAGCTTCGATAAAAATATCATGACTAAAGTTAATTAAATTATCAATAGCCTTCATCAATAATAAATCAGAGATTTAGAACATATGGTAGGATGATAAAAAAAATTCAACCATAGTTGCAGCGGAACGAGCAATCCATTAGAAGAGTCAAATAGACTATAAAGTCTATTATCTTCTCCATGTTAAAAGTCCACCAACAATGTTTTATCCCTGTGACACCAATCAACAATTCCTGTCCACAATCACATGTATAACTCATAATCGTAATTGTAGTTCTAAATTCCTTTTCTCATCCAGGACAAAGATAATTTTTATCACCTGAAACATCAAAGATTATGGTTATACCAAATCACAGTTTATGTTCATAATCCTACTAATAAATTCAACTTTGCATTACGGCCAAAGATATTCATCAACAAGTCATCTTTGCACTACAGGCCAAAGATATTCATCAACGGGTCATCTTTACACTACGGACCAAAGATATTCATCAATAATTAGAAATTAGTTGGTTGAAATTAGAAATCGTAATTTCTGTGTTAGTAAAATATATAGATAATTAAGAAACCCTAATGGTTAATTAGGAAACCCTAATTGTCAATATTAAGAAACCCTAATTTTAAAAAAACACTAATTTCTATTGAAAACCCTAATTTAAATTATTGTGTTTAATTAAGATGTTATTACACAAGTATTTTAATTTGTCAAACCCTAGAAATTAATTGGGAAATTGTAAGATTTACAATCTAATGATTAAACCCTAGATGCAAGCACATTGTACAAGATTGCCCTTGAAACTTTAAGTGAAATTACCAAAATGCCCTTTTTGTCCCATTAGTGTATTATTGGTGAATTATTTGTGCATTATTGCTAGCAAATCTCCAAAAAATCCAGCCATTCACCCTAGATTTAACCTATGAACTGTATCATTACCAGCCAAGTTCATTGTATCAATTTATTATATAGATTGGAGAGAGAAATAATTCAATCATTCACTTGATTTTTGCCCAACTCTCAACCTAAACTCTCTCAAGCTCATAGCTCCGAAATTTCTTTGCTAAGATAGTCTATAATCAAGCCCCACGAACACAAACATCAAAACAGAAGCATAGAAATCAGAATCAAAGTTTGGAAAAGGTATAAAACCCTACTTAAATTTTTGTCCAATTTTTTGTGTTAGATGTTATGTTTAAGTGTTAGAATATGTTTATTATAGTTTCTTATGATGATCTGGGTTGCTAGATGTTAGATCCATAACATTTAGAAGCTCAGATTTGAAGATCTTCAAAATTTGGAAAATTTGTGTTCTATGTCTGACAACCTAATGTCAGTCCTTCTAGATCTTAGTGTGTTTATTGATTTTGTGTTTCAAGTGTTTAATCATGTAGTCTATGAGCTCATTACTCTGGAAGTTGAATCAAGGTCATATCTTGAACATATTGCATGTTATTCTTGGTCAAAGGTCGTTGACCGACCATGACCAGAACAATTCTGGGTAACCCAGAAATGAGTTTTCAGCGTCTGACAACTTATTCAAGCATCTAGATCTGTTAGTTTGTTAAAGTTTTGGTTATGTTGTTGTAACTGGTTTGTAGTATGTTATGTACACTTTTGATCTATGCTTTTATTACATATAAATATCAAATACACTGGCTATAGTGAATGGTCAAACTAGCACAAAAGATCACGAATTGGTTTTCTAGAAATTCCGAAAATCAAGAACATGAGTTCGACTGAACTGAATTTGGACCGGCTTCAATGCTTCATCTATTGTTATTATATGTGTTTTATGTATTAGATATATAGTGTTACATGTTGTCTACAACTTTGAAAGCCTAAGATCACAAAATAGGTTCCTATGTTGTCATGAAGTTATGAAGATCATAAGTTGTTATCTCGGATCGTTTCTTCATTTCGAAAACCCAGAAATGAAGAACGACTTTAACAAGGTTTTTTGAAGCCCGGATCACGTTTGTTTTGTGTTGTATGGCCACGTTTGTTGTGGTATATCGTAGTACTACTACGAAGTACTACAAGATCTCGATAATTATCTTCCCAAAATCATCATGAATCAAGAATTATAATTGGTCAAACTAGCTGACTTGATAACCGGCTATGAAGTTTTGGGTTTGATGAAGAACACCTATAGCGACAGTTATGTCGCTATAGGCCCCTTTAGCGACAATTTATTTATGAAATTAATTATTTTAATTAAATAATTACAGAAAATTAGTTTTAAATTATTAAAAATACATAATTAACTATTACAAATTATTTTAATGTCCGAAAATTATATTTTAATTATTTTGAATATATTTCATAAATATTTAATATTTTTAGAATATTAAAAGTATTTAATTTATTTAATTATAATATTAAATAAATTATTTAAAATAATTTTAATACATGAAAAATTATTTAAAATTATATTATGGTATAAGAAAATATTTTAAGTTATTTTCCATGACTTTTAATGTTTTGTGGTGAATTTTATTAATTAATTATTATTAATGATATTAAAGTTATTTAATAATTATATTAAATAATTTAGTTTAAAATGATTTTATTATTTAAAAATCATTTTAAATGGAAATAAAGTGTTTAAAGATATTTTAAGTTATAAAATATAACTTTTAATATTTAAAAGATAATTTCATTAATAATTAAATATTAATGATATTTATTTAATGATTTGTAATATAAAGTTTATTTAATATTTATATTAAATAAATAGTTTTAAAATGGTTTTATTTACTTAACAATCATTTAAAAAGGATATTAAGGATTTAAAAATATTTTAAGTTATAATTAATGACTTTTAATATTTTGATAGATAATGCATTAATATTTTATTATTAATGGTAAGTATTTAAAATGATTTTAATTGTTTTTAAATCATTTAAGGCTAATTTAAATGTTTTTAAAAATAGTTTGAGTTATTATAAATAACTTTTATATTTTGGCAATGGTTTCATTAATAGTTTGATATTAATGAATATTAATGATAATAGAATTGTTTAATGTTTAAATCATTTAATAATGATTCCGATATTTGAAAATTCATGATAAATTATAATAAGTGTTTAAAATTATTTTTAGTTATTTAAAATAATATGACTGATACTTACGGATGTTGAGTTACAGAATAGAGTCTTAGGCTCGATAATTACCCGATAAAGCTGTTGGTACACCGACAATTTTCAGAAATTGATCTGGACTTAGATATTTTGACTGTATTAATGTTTGTTTGAGATGTCATGACTGTTAGATATGTGTGATAATGTGATTAGGTTATTTGTTGACTGCGAAATGCAGTATTATGTGTTATAGTATATTGTTCTAATCGAACGAATGATCTAATTAATGATAGGTTGTGATATAAGAGATAAAAACTAAGTTGCATTCTGTAAGCAGCGTATCAAGCAAGTATCCTACCTTTGTATTTCCTTTATGCAATGGACATGAGTAAGAGGTTTCAGAATTATATTATGATTATGCTATATTATTAACTCTACTGCGATATACTATATATCCGCTCATTGTTTATCAACATGTTAGTATATGGTAATTCAGATATATATTAAGTTCGTCAATTTCTATAAAATGGTTATACAAGTGCCCTCACTTGGATAATCATTGCAGTTAAACACATGTTGATACACCTTTGTCAATTACCTGTATATATATGTTGAAGTATAGATTATTGTTGAACAAGATAAAACCTTTGGTTTGAAACACCGACAAGTATGAACATCCCTTACACGGGAAAACTTTTAATGCGCCCAAGGCGGACAGAGTTCTTGAAATGTAGTATTGATCAATGCAGGGCACAACGGGCTGATCACCCCCGTGTCCGTAAGTTATGACGGTTTGCAGATGAATTTATGTTTAACCTCTTCGAAAAAGAAAACAATGTTCATGATATGTCACTTTAATCCTACTTATAGTCATTACGTAGTTTCAAAAATGTGAAAGAGAGTTGTTATGCTATTATTATCCTTGGTACAGATTACTTCACAACTATCGACTCGTTGTAGAAGAAGTTCTATAAAGAAAATATTTAAATCCTTTCAGCTAATATTTATAATTGCTATTACTTGCTGGGCACTCAAATGCTCATCCTTGCTTACTTTAAATGTTTTCAGTTAAGTTTGAAGAACCAGAAAGCTCAAGCAGAAACAAAGGAAAAGGAAAGCTAATCGAATAAGATTTGGGGTAGTTGTTGTAATAGTTTTATATTATTAAGACAATGATATATATATAATAATATCATGTATTGTAAGGAATGTACTTTAAGGTCTCGTACCTGGGGAGATAGACTCTGATGATTATGTAAAATAAGTTTGTTAATTATATTATTGTTATTATTATTAGTAGAATTCCGCTCATAGAAATGGTATCGTGTAGCACCGAGTTCGGGTTTCAAGTACCCGGATTTGGGGGCGTCACAGGCTGGTATCAGAGCTTTAGGGTTAGAAACCTTAGGTGGGATCGACCTTAGGCTATAACCTTAGAACAGGGAAAAACATTGAAGATACAAATAACTCATATCGAGTTTAAAAGGAGATGAATTGAATAAATTTATCGTCAAACAGAATAAAAGATAACTTATATAAAACTCTTATTTGCTGTGTGTATATACTATATGCTAATCAGGATAATTTACGCATGTAGATGTCTGGTGGAAAAGGATTGTTGAGGTCTTATAACTTAAGGAAGGATCAGATCCATACACCCGAGCTAATATCGAAGTAAATAGCTGAATAGAGGCTCACAAGGAAACCAACCTTGAGGAGGTGGTTATTATAGAAAACGTAGTACCAGATCCAGAAATGGTGGATTTGACAGATAGTGATTCAGACACTAAAGTTGAAGTCGATCAAGCATCAACAGAGGTGCGAGATCCGAGGAACAAGGTTTCTTCTCCGGAAAAGTCGTGGGAAATAGAAAAGCTGTTGAATAGACAACTACGTCAGGCGTTAATAGAAACAATGGAAGAACAAGATAAGCTTAAAATTCAAATTGATCAGATGGGAGCCTCAAGCAACACATCGTGTGCAGCTCCGAGAGATAAGGGAAAAAGAAATATAGAAGACCATGACTTAGGAAAACCTGATAAGAAGAAAGGGAAAAAGATATGTTATATTTACGGCCGTGAGGGACATACCTCTCCTCGTTGTCCCGACTATAAGAAAGGCGGATGTTTTATTTGTGGGATGGAAGGTCATCGATCGAATGATTGTCCGAGAAAAATTCTTAGTAAATAGGTAGTGTAGGTTCTGTTGTGTAGGTATGTTTAATGTAGTATGTGTGATAAGTATGTTTGTGTAATGAAATAATTTCAACTTTTATGTTGGTTAAAGTTGTAAATCCCGACTTTCGTAGTCAGAAAGGGATAGTTGGTGTTTAAAGCAGTATGTGTTATGCTGTGTAAAATATTTGACGAATGAATATGAATCTAAGTTTGAGAAATGAAACAAGTTTAATATATCAATCTTATGCAATAAGGTTTAGAATGTAAGTTAATAAAGTATAATTTATGGTTTTACTTAACCAGATAATGCCGCCAAGACGTCAAACTCGAAACCAAAGGGTAGAAGAATCTATCAATGCTGGGGGACAACAGCAAGAACCGATGCAAAACTTTACAAACATGGTAGCTCAGGCTATAATGCAGGGAATACCAGCCGCAGAAAACCAGCCAGACAATCGCTTGGCAAAATTTAAAGACTTCAAAGCAGTAGGACCACCAAAATTCAGAGGATCAGCTGACCCTATAGAAGCCCAGACATGGATTAATGAGATAGAAAAGGTGTTCGTAATTGCTAGAGTAGATGAGAGGCAAAAGACCGCTTTTGCCACTTATATGATGAAAGGGGAGGCTAACTTTTGGTGGGAGGCAAATAAAACTAGGGCAGGAGAAGGAGTAGTTACTTGGGATAGGTTTAAGACTTTATTTTTGAAAACTATCTCTCACCTAGTATGCGAGCTAGGATGGAGGTGAAATTTCCGGAGTTAAAGCAGGATAACATGGTATTGCTATGAGTATGCCGCTGTAAAGTTTAATGAGTTAGCTAGGTTTGCTCCACATCAAGTTGATCTGAAGGCTAGGAAAGCAAGAAGGTTTGATTTGGGCTTAAAACTACGGCTCTACAATAAGGTGGCGATGATTGCAAATCAATACTTTTGGCAAAGACTCATGGAGAAGGCTATTATAATTTGAGGAGGGAGTGAGGCCATGAGCCTCTACAACAAGAGAAGAAGAACAAAAGCAAGGCAGAAGGATCTTTGAAGGTGGAAACAAATAGTGGGAACAAGGGTGAGAAAAGAAAAGGGAATTATTTCAAAAATGTTCAAATGAAGCAGGAAGGTGTGAAGAAATAGACTGTGCGGTGTAAAAATTATGGGAAGAATCACTCTGGTGAGTGCCTGAAGGGTAAGTTTGTATGGTACGAGTGCGGCAGGAGGGTCATATCTCTCCCAGCTGCCCCAACCCAAGGATGAACAGTGGGTGTTTTATATGTGGATCGACTAAACATAAGGTGAAGGATTGTCCAAAGAGGAGAATGGAGGCAAGGAATGTAACCACGGAGAAAGGCGGTAGAACTTTAGCAATCACAGGATCGACCTCAACCAACAACCCAACAAGAGCAACTCCGAGGGTCTTCAACATGACGGTCCAGGATACTGTGGCAACTGGAAATGGAACTCCAGGTGCTATTCGAATAACTTATATATTTTATATGATTTTCTTATATATATAGTAAATTATTTTATAAAGAAATTTTGAATGAGGAATTTGAGTTCTTTTAGAAATCAAACTTCTATTTAATCAGATAGACAAGCGTTATGCTGAATAGTAAAAGATTAGTTCAATCAATTATGATCGAGGTCTACTTGCAATGATTATATATGTTATATACCCTTGTACGTATGAGTTTTGAAACGGTGATTCCGGGGACGGAATCCTTATAAGGGAGGGTGAATGTAATAACCCGATATTTTCTATAAAAATAAATAAGAAATTTTGCATATAATTTTTTTTTTATTTATTTTAAATAATGAGAATAAGTGACAAGTAATGTGAATGATAAATGCGAATATATTTAAATTATAAATAATTTTAGAATAATTAATTACTACAAATTATATTCTAATGGTAATTAATTTATGTAAGCAAAAATGTTTTATTATTTATTTTCCATGAAAATATAATTTCTATATTATTTAAATAATATATGAAGTGACAATTAGAATTATGATAATAAATATTTTATTATATGAATCATTCGAATATTTAAGTTAATTATTTTAACTTGATTATTGATGTTGTAAACCGAAGGATAAGTCGGATATGGAATCCAAACCCTAAATTGGATTTTTATCCAGGAATGAGAATAATAATGTAATATTAATTATAATTTAATTTTTCAGTGTTATAAATATATACTAGATATATCATAGAGATCGTTAATGTTGATCAATTATGGTAAATTGGGTCATAAACTAATATTCTGTTATTAAATTCTAATTATTAAACTCAGTTATGAGTTAAACTGGGTAGTAATTGTGTTATATGAATTTACTGTGTATTAGAATGTCTGTAATTAGAGGAAACCCTAATTACTGTAAATTATACGGATAATTAGGAAAAACCCTAATTATTATTTAAATAACCCTAGCTAATTGGTTGAAATTAGAAATCGTAATTACTGTGTTAGTAAAATATACAGATAATTAGGAAACCCTAATGGTTAATTAGGAAACCCTAATTGTTAATATTAAGAAACCCTAATTTTAAAAAAACCCTAATTTCTATTGAAAACCCTAATTTAAATTATTGTTTTTAATTAAGATGTTATTACACAAGTATTTTAATTTGTCAAACCCTAGAAATTAATTGGGAAATTGTAAGATTTACAATCTAATGATTAAACCCTAGATGCAAGTACATTGTACAAGATTGCCCTTGAAACTTTAAGTGAAATTACCAAAATGCCCTTTTTGTCCCATTAGTGTATTATTGGTGAATTATTTGTGCATTATTGCTAGCAAATCTCCAAAAAATCCGGCCATTCACCCTAGATTTAACCTATGAACTGTATCATTACCAGCCAAGTTCATTGTATCAATTTATTATATAGATTGGAGAGAGAAATTATTCAATCATTCACTTGATTTTTGCCCAACTCTCAACCTAAACTCTCTCCAGCTCATAGCTCCGAAATTTCTTTCCTAAGATAGTCTATAATCAAGCCCCACGAACACAAACATCAAAACAGAAACATAGAAATCAGAATCAAAGTTTGGAAAAGGTATAAAACCCTACTTAAATTTTTGTCCAATTTTTTGTGTTAGATGTTATGTTTAAGTGTTAGAATATGTTTATTATAGTTTCTTATGATGATCTGGGTTGATAGATGTTAGATCCATAACATTTAGAAGCTCAGATTTGAAGATCTTCAAAATTTGGAAAATTTGTGTTCTATGTCTGACAACCTAATGTCAGTCCTTCTAGATCTTAGTGTGTTTATTGATTTTGTGTTTCAAGTGTTTAATCATGTAGTCTGGTATGAGCTCATTACTCTGGAATTTGAATCAAGGTCATATCTTGAACATATTGCATGTTATTCTTGGTCAAAGGTCGTTGACCGACCATGACCAGACCAATTCTGGGTAACCCAGAAATGGGTTTTCAGCGTCTGACAACTTATTCAAGCATCTAGATCTGTTAGTTTGTTAAAGTTTTGGTTATGTTGTTGTAACTGGTTTGTAGTATGTTATGTACACTTTTGATCTATGCTTTTATTACATATAAATATCAAATACACTGGCTATAGTGAATGGTCAAACTAGCACAAAAGATCACGAATTGGTTTTCTAGAAATTCCAAAAAATCAAGAACATGAGTTCTGGCAGGATTTGACCGGCTTCAATCTGCTTCATCTATTGTTATTATATGTGTTTTATGTATTAGATATATAGTGTTACATGTTGTCTACAACCTGAAAGCCTAAGATCACAAAATAGGTTTCTATGTTGCGAGTTATGAAGATCATAAGTTGCCATCTCGGACTGTTCTTCATTTCTGGAAAACCCAGAAATGAAGAACAGCTTCTGACAAGGTTTTCTAAAGCCCAGATCTCGTTTGTTTTGTGTTGTATGGCCACGTTTGTTGTGGTATCGTGTAGTACTACACAAGTACTATAAGATCTGATGATTATCTTTCCCAAAATATCATGAATCAAGAATTATAATCGGTCAAACTAGCTGACTTGATAACTGGCTATGAAGTTCTGGGTTTGATGAAGAACACCTATAGCGACAGTTACGTCACTAGGCCCCTTTAGCGACAGTTTATTTATGAAATTAATTATTTTAAATAAATAATTACAGAAAATTAGTTTTAAATTATTAAAAATACATAATTAATTATTACAAATTATTTTAATGTCCGAAAATTATATTTTAATTATTTTGAATATATTTCATAAATATTTAATATTTTTGGAATATGAAAAGTATTTAATTTATTTAATTATAATATTAAATAAATTATTTAAAAATAATTTTAATACATGAAAAATCATTTAAAATTATATTATGGTATAAGAAAATATTTTAAGTTATTTTCCATGACTTTTAATATTTTGTGGTGAATTTTATTAATTAATTATTATTAATGATATTAAAGTTATTTAATAATTATATTAAATAATTTAGTTTAAAATGATTTTATTATTTTAAAAATCATTTTAAAAGGAAATAAAGTGTTTAAAGATATTTTAAGTTATAAAATATAACTTTTAATATTTAAAAGATAATTTCATTAATAATTAAATATTAATGATATTTATTTAATGATTTGTAATATAAAATTTATTTAATATTTATATTAAATAAATAGTTTTAAAATGATTTTATTTACTTAACAATCATTTAAAAAGGATATTAAGGATTTAAAAATATTTTAAGTTATAATTAATGACTTTTAATATTTTGATAGATAATGCATTAATATTTTATTATTAATGGTAAGTATTTAAAATGATTTTAATTGTTTTTAAATCATTTAAAGGTAATATAAATGTTTTAAAATAGTTTAAGTTATTATAAATAACTTTTATATTTTGGCAATGGTTTCATTAATAGTTTGATATTAATTGAATATTAATGATAATAGAATTGTTTAATGTTTAAATCATTTAATAATGATTCCGATATTTGAAAATTCATGATAAATTATAATAAGTGTTTAAAATTATTTTAAGTCATTTAAAATAATATGACTGATACTTACGGATGTTGAGCTACAGAATAGAGTCTTAGGCTCGATAATTACCCGATAAAGTTGTCGGTTCACCGATAATTTTTAGAAATTGATCTGGACTTAGATATTTTGACTGTATTAATGTTTGTTTGAGATGCCATGACTGTTAGATATGTGTGATAATGTGATTAGGTTATGTGTTCACTGCGAAATGCAGTATTATGTGTTATAGTATATTGTTCTAATCGAACGAATAATCTGATTAATGATAGGTTGTGATATAAGAGATAAAAACTAAGTTGCATTCTGTAAGCAGCGTATCAGGCAAGTATCCTACCTTTGTATTTCCTTTATGCAATGGACATGAGTAAGAGGTTTCATAATTATATTATGATTATGCTATATTATTAACTCTACTGCGATATACTATATATCCGCTCATTGTTTATCAACATGTTAATATATTGTAATTCAGATACATATTATGTTCGTCAATTTCTATAAAATGGTTATACAAGTGCCCCCACTTGGATAATCATTGCAGTTAAACACATGTTGATACACCTTTGTCAATTACCTGTATATATATATATTTGTTGAAGTATAGATTATTGTTCAACAAGATAAAACCTTTGGTTTGAAACACCGACAAGTATGAACATCCCTTACACGGGAAACTTTTAATGCGCCCAAGGCGGACAGAGTTCTTGAAATCTAGTATTGATCAATGCAGGGCACAACGGGCTGATCACCCCCGTGCCCGTAAGTTATGACAGTTTGCAGATGAATTTCTGTTTAACCTTTTCGAAAAAGAAAACAATGTTCATGATATGTCACTTTAATCTTACTAATAGTCATTACGTAGTTTCAAAAATATGAAAGAGAGTTGTTATGCTATTATTGTGACGACCCCAAATCCAGGTACTTGAAACCCAAACTCGGTTCTCCACGATACCATTTCTTTAAGCTGAATAATACTAAATAATAATACATTCGAACTTAATTTACATACATCAAAGTTTACTTCCCAGGTACGAGACCTTTAAATACATTCCTTACAATACTTGAATAGATACCAATACAACTATAACCATTAACTCATAATACACATTTATTCGACCAGCTTTCCTTTTCCTTTGATCGTGCTCGAGCCTTCAAAGTTGCTCATACATAATCGAAAACATTTAATTTAAGCAAGGATGAGCATTTGAGTGCCCAAAGAAGTAATAGCAATTATATATATAATTTGAAAGAATATAAGTATTCTCTTTACATAACACTTCTACAACGAATCGAAAGTTGTGAAGTAATGCATCCGATAAAAAATTCACATAACAACTCTCTTCCAAATTATTTAAATTTGGCTCGCTCTACCCATGAATAGGGTTTAAGAATCATACTATGAACATTCTTTTCATTCTCGAAAAGGTTTGGCGAAATCCATCATAAAATCGCTTCTAGCTTACAAGCACGGAGGGTGATCATTTCATTGTACCTGTATTGATCAATACTACATAACTTGAATGAAATTCATCGCTCACTCTATCCGCCCATGCAAAAATCTTCCCATATAGGGATGTTCATACATGCCCGGTTCCAAACCCGAAGGTTTTAATCTTGCTCAACAATAATATGTAATTCAACATATATGTATACGGGTAATTGTTGATCGATTTAGAAATAATCAATGAATACGCAAGTGCAAGTATACATTACCAACAAGTAATAAAGTGAAAGTAGAGTATCGTTCCCACGAGGAATTATTTAATAAAAAATCACCAAGTACTAATTCTTAACCAAACTAATTTTATTTAAACAATCTCAAATCGTGTTTTTTCTAATTAAGAAAACTAAATTAACTAATTAAAACTAAGATTTTAACGAATGAATTCAAATAAATAAAGATTAAGACTTCAATATCCCCAATTATGAATTATAAATCAATTATCCAATTATCCCAATTATTATGTCTACTGAATTGTTAACAGGAACTCTCAAATGCCAAAAGCCCTTTTCCAAGTGATCAATTGCCTTCTATTTAATCCAGATTAATTTTGCTATACTCCTATGCAAAACAATTGAATTAAACTCATTACAATCCCAATTCCTTATGTGTTACATGTGGCGAAAAGATATTTCCATTCTATTCACAAACCTAATTATTCACTGTGCAAATAACTAAGTCACATGATATCATGCCCAGTTCTAACCATAGAATTCCTCTTCCAATTCCTTCTAGAGTAACAAAGTAATTACTAATCAAATAATTAAGCAATAAGCACAAGACAAGATAAACAACTCACTTTAACATAAATAATTAGAATATAATGAATAACTAATTCATAGCCATAAAAAGTTCAATTGAAATCTCAAAAATAGTTAGTTCATAATTAATGAATTAAGACCAAGAATCCACAACTGAATAGACATCAAAAGATAAAAGTAAGATGAGAGAAGAGAATAGAATCTGTTGTCACTGAACTGATGCTCCCCTCGCTTCTTGCTCTTGATCTTCAATGGTCTCCAAGTCGCTTCAATCTCCAAAACTAATAAGAACTAGGTTATTTTCTAATCTAAAGGAGTGTTTAATCTAGGCTAAGCTATGTAATCTCCCTTTATTTTATGCCTTACATCATGTATTTATAGGTTACAAGTCCAATTTTTAGTTTAGGAACAAACCCAATCCAATTTAGAGTCAAAAGGTGTTAAAATTCGCCCAAAACGCGCGTCAGGCCATCACCAAGCCTTCTTCTCAGCGCCCTTCAAATACTGGGCATGCGGTGCTCAAACTCTGCTCCCCAACGCCCCTTTGGGCATAGGTTTAAAATGGGCGCCCTGGCCGCCCAAAAATCGACATTTTCGCTTCGACGTCCTTTGGAAAAATGGCCATAACTTCTTCTTCGTCAGAACTCCGATTTTGATGATTCAAGATGTTCGGAAAGAGGAGAAGTAGATCTACAACTTTCATTCTTTGAGTGTTTCGAAATAATGTCAGGAGATATAATCAAATTGGCTCTGCAAGTTGATCTGCTATGTAAATGGCAAGTCAAAACGCGAATCTAGCCACCCCAAACATCGATCCATGTAACTTTTGCCCCAATTCCTATAAAATAACATAAAACATGCATGAATAGACATAAACACATAAAAACATCCTAAAAGACTTAAGAACAACAATAAATTAAGCCCGAATGTATCCAATTCATGGGTATAAAACTCACTCATCAAATACCCCCAAACTTAAATCTTTGCTGCTCCTCAAGCAAAAACACAAAAATGTTATGCAATGCAATGTAATGTAATGAAACTAATCTATATGCCTCACGAATCCAACAAAGAATGACGTAAACAAGTCTATTCAACCGGCCTTAAAGAAATCAAGTAAACATGATAATACATCATATTAAAACAAATCAGTAATTTCTCAATCAATCATCAAATCTTAGACTGTTATCACTGATATAGTGCGTGTGTGCTCCACAACAATGTTAACTGATATAAAATCAAATTTAAGACATAATAGATATCTTTGAAGGCATCATACAAAGGTGCAAATTCATAAAATTCACTTAACAAGCTATATCCAACTAAAGTCAAACATCCACCAAGTTCAAGAGTCCAACTGGGATACTTATGCTTTACTTTTCATTACGGGGCTTTTTGCTTTTTTTCCCGTTTTATTGTTTTTTTTTAACCATAAGCGTGCAATGTCTCATTCCATTAGGCTAACAAATGTCACCCCTTAGCGAAGCTTTCACCAACGACTCCTGCACCATATAAGACCTTAGGGCACTATGTTTTAAGATACCTTCTTCATGCATTTCTTACTCAAGTAACAAAGGTCCCAAACAAAACTAGCCACGGTAAATTTTTTTTTTTTTTTTTTTTTTTTTTTTTTTTTTTTTATATAGATGGTTGGTGAGTCGTTTACGCTCCATCTCACGCTTGTGTTTATGGGGAGTGTTTCTCCTCAACCCACCACAAGACTCAACATGTTTTTTTTTTTTTTTTTTAAAGCTTATATACCCCAAAATTTCCCCCAAACTTAAGTTTTTATCAAAATTTAGCCATCTCCGCTTTATTCATGTCTTTCATTCCTTCAAACTAGTATTATCCTTAAAAATCCATTATGTATCAATTTAAACTTAATCATTAACATAGTCAAGTTATTAACGTATAACCTTGATTATACCGATTTAAAACAGAAAAGATTCAATTCATAACAAGAAATCACATCAAAGCCTGAATATTCAATACTATACTTATCTACTTAACTCCAGTCTCATCATTGGCCAAAATAGACTTTTACTATCTAACAGTTGAAATCATGCAAATATAAACTAACTGAAACAAACATAGTAAACTAACTACTATTTTTGCGATTTTTAAATTTTTTTTTTTTAAACAAAAAAAACGAATGCAACAACTAAATGTAAATAACCCGAAAACATAATAATCTAACTACAATGTAAATAACTAACTATATGCAATACGACACTAAAATGCCCCCAAACTTAAACTAGACATTGTCCTCAATGGTGAAATAGAAAAAATTAACGCAGAGGACTTCCACGAAAATATAGCAATCTTCCTCCCGCCCGCTAAGTTTGGAGAATAGCTAAGCACATGGAACAAATTGGGCACCACACTTGAATTTGACTTGAATAACTCAGTAAAACCATGATAGAAGCAATTTTATTAAATCCTAAATAAATGCAAATTCAAAACTACTAATATAAAACTTAATAAAAACTAAAATAAAAATTAAACTTGGGTTGCCTCCCAATAAGCGCTTGTTTTATAGTCTCACTGACTTCTTCAATTCTCTATCCAATTCCCCTATTTAAAGTTGAGGAACCCTCCATCCATCGAAAAATAATATAGCTTTTGGTAGGTTCCCATTTGTAATAGCCATTGTATTAAAGTCACCTAGCATGCTTTCTTTAGATAAGATCACATTCAAGAACGCCCAAAGATCTAGGTGGTTTCTCCATTGTGTCTGCGAATATATTCTGGCATAGAGGCTTGTCAGACACAACAATTTCTTCTTCTATCTTCTCTAGCTCATCGCACCATGGTTTCGAAGGTGTACTTGCTTTTACATCACAGAGAGTATTGCCGATGACATGACTACCAATCGGACAAGGTTTTGCAAATCTAACTTGGGACTCTTGAATCGTGGAGGAGAAGGCACTTGAGGCATAAATAACATTGGCTCATCATCATTGGGTCTCACAATTAGTTCTTCACCGACCTTGTTGTCATTATCCCCACTTGTCTCCTCTTTTTCATCTCGTGGCTCATCCAGTTGTAGATTTGGCTCGGGCTCACCATCTGCCTCGGAATCCATGTCATAGGGCAGTGTATTGAGGACGGTTGTTCAACGATGTGTTATCTGCTCCACTTGATTTTCCAAATTCTTGATCAACGCCTTGGCTTTGCAAATTCAAATCTACTTGATTCATTTTCTTGTCTTGTTCCTCATTCCTTTTTCGTAAGCTTAATAAATTTTTCCAAGGCTTCCTCCCAATTTGAATGTTCTTCCTGTTGTAGTGAAGGTGGACACAAGAAATCCTGTGGGTATGTTGGACTTGGAGCATAAAATTGATCTTGATTGTTACTCCATGAAAAATCCGGGTGATTCCCCAATCCTCGATGATAGTTGTTGGGATAGACATAATTATTGGGGTAATCACCACTATACCGCATCACTCTATCAAATCCGATGGTGCATTGATGACTCATATGATTTCCAAAGACAATAATCACAAGTAACAACCATACTTTGACGATTACCGAGCTTCAAAAAGCTTCAAACATCCTCGAAAGTGTCTCAATCTGGCCGACAATGCGAGAAAGTTTCTCGAGTCTTTCAATCTCCACTCCCCCTTGGTTGAGTCATGTTAGTGTATGGCCATTGATACACAAAGTCATCCATGGTACACGAAAAGAGAGAAATATAGAAAGAGAAATAAAATAAAAATAAAAATGTTTAAATTAAGACTAATTTGATTGAAATTAATATTGGTAAATAATTATTAAATTAATTCCTCAAGAATTGCGCCTAAAAACTTGTTGATCGATTTACTTAATCAATGAATACGCAAGTATACACGATCAACAAGTAATAAAGTGAAAGTAGAGTATCGTTCCCACGAGGAATTATTTAATAAAAATCACCAAGTACTAATTCTTAACTAAACTAATTTTATTTAAACAATCTCAAATCATGTTTTTTCTAATTAAGAAAACTAAATTAACTAATTAAAACTAAGATTTTAACGAATGAATTCAAATAAATAAAGATTAAGACTTCAATATCCCCAATTATGAATTATAAATCAATTATCCAATTATCCCAATTATTATGTCTACTGAATTGTTAACAGGAACTCTCAAATGCCAAAAGCCCTTTTCCAAGTGATCAATTGCCTTCTATTTAATCCAGATTAATTTTGCTATACTCCTACGCAAAACAATTGAATTAAACTCGTTACAATCCCAATTCCTTATATGTTACATGTGGCGAAAAGATATTTCCATTCTATTCACAAACCTAATTATTCACTGTGCAAATAACTAAGTCACATGATATCATGCCCAGTTCTAACCCTAGAATTCCTCTTCCAATTCCTTCTAGAGTAACAAAGTAATTACTGATCAAATAATTAAGCAATAAGCACAAGACAAGATAAACAACTCACTTTAACATAAATAATTAGAATATAATGAATAACTAATTCATAGCCATAAAAAGTTCAATTGAAATCTCAAAAATAGTTAGTTCATAATTAATGAATTAAGACCAAGAATCCACAACTGAATAGACATCAAAAGATAAAAGTAAGATGAGAGAAGAGAATAGAATCTGTTGTCAGCAAATCTGATGCTCCCCTCTTGCTCTTGCTCTTGATCTTCAATGGTCTCCAAGTTGCTTCAATCTCCAAAACTAATAAGAACTAGGGTTATTTTCTAATCTAAAGGAGTGTTTAATCTAGGCTAAGCTATGTAATCTCCCTTTATTTTATGCCTTACATCATGTATTTATAGGTTACAAGTCCAATTTTTAGTTTAAGAACAAACCCAATCCAATTTGGAGTCAAAAAGGTGTTAAAATTCGCCCAAAACGTGTCCAGGCCATCACCAAGCCCTTCCCCAGCGCCCTCAAATACTGGGCACAAGGCTCAAACTCCGCTTCCCAGCGCCGGTCTTTTGCGGGTATAGGCTAAAATGGGCGCCTTGCTGGCCTGGCCCAAAATCTGACATTTTCTGCTTTGACGTCCTTTGGGAAAATGGCCATAACTTCTTCGTCCGAACTCCGATTTTGATGATTCAAGATATTCCGGAAAGAGGAGAAGTAGATCTACAACTTTCATTCTTTGAGTTTTTCGAAATAATGTCAGGAGCTATAATCAAATTGGCTCTGAAGTGACTGCTATGTAAATGGCAAGCCGAAAACGCGAATCTAGCCACCCCAAACATCGATCCATGTAACTTTTTCCCCAATTCCTATAAAATAACATAAAACATGCATGAATAGACATAAAAACATAAAAACATCCTAAAAGACTTAAGAACAACAATAAATTAAGCCCGAATGTATCCAATTCATGGGTATAAAACTCACTCATCAGTAATTGACAGAGGTATATCAACATGTGAATAAATGTCATGGTTATCCAAGTGGGGACACTTGTATAACCATTTAGAAATCAATGAACAGAATATATATCTGAGCTAGCATGTTGATAATCAAAGAGTACATAATCTGACACGAGAATAGAATAATTACGAAACTTACTCATGTCCATTGCATAAAGGAAATGCAAAGGTAGGATACTTGCCTGATTCGCTGATTACAAATCTCAATTTAGGTTTTATCTCTTTATCACAACCTATCAATAATCAGATCATTCGTTCGATTAGAACAATATATCTTAACACATAGTACTGTCTATTACAGTTAGCACATAGTCTAATCACATAATCACAGTGATCATACTTTTAGTTCATATTCTATACTTGAAATATTTTTATACATTTTTCAAATATCTCATCCATGCTCTTACAAAGAGCCTTTTCTTTCTATTATATAGGGTCGACATTTGTTTGCGCATGAAAGCAACTTTTTATTTGGTAAATCTTGAGTCTAAGACTCTTATTTTATACCTCAACATCTCAGTAAATATCGGACATTTTAATTTTTAATCATTTTCGAAATTTTAAATTGAAAAATTTTAAATAATTCAAATCTGTCACTAAAGGGCCTATAGTGATATAACTGTTATTATAGGTGTTCTTCTTCAAATTTAGAACTTCATAATCGGTTCTCAAGTCACTAGTTTGGTAGAAATTTATAACTTTCAAATATCGGAATCATAATTAAATGATTTAAACATTAAACAATTCCATTATCATTAATAGTTTAATTAATACTAAACTATTAATGAAACCATTCTTCAAAATATAAAAGTTATTTATAATAACTCAAACTATTTTTAAAACATTTATATTACCCTTAAATGATTTTTAAAACAATAAAATCATTTTTAAATAATTACCATTAATATTTAAATATTAATGTACTATTTATCCAAATATTAAAAGTCATTAATTATAACTTAAAAATATTTTAAATCCTTAATATCCTCTTTAAATGGTTTTTAAATAAGTAAAACCATTTTTAAACTATTTATTTAATAATAATTATTAAATAAACTAAATATCATTAATATTATCTTAATATCATTAATATTTAATTATTAATGAAATTATCATTTAAATATTAAAAGTTATATTTTATAACTTAAAATATTTTTAAATACCTTATTTTCATTTAAAATAATATTAAAATCATTTTTAAACTAAATTATTTAATATAATCATTAAATAACTTTAATATCATTAATAATAATTAATTAATGAAATTCATCACAAAATATTAAAAGTCATCACAAATAACTCATTTACATAACCAATTCTAAGCCAAAATAAACATAGTAAACTAACTAGTTTATTAACAACACTAACTAAACTTCAAAAATTTAAATTTTAACTAACAATTAAAAATATAACATTACAAAAATTAAATAAGAAACATACCCGGAAATACGAATTCCACAGACTGAATACGCACTTCCACGCCAAAATTTAACTAAGGAGATCTTTATAAAAAGTTCTCCCACAACAAAGCATTTCTCAAAAATTGGAGGCCTTATTGTTGGTGAATGAAACAAAGGCCAAGCCCTTCTATTTATAGGTTTAGAAAATGGTGAAGTTCTCAACTTAGTCGATGTGGGACTTGGTTTATACTAATTTTTCAATAGCTCACTTTGCGATTTTCTAACGCATTGCTCATAACTCCGATTAATCTGATTTTTGGATATGTTATACATGGTATGTAAGACTATTTTTAAAAAATACGAATTACCTAATTCGGGTTCATTAGGTAGCCCAAATAAGTTCGTCAAAAGTGGACGTTCATAACAGTTTTCAATCTCGTTTCAGCTTTACCCTCTTCCGCTAAAACAGTCATAACTCTTTCATTTTAAAACATTTTTGACCGATTCTTGAGCCCACACGAAGCTAACTTCTGGGGCTACAACTTTTATTCTTTGACCATTTCCAAATTCCGAACACATCAGCCCAGAAATTCCGTTCAAATGGACTGCACTGCACTTGTTGGGAAGTTTTGACACTACTACTTTGAAATGTCATAACTCTCTCCTCCGATATCGGATTTAGTCCGTTTCGGAGTCTATGGAAAGCTTATTCGGTGTAATATAACATACCAAAAGCCCAGAAGGTTTTGAAAATATTAACTGATCGAAACAGTGTCCCGAATAGCACATCCCGCTGCGACTTTCGGTTTTGACACATTTCCTTCCAATCACTTAGTAATTCCCTCATCCGAGAGGTCGGAATGAGGTCATTCCAAAGCCTATGGCTTCCTAATTCAGTGCACTACAACATATCAAAAGTACAGACCTTTTAAAGCACAAAAAGTGGACGAGAATGCCCCCATTATAGACCCGCCTAAAAATAGTTTATCATGATCGGCCGACCATGTTTGACCATCTATAACTTCTAATCTATACATGATATGGACTTGATTCTTTTTTGCAGATTAAAGACCACATATCGGGCTACACATAACAACTTTTGAAGAACAAAACTCATGATCGAGCAAAGAGTTATGGCCTCGACATTTGGTGAAAAAATAATGTAATTCGGTTTTCCAACTTACTTAAATCTTCAAATTCGTGCACTTTGATGTTATGGGTCTTTGATTTATCAACCCATATCATCAATTAACATTCTATTACACAACTTTAAACAATCAATTGCATCAAATAACATCGAATCAAAGGATTTCTAGGTTTAGTGTTCTTATACCCTTTTTGCCAAAAATTCTTGATTCTTGCTTCTGATTTGTTATGGGTGATGGTTGGGCATTGTTTAAGAGTGTATGGGCAATCTTGTACAAGGCAATTAAATGTAATATTTAATCACTAGATTTAATTCTTATAATTTACCAATTAACTTCTATCCTTTGGTAAATTAAAACACGTATACAATAACATTGAAATTAAACCCGATAATTAAAATTAGGGTTTCTCAACGTCATCAATTAGGGTTTCTAATTGACCATTAGTGGTTCTTTAATTATCTGTGTATGTTACTAAAACAGTCGTTACGGTTTCTAAGTTCAACCGGTTAGGGTTATAATAATTAGGGTTTGTCCTAATTATCGACGTACAACAGTAATTAGGGTTTCTTCTAATTACCGATATTCTTATTCACAAGAACTTCATATACACAAATACTACTCGTAAATACCCCATAACCGAGTTTAATAATTAGGGTTTCACAAAGACGCGGTAATATGCTATGACCTAATTAACCGATCATTATTGCTTCAATATTATCTGTCTCGCACATACCAAAGTACATAATTATGGTCTTGTAAAATCATTATATAAATAATATAATATTATTATTCTTATCTCCGATCACAATCCCAATCCAGGTTTGGATCTCATGTCCGACTTATTCTTCGCATACATAACATCAATAATCAAGTTAAAATAATTAACTTAAATATTACGAACAATTCATATAATAAAATATTTATTATATAAACTAATTATCACTTCATATATTATTTCCAATCATGTTTTCATGGAAAATAATTAATAAAAACATTTTAAACACAAAAATTTATTACCATATAATTTGTGGTAATTAATAATTCCAAAATTATTTCTAATTTTTCAAGTAATAAATGTATTCGAATTTATCGTTCACTTTACTTGACACTTAGTCTCGTCATTAAATAAAAAAAAATTTATACGCAAAATTTCTTATTTATTTTATATAGAAAATCTCGGGTTATTACAATTATTATCCTTGGTACAGATTACTTCACAACTATCGACTCGTTGTAGAAGAAGTTATATAAATAAAACATTTAAATCCTTTCAGCTAATATTTATAATTACTATTACTTGTTTGGCACTCAAATGCTCATCCTTGCTTACTTTAAATGTTTTCAGTTAAGTTTGAAGAACCAGAAAGCTCAAGCAGAAACAAAGGAAAAGGAAAGCTAATCGAATAAGATTTGGGGTAGTTGCTGTAATAGTTTTATATTATTAAGACAATGATATATATATAATAATATCATGTATTGTAAGGAATGTACTTTAAGGTCTCGTACCTGGGGAGATAGACTCTGATGATTATGTAAAATAAGTTTGTTAATTATATTATTGTTATTATTATTAGTTGAATTTCGCTCATAGAAATGGTATCGTGTAGCACCGAGTTCGGGTTTCAAGTACCCGGATTTGGGGGCGTCACATTTTTTCTCTCCAAAATCAGCACCCCAAGCCCTCTATTTATAGGCATTTTAGCGTTAGGTGTACCGAAGTTAGTGTTGGGTTGCAACCTTGAGTTGGCCGGTTTTTTTGGGTGGTCGTCGTCTCAAAAGCACGTGCACTCGACCATTGTAATGTCCACTCGAACTTTCGAATCGCAATCAGGCATCCCTTTAACATATCTGAGACCTATTTCGGGCCGCCGTTGTCAAGAGTTGTACGATGGCGTGGGATTAGAGTTTGTGCGAAGTCATTGAAGATGGGACGATGCCCTCCAGTCTTCAAGCTTCAACGTTCATCCGTTACCCCGCACAATAGTCACTCGGGATTGGTTAGTTTTGTGGGACATTGTTGCGTAGAGACGTGACGTGGCATCGTGTTGACGAGATGACGATGTTACCCCTCACCAGTGTTATCGCCGGATTGGCCTGATAAAGCAGACGTTGCTCAGGCTTCGCTGAGATTGGACTGCTATAATTATTGAAGGTCCTCATTGTCACCTTTGAGGTGTGTGTCATCTTCCGATGTTATTGTCGTGTTGAGTACAAATGTATCTCGTTGTGGCGCCGAGATTGAAGGCGATCGCATTTGAAACAAGCATTTTTAGGGGTTATCGCTTGAAATTGCATTCCTTGGGGTTATCACCAAGGTTGGTGGCTATTCAATGGTGGGGATCGAGATTTGGATACCTCGGGGTCATCTCAGAGATTAATCGGTCTTCTCGGTGTGTGTTCGGTATTATATCTGTAGGCCTCGGTGTTACATCCGAGGTTGGAATTGTTTACTCGCATTGCGATCCGGGGTTGATCTTTGAACTTCCCGTAGAGTATCCAGGGTATGGATTTGGATTGTCTTTCGGGGTTCCTCTTAAAGACGCGAATATGTCCTCCCGCAATGTTAGTAAATGTGATGTATGTAAAAATTCGAGAGTGTCTACGATGTTAAAGCGATAGAATATAATAGACAACAAGTTAGCTGCGCAATGAACAAGAAATCCATTATAAGAGTCAAGAAAAGTATAAAATATACTATCTTCTATGATTTAAAAGTTTTCATCAACTTTATCGTTGAGACTTAGCTTAATAAATAAAATCAAATCATCCGCTCCAAGGATATTCATGTAATCATCAATGGTCATGACTATACCGAATAATCCTGGTCATAATCATACCAACAAGCGCCCACCAATGACTACAAGCCAATGAGGACTTTTAACACATCATTCGTCACATTACGGCCATGATTATCTTAGAATAATCCTCGGTCATAATCATACCAAGTCCATCTATGCACGTAAGCCAAAGATGACTTTCATCACAATATAAGCATGAGGATGATGACATTGACATACTAATTTAATAAAATAAGTTCAAGAATAAATTTTAAAGATTTATAAATTAATTTATCCAGGAACCAATAACGTCCAAATTATCATCATGATACTGTTTTGTAGAGTAAAATTTAAGAATGCTCAGAAGAATATTTTCATGAAAAGATACTGGATGAAGCGCAAATATCAAGGATATTCCACTAATTTCATGGAGTATAGAAGCCAAAGCTTTAACCAACTGAGTATAATAGAATATATGAAACTGCAAATGGATTTTTGCCCGCCATGTGGTAATTCACGTAGACAGATCATTTCCACAATTTAATAAGGAATGAATATGAAGGATCATTCACCATGCATGTGGTAATCCACATAGACAGGTTATTCCAACTGAATAATAAAGAATGGAATAATAGAAGAATTCACCATGCATGCGATAGACCGCATGCAGAAAGTCATTCAGCGAGTAATAATAAAGAATGGAACCGGTCATGCCAGAATCCTTAGCGACGGATATTCAAATGAATAATAAAGAATGGAACCAGATCATGCGTAATCCACACTGACAGGATATTTTAACAGAATAATGAAAAATGGAATAACAACAGAATTCACCAGGCATGCGATAGACCGCACAGACATGTTATTCCAACAAAATAATAAAGAATGGAATAACAACAGAATTCACCAGGCATGGGATAGACCGCACAGACAGGTTATTCCAACATAATAATAAAGAATGGAATAACAGAAGAATTTCACCATGTATACGGTACTTCTCATAAACAGGTTATTCCAACATAATAATAAAGAATGGAATAACAGAAGAATTTCACCATGTATGCGGTACTTCGCATAGACAGGTTATTCCAACATAATAATAAAGAATGGAATAACAGAAGCTCTCTTCATGAATACGAAAGAACTAACACCCCTTACGAGTACAACAAATAATATCCCTTACCTTAGAAAAACTGAATACTGGAGTAGTGAAGTAGCAGAATACTTTTCTTATTTCTCTCTATAGTTTCTCTCTCTAGAGTTTTAGTGAATTCGTAAGAAATAATGAAGGAATGAGCTTCTATTTATAGAAGAATGGATTGAATAGTAACTAATTCATGAACGGTCCAGATTGATTTACTTTTAAACGGATGGTCCATATTGATTTACTATTAAAACTTAAAGCAACAGTCCATACTGATTTACTATTAAAACTTTAAACTGACGATCCATATTGATTTATTATTATAACTTTACATCAGCGGTCCAAATTGATTTACTATTATATCTTCAACCAACGATCCATATTGATTTACTATTATAACTTCAACCAACGGTCTGAAAAATTATCACATCTCCTCATGGAATAATATTGTACTCAAAAATGATTTGGACCGAAAAGAAATATATTTTTCAGGTGAATAGTACCCCGTGAATAGTACTTCAAGAATAATACCCCGTGAATAGTACCCTGACATGAAAAATGTCCCAAATACCTGAGTGAACAATACTAGAGTGAATAGTAACTAGGTGAATAGTAACCCATGAATAGTAACCCGTGAATAGTACATCGACACGAAAAAGTGTCCCAAATACCCGAATGAACAATACTAGAGTGAATAGTAACTGGGTGAATAGTAATCTGTGAATAGTACTCGACACGAAAAGTGTCTCAAATACCCGATTGGTCAATATAACCTCAAGACATCAATTATTATCGAAATAAATATCAATTTCTACTAACACTAATAATTCCCACACAATGGAACTATCAATTTCATCTTTAATCAATACAAACTTATTTATCATTAATATTATAATGCACAATATTTAACAATCAGGTCGTTCTCAGGAAAGAAGGGCTTTTCGATAAGGATTTCTCCTTATTGGCGTGCAATTAGGTGACCAAACCTCTCCTTGACAGAACTTCTAGACATTGTCAATATTGCAAATAATAATATGAATAACTTTGTCGTCTCAATTATTGATTTAATAATATATCATATTAAACAGATGATACTATGACAATAATTGAATCAATAATATAAGAGATATGATGCATCAATTACTGTAGCAATAATTGAGTATAACTTAGAGACTTCTCACGTAAGCATCAATAATCAATACCGTGTACTACTACTGCAATCATGCGTATTACTGTACTTTAACTACCGAGTAGTTCAACAGTTTTAACGATAATACTTTCGCCGTTATTTTTATAAAAAGATAATTCTGTCATTTTCTAACTATGACAATACTTCCATTGTGGGGTCCACCAATGATTGTCTTCGTCGTCGGATATTCCCAAACAAAAAGAATATTCCCCACCAAACTAATATTTTATAACAACTTGCATACTTTGAAAAATTTATAAATATTACCCACAACTATAACATTATATCAAATCCACACCATAATATTCAAAAAAATATTTTGAGAAATTTAAATCTTTATTCATAAAATTTGGGGTCTCACATGAATAAACAACTTCAAGATTTTAAACATTCTTTTAAGACTTCAATAACTAAACAAAGGTTATGAAGTAGCTTAAATAATAGGAATAAACTTTGATTCCCATCATTTTAAAATATTAGTCACATTCACTTTGAAATACTTTCTTTCTTCTACCTTTTTCATACGCATTCTGTCTGGCTAGGATCATTAGCATAGACTTAAAAATAATGGTTCATGTATAAACAGAACATTCTCATATTCAACAGTTCAATAACAAAATAGTTCATCTCATAGAAACACCGAAGTGTTAAAATTATGGCACAAGGCCTCATACATTCTACCACCTTTTACAAATATCATACATTTGCACATAGATAAAACTTCTAATGTTCAACATTTGAGAAGTTTAAGAAACTAGCATTCATTTAAAATTTGAATGAAGTTAGGAAACTTTCCTTATGCACAGCTACAGCTTACAATTTATGCTGAATTGCTCATCGAAATCCCTATATATAACATAAGGAAATAACACATACACCAATTAGTCATATACTTGACTTACGTAATGGTTTAAACTTAACTTTACTTCTTAGGGTTCGCGTTCTTGCAATCTAAGTTTACGCAACCAACTTTCTTTACCGTTTTACGGTGTTACGACATACGGGGATGTCTTACACATATGATCATCATCTTTGATGATTTACATTCTTATCTTCTTCTTATAACTCTTATAGGACTCATCCCACATCGCGTCTCTACTAGTATTCCATATGGTACTCTGAGTAGTTTCCCACAAACATTGGTGAAATACCTTGTAAAAAATAAAAATAAATATTGAATAAGAACAATTATTTTGTTTAAAATTATATTAATTGTACTTTGTCTTTTATTTGGGTCAAACTAGTCATTTAATTTATGTGGGCTAATAAATATTAATAAGTGTGGATAAATTAAGATTTTAAAATTGGTCCTTAAAAACTAATTTAGTTTAATCTATATGTGGGTAATATTAAAATCCTATTATAATTAGGAGAAATAATAAGATAATAAAAAAAACTTAAAACCTAATTCACTTAAACATTATGCCTGATACAGACTGAGAAAAAAAAAAGAAACGCAGCCGCTGCTACGGAGAAAGGGAGAAGGAAGGATGGTATATTATTTGTGTGAGATCAAGAAGAAAAGATTGATATTTTACTAATACACGTAAGTTATTAAAGTATATGTATGGATTTGTCTCTTTTACAATCTAAAGATAATTGCTACGGTGTATTATCCGGAGTTCTGTTTTTGAGTTCCATCAAGTTTCTCACTCATATGTATATTAATAGTTTACTGATTATATTTCCAAGGTGTAAGTTATTCATATGTGTCATGTATGGTTTTAACAGTTGGTAAGTATTATATTTACATATTAGTTTATTGTATATTATTAAACTGTTAGGATATGTAAGTGGTGTGAAGGAATTGATTGTTGTCAATAAAAAAAATACTAATTTATTAGTAAAGCCAACATGAACTTGAGATTTTTTTTTTATATGTATATACTATATGTATGTAATACTTGGTGGAATTGGCATGTTGGAAAAAAAAGGGTAATAAAATGGTTTTAACTAATTTGGAAGTTATATATATATATATATATATATATATATATATATAAATGTAATATTCGTACTAACCTAGGTGCTATATAAAATTGGTGTTTGCAATTATTTTATTAATAACTATTGAAATGGCTAGTATTTCAGTACAACAGTAAGTTGTGATGCTAAATAAATCATAGTAAGTGAGTAACATTAATACACAAACATAAATAATTAAATAAACTTACCAATTTATATTTTGTTTAATTAGCTCGGACGGAAGGAGTTTAACAAATCATATTTGGAATATAAGTTTTGGGTATTACGTTGCTCAATCCAGTCTTGATTAGTACTCTTTTAATGATACTCTTGTTAAATTTGATTTGTTCATTTTGTCGCTTGTTCGAATTTCGTTATTATTTCACATAATTATTTCCTGTGAAATAAATATATTAGTTTCATTTTGGATTTGATATATATGACTCGTATTTGTACTCTTTGAATTAGGTTATCATGTTTAATACTATTTATTTTTGATAATTGTAGAGCGGTACATGTTGCTACCTTCTTTTTGAGACCTTGTGACTATAATTTGATTTGGTTCAACATGTACATATAGAACCCTTTTGTTGGTATTATGTCGCATGTATTGTGATATAGTATTTTTGTTAGAATATACCGTAGGGTATACCTGAGCTATAACCACCTGTGGGGGTACCACAGGCATGTCGTCTTGGCACGAGAGACATGACACTTTCCGTGGCGGTGTGATTAGTCCACGGCGTCTCCGTTTTGGGCTACGGAGGAAGTGGGACATTTGGTATTTTGTTGTGGGAGGCGTATGGGTTAACCCTAGTTTTCTGTTCTGCGGATTGGTGATGTTGTGCCAAACACACTATCTGATTTGCATACATTTGGATTCGCGATCCAATGTGTGATTTGCCTGTGTGGCATTATTTTGGTTGCCTGTGTGGCATCATTTGATTTGCCTGTGTGGCATTAGTTTGACTTACTGTGTGGCAAAGATGTATTTTGAGCTCAATCGGTATGAAATAACCCTGACCATTTGTTTTGACCTATTATTTTATTGTATTAATTTTGTTTGTTTCATTCGAGTTCAATTCATTGAGTTAGTTACTTGATTCGTTATTTCTTTATTAAATCTATTGGTTTCGTCTAATTACATTGATTTAGATATATTTCTTTCAG
This sequence comes from Panax ginseng, assembly GCA_020205605.1. NCBI lineage: Eukaryota > Viridiplantae > Streptophyta > Magnoliopsida > Apiales > Araliaceae > Panax > Panax ginseng. The sequence continues at coordinate 102,806,945 of CM035137.1, forward strand.
ATCTTTGGAGATTATATTTTCGTCAGTATTTACACTTGAGGCTTTGTTCAGTATTTTGTCTCAGTTGTTTTCATATATCAGTTGTATATCTTTTGTATATTATATCCGTACTTGGCAATTGGCTCATGCTGTGTTTTTCTTGCGGTAGGTTTGCAGTGGTGATTCAGGGCTAGTGTGATGAGAGTGTTGCCTTTGACCATTTAGGTTGTTTCGATTTTAAGTTTGATTATTTTGACTCTAGTTGGAGAATTGTATTTAGTACTTTATTAAGGGATCACCATTATTAATATTTTGAAGTTATTAGTGCTCTGTTTACTTATTTTGAGGTTTGTTGTGCTTTGTACGTGACCTCCCTTCCCTCTTCGGGAAGTGGGTGTTACAGAGATGGTATCAGAGCTTAGGTTCTTTCTTGTAGAAAACCTATTTAGGTTTGACCTGTGAGTTGTGGGTAAATTACTAGGTAGACGTAGGAGTTTGATTCGATTTTATTCTCTGTTTGGTTGGTCTCGATTTAGACCAAGTGTTTTTAGCTCTTTGAGTTGTAATTGATTTGAGAGAGGCGATATAATTTGTTAAGATTATTATTGTTATGCATTGGAGCAATGATATTAGTTAAGAATTGTGATTTAATCATTGAGGTGAATAAAGTTATACTTTGTACAAATAAGAAATGATCTTATACGAGATGCAATTATGATGTGAGTATTTGTATCGACGAGTATTTGATTTTGGAAAATTATTTGTTAGAGTTGTTTTTTTGTGACAATTATTATGATCGTTGAATTGAGGATTTTGATTTGAGTTATGTTTTGATTTATGTTAAGCTAGTGGATAATTTAAGGTTTGTGTATTGATGGCATACTATGATAAAATGATAGGTATTAAGTATAAAGGATCTTTTGTAAATTTGAGTTGTAGAGATTCAAGGTAATTAGATTAATCTTTTAGAGTAAATGAATTTTGCGATTATTTCCTAGTAGAATATTGGAGTTATCTTATATGAAATTTGGAGTGATAGTATGCGGATATCTTTGAATTTGTTGGGTTAAGATTTGCATTAAGAGAATGATTAGATATATAATACGTGATGAATCTTTAAGAGATTTTGAAAGCTATAGTTTGCTTATTCAGATAGTAGGATATATGAATTGGAGTTTGGTATGGTGATGAAGAGATCTTAGTAGTAATATATTTTTGGTGTAATATTATTTGAGAACTAATTTGATTCTAGGTTATGATATTTTGAAACTCTTGAGGACTTAGTGAGAGTTGGTGATATAATTTAAGTTGTTTTGTTTATCTGATGCCCTTAGAGTTTTGCATGAATTTATGTAAAATTAAATAAAAATAATTTCTTAAATCTTTGTCAGGTGTGGAACATAAACATTTTACGAGTTAAAAATAATTTTAAATATTTTGGGGATTCGAATCGTATTTAGAGGAAGAATTTTTTTTTGTGATTTGAATTATATTCAAGATTTACGACGTTTGCAAGAATGAAACTCAAAGATATTAATGGGGCCCTCACCAATGGTGGATTATGCAATTTAATTTGATGCAATGCGAAGAAACTTACTATGGCTTGATACGACATCTAGCGAATCTTTTTACGAGTACATGGATAATTGTGTGGACCTATGGACTTACCGGGCTTGATTGTTACAAATGGCGCTACGTTGTAACTAAATTTATTTATTTTTTTTGTAGCTTATTTGAATTCCGAGGATGGAATTATTTTTAAGGGGTGAAAAATGTAATAACTCATATTTTTTTATTAAAAATTAATTACTTTTATTGTATACAATTGTTTTTAAATTGGAAAAGGTAAATTATTTTTGTTTCCCTCTTTTCTTCCTTGTTTTGTTTGGAAAATTAAATTCTTTTAGTTGGTAATTAAATAACTGATTAAATTAAAATTGAGAAAGATAATTCCTTTTGTTAAAGTCTTGTGGTAAAATTATTCGTAGCAGAAAGCTACTTAGGAGATAGAGGAGTCTATTCGACCGGAGTATCCACATTTTTGATAATTAGGTACGTTCATTCTTTTGATTTCGGGGACGGAATTCATTTTAAGGGGTAGGTGATGTAATACCTGTAGCGCCCCCAAATCCGGGTATCTTCCAACCCGACAGATGGTGTTAAAATGTACAACATTCATACATTCATTCAATTGAAAAATCTCAAAGAACGAACATAACTTCTATATATTTAAAGTAATATTTACATTTCCCAAGTTCTATACCCGTTACAAAGGTTCTTTGTCATAATATCAGTTAAATTACAACAATAGACCTATACTATTACAAGACAGCTTAGTAATCTGCCATAGCTTTTCCCTTATCCTTTTCGATCCTTGGGACGTTTCCATCATAATTGCATTCATATGGTTCAAACAAGAGTGAGCATAACTAGCTCAGCAAGTATAACAATTTAATAACAACATGCTTGACACATACAAATTATATATCTTTGATAACTGAACAATAGTTATGAAGTACTATTGATAATTCAAAATAGCACTTCATCTTTTCTTTCAAAATGTTTTACAATAATAACCATATTTAGTAAAACATTCACTAGTATCATCCTATCATGGTAGAGATAGAAGATAATTGAGAAGAAGTCTTACTCTTTTGTTGTCTTGGCAAGTAGCTTGCTTCTTCTTCTTACTGATGGAAGTGACTTATTGGTAGCTTATTCTCTCTAACACTTAAGCACTTAAGATGTGTTGGATTAATTGATCAACCAACAAATGGCTAGCAAAGCTCTTCTATTTATAGACTTTCCAAGGTTAGGGTAGTTTGGTCTTTAAAACAGCCCAGCTCCTTAAGCCACCTCCTTACTATTCATTACTTCTCTATCACAACACTTATCCTACACTTGGTCATTACTTCAAAGTCTTGGTCAATACTCCTACTTGATCATCACACTTACTTGATTACCACATCACTTGGTCACCACACATTAACCATATCAATATGGTTTGCCCCATGGGTTATACAATCCATGGATTTTAGCTTGGGCTTGCATTAATTCCCTCTTTGGGCTTTACATTAACAAACACTAGTTGGTTCATTAATTCAATAGTTGGGCTTCTCTCTCTAATTCACTTGGACTTGTATACAATTGTTAACCAATCATCCAAGTCCATTAACATTTCTTAATACATATTGTTGATGTATTATTTTCGTATTCTAATTCTTATAGAATTTATATACGGTATTTCATCCTTCATACAAACTCGTATAATACTTCGTATTATACTTGCTTTCATTACTTCGTACAATACCAAGTATCATACAATTATTATTTATTCCTTAACATTTCGCTTTACTTAACGTGTATAATTTAAGTCCACATGCGAATTATTACTTTTTCCATAACTAGATTTTTATTACATAATCTATCTTACCTTGTTATTCCATCATTACGTATTTCTCGGAATCTCAAAATTATATCCCGAGCAAATATCGATGAATAGTGTTTTTTAGAAAATTTCTCGGAAAACTTTTATTTTCGTCTTGGAAATTCAAACACTTTAATTCATCCACGTAATTCAAATACTACGATATTCTAACATCAATAGGTTATACAATGACAACCATCTTGATAACACATGGAATATGATTTTATTATTATTTAATTTAATAAAATCATTTTACAATAAGATCCGAATTTCTCGGTTGTTACATTCTTCCCCCCTTATAAAGATTCTGTCCCCAGAATCTCGTCTTACTTTACTCAAATAGATGAGGAAAATTTTCTTCATCTTTTCTTCTAGTTCCACGTTGCTTCTTCAAATAGCCGTGGTTCTTCCATAATACTTTTACTAATGGTATTACCTTGTTCCTCAGAACTTGTTCCTTTCTATCAATGATCTGCATCGGCGACTCTTCATATGATAAGTCTTTCTCGATATAAATTGGCTCATACTCGATTACGTGCTTATAGTCCGGCTTATATGGACGTAATACAGACACGTGAAACACGTTATGTATTCGTTCCAGGTCTGGAGTTAATGCTATCATATATGCTACCTCTCCCACCCGTTTTAATACTTCAAAAGGTCATATAAACCTTGGACTTAACTTTCCTTTCTTTCCAAAGCGTATCTTTCCTTTCCGTGGAGATACCTTTAGAAACACATATCTGAGCCCACCTCAAACTCTCGACTTAGTACATGTGAGTCCGCATACTTCTTCTCATCATCTCCGAGTTGTGAGAGAGATGCATCCAATTAACTTTACCACATCCATTTGTCTGCTTGCACCAATTTCGGTCCTAGCATGCGGCGTTCTCCCATCTCATCCCAACACAAAGGTGTTCTGCACTTTCTCCCATACAGAGCTTCATACGGCGGCATGCCTATGCTTGCATGATACATTGTTATATATACAAACTCTACTAGTGGTAGGTGATCATCCCAACTACCCTTGAAATCCATGACGCAAGACCTAAACATGTCTTCTAACGTCTGAATTGTCCTTTTGCTCTACCCATCAGTTTGTGGATGATAAGCCGTGCTTAACCTCAGCTGTGTTCCCAAATGTTCTTGCAAACTCCTCCAAAAGTTTGATGTGAATCGTGAATCACGATCTGACACAATCGATACCGGTACTCCATGTCTGGAAATGATTTCCTTGACATAAAGTTTAGCTAACTGGTCTAAGTTATACTTGACTCTAATTGGTAAAAAGTGAGCTGACTTCATCAACCGGTCCACTATTACCCAAATCGAATCGTACCCTTTTTGTGTCGTCGGAAGTCCCACCACGAAGTCCATCGTGATATGCTCCCACTTCCATTCTAGAATCTCTAATGACTGTAATAAACCACTGGGTGGTTGATGTTCGGCCTTAACTTTTTGACAAATCAAGCACCTACTCACATACTCTGCTATTTCTCTTTTCATGTTTGGCCACCAAAAACTCTGTCGAAGGTCTTGATACATCTTAGTGCTACCAGGATGTATCGAGTACCTCGAACTATGAGCTTCTTGTAACACTTTCTCCTTTAATTCCGTCTCATTCGGAACCCAAATTCTTCCCTCAAATCTTAATAATCCCTCATTATCAAGACTATACTTAATCTCTTCCTTCTCGGATAAACGCTTCTTTATTTGGTTACACTCATCCGTCTTGAGTTGTACCTCCTTGACTCTTTCTACGATGGTAGATTGCATCTCCGTCGCATAAAAGAGTAAACCTTAATCGAATCACTCGGCATCTTCACTTCTATTTCCATCCTAGCCATCTCTGTTATTAACTCATTTTGAGCCGTTAACATAGACAACTTTTCCCGACCCTTCCTACTTAAGGCGTCAGCAACTACATTAGCCTTTCGAGGTGTTCTGAGATTTCACAATCATAATCCTTTATCAACTCCAGCCATCTTCTCTGTCTCATATTCAACTCCTTCTGAGTGGAGATATACTTTAGACTTTTATGGTCCGTATATATCTCATATTTTTCCCCATAAAGATAATGTCTCCATATCTTTAGGGCAAACACTACCGCGACCAGTTCCAGATCATGAGTAGGGTAAACTTTCTCATAATCCTTCAACTGCCGAGATGCATACGCAATGACTTTGCCATGCTGCATAAGCACACAACCAAGTCCTCTATGTGAAGCATCACTATACACTACAAAATTTCTCGTGTCATCTGGCAATGACAAAACAGGAGCATCACTTAATCTCTTCTTCAGTTCTTGAAAACTATCTTCATATTTATCCGTCCATACGTATTTCACCATCTTCCTTGTTAAGTTAGTCAACGAGGTAGTTATCTTCGAAAAATCTTGGATAAATCTTCGATAGTACCCTACTAACCCTAGGAAACTCCGCACCTCAGTCGGCGTTTTCGGTTGTTCCCAATTCATTACTGCTTCCACCTTCGCTGGATCCACTGAAATCCCCTCTTGGTCAATGACATGACCTAAAAACTACACCTTTTCCAGCCAAAATTCATATTTGGTGAATTTTGCATATACCTTCTCCTTCCTTAGTGTCTCTAACACCAACCTTAAGTGTTCGGCATGATCTTCTGGCATCTTAGAATAGACTAGAATATCATCGATAAACACTACGACGAACTTGTCCAAATATAATTTGAACACTCTGTTCATCATATCCATAAATGCAGCAGGTGCATTCGTCAACCCAAATGACATCACCAAAAACTCGTAATGACCATAACGAGTCCTGAATGCAGTCTTTGGTACATCTTCCTTCCTAACCTTCAACTGATGATACCCCGTCCGTAAATCTATTTTAGAAAAATACTTTGCCCCTTTCAATTGATCAAAGAGATCATCGATCCTGGGCAATGGGTATTTATTCTTTATCGTTAACTTGTTCAACTCCCGATAGTCGATACAAATCCTTAACGATCCGTCTTTCTTCTTGACAAACAACATCGGTGCTCCCCACGACGAAACACTTGGTTGAATGTACTTCTTATCCAATAGTTTCTGTAGCTGAACCATTAGTTCATTCATTTCCACAGGCGCCATACGGTACGGTGCCCTTCCTAGGCACAGTGTCTATCACAAATTGATCTCCCTATCCGGCGATAAACCCGGTAACTCACTTGGAAATACATCCATGAATTCGTTTACTATAGGTATTTGTTCCATGGTTACTCCCACTCTCTGGGTATCCACAACATGGCATAGGTAACCTACACAACCCTTTCTTAAAAGTTTTCTAGTTTGTGTCATCGTAAGGCAACACGGACGTCCCAGTAATTTACTACCGTAAAATACTACAGGAGGTTGCTTCAATGTCCTGATGCTCACACATTTCTTTTGGCAATCTATAATTGCTCCATGGTTAATCAACCAATCCATCCCGAGAATTACGTCGAATTCTCCTAACTTTATCGGTATTAAATCTACCGATAGATAACATAACCCGCACATCTACACAACAACTTCTATGAATATCTTCAACAGGAATTATCTCTTCGTTTGCTACCTTAATGTTCAAAGGTATAGGCAATTTTTCGAGAAATAATTCTAATCGTCTAGCAAAATCACATGCTATAAACGAACAAGTAGCACCCGAATTAAATAGCACGTATGCATTTATATTGTTGATCGGAATAATACTGTGAACTACATCCCCCGATGCCACCGCATCTTGGACAAATCATATTAAAAGTGCGGACCATTGATTTCCCCTTGAAATTTGGACCACTAATAGTTAACTTCCCGCTATTAGGTCCCTTATTTCCTTCTATCCCCTTCTTCGGGCAGTTCTTTTCTATGTGGTCAATTGATCCACATAAAAAGCATCCGTGATTCTTCTTCGGATTGGGACAGTTAGGCAAAATGTGCCCTTCCTGTCCACAATTATAACATACCGCCTTTCCTTTGAGACAGACTCCTAAGTGAGTCTTCCCACAGGTTTTACAGGCCTCCATCCTCCTCTTAGAGTCTCCTTGTTTTACTTTGGTATTCCCAGAGTTAAAGCCCTTTCTCTTCTAACCGTCGCCACTTCCACTGGCTCCCTCGGTCTTGGTTCCTCCATCAACCCTGCCTTTAGTCTTCTTATCTTTGTGGTACTGGCTAAGAGCCTCATTCCCACCTTCGGCAATTATTGCCTTTTCTAGTATGGTTCCAAAAGAAGTACTTTGGAACACAGATATTTGGCTATAGAGCCAGGGTTTCAAGCCCTGCTGGAACCTTCTAGCCTTTCTCACTTCAGTGTCCACTTGATGTGGAGCGAATCGTGCCAGTTCATTAAACTTGGCAGCATACTGGGGAACTGTCATATCCCCTTGTCTTAATTCCAGAAACCTCATCTCCATCCTCCCTTTCATACTCGTGGGAAAATAGTTCTCAAAGAAAATCTCCTTGAACCTCTCCCACGTTAGGTTCCCTATATCGGCCCTAGCCTGGTTTGCCTCCCACCAGAAGTTGGCCTCTCCTTTCATCAAATAGGTTGCAAAGGCAACCTTTTGACCCTCCTCAACATTTGCTATTACAAATGCTTTCTCAATTTTTTTTACCCATGTTTGGGCTTCTATAGGGTCCGTAGTTCCTTTGAACTCTGGCGGACCTACACTTTTGAAATCCTTAAAAGTAGTAGCTCGTACTACTCCAGGAATTACAAGTACATTAGCCCCGTTCTATTAAATGCAGCCGTTAACATATTAACGAAATCCTGCATTGGATTAACCGGACCACCCTCCGGTTGGTTAACATTAGCGCCCTGATTTCGTTGTCTCCTTCTTGGCGGCATTTTGCTGTTAAGAAAACAACACATCATTATTACTTTATTCTTGTTGGTTTGTTATTATTTGTAATAAAACAACAACTCATACTCATTACTCAACATATTCCATAAAAAGATTTATATTGATTCATAACTTGTAGTATAATACTACATTGTTTACATTACTCAGCCTTAGCTGATTACATTTCCATCCCGCAATTACTTTCCAAAAATTGGGATTTACAAAAGACTACCCTTTGTTATACAAAAGAGGGTTTTACGTCACTACTAGATACATAATATTTACATATCTATTCTACTCTAGCTATTGCTAGATTACATCTGCCGTAAGGCATTCTCAAAATCTGCTCGCCAAACCCCAAGAATAACATCTCTCTCGATGGTATGGCGGGTATGTCCTCGCTTCACCGATATCCAACTACTGTCATTGAAATCTACATGAGAACTCCTATGAATATAGGACATCCTCTCCAACTTCCACTTCTTAGTCTTTAGCTCCTGCTTGAGCTCAAAGACTTCACCTCTCAAATCTCGGACTTTGTCCATAGCTAGGACTCTATCATCGTGCTCATCTTCCCACATTCCTTCCATACTAGTCTTGTCCTTACGGACAGCTCGGAGTTCCTCTTTCAACTCCTTAACCTCTTGGCAGTAATGGACATTCCTATCCAATACCGACATAAACAATGCCTTCATTGATTCCCCCGTAGACATTTCCTCTGTAGGTGGAACCTGGTCAAAGGACATCACGTCCACCTCCTCCTCTAGCATGCCATCAAATATAGACATGTAGTCTAAGTCGTCTGAGTCTCCTGACTCTATGGTCACCAACTCTGGTTCTACGGCTACAGGATTTGGTAGTATCTCTACCCGATTAACTGAATCCTCGCTTACTACATGTATATCTCTATACATATCATTTTCTCCTGACATCTACAATAAAACAATATAGTTTGATTAGTACATGTTAGTAAAATAATAAAAATACATAACATAATATAATGCATTTTTATAAGGTTACTTTTCATCTTTTACTTCTTTATTCTTTCGTAAGGTTATGACTTAAGGTTCTACTTTCCCCCTTAAGTTTTATAACCTAGGCTTTGATACCAACTTGTAGCGCCCCCAAATTCGGGTATCTTCCAACCCGACAGATGGTGCTATAATGTACAACATTCATACATTCATTCAATTGAAAAGTCTCAAAGAACGAACATAACTTCTATATATTTAAAGTAATATTTACATTTCCCAAGTTCTATACCCGTTACAAAGGTTCTTTGTCATAATATCAGTTAAATTACAATAATAGACCTATACTATTACAAGATGACTTAGTAATCATTTTAACTTTTCCCTTATCCTTTTTCGATCCTTCGGGACGTTCAGTCTTAGCTGCATTCATATGGTTCAAGCAAGAGTGAGCATAACTAGCTCAGCAAGTATAACAATTTAATAACAACATGCTTGACATATACAAATTATATATCTTCAATAACTGAACAATAGTTATGAAGTACTATTGATAATTCAAAATAGCACTTCATCTTTTCTTTCAAAATGTTTTACAATAATAACCATATTTAGTAAAACATTCACTCCGGTCAAAGACCTCGAGTATTCATTCTTTATTGGAAAAGGACAACCCGGAAGCAAGTTCAGAAGTCTTCGATATCTCTTATTTAGCACTTCTAGGTGATCAGCCTATTGTACTCTATGTTGATCAACACTACATCCATTAAACGTATGCACGTTTAAGCATTTGGCAACCTCACGTGCCTGTCATTTTACCAACAAAACATTTGTTTAACATTTGAGTATTCTTTTGAAAACCATATCAAGTAGTTGACAAAAGATAGCAACATTTGATAATACATGAATAGATTATCAATACATCCAGTCTAGCCAAAGGAATTGGCTTCAACTTCAACATACTTCAATTCATGCGAAAGAATACATGAATCTCAAAAACTTGTTCAGATTGAACTTAGACAAGAGTTAGAATACTTGCCTTTAGCGTTTGCTACGGTAAATTAACTTTATGTTCAAGTCATTCAAGTCTCTACAATACATGATCACATAATGCCTTACATTAGGTCACATATAATCAAGTATGTATATGACTATATCATACCCTTCATTTTAATCTAATTGTGTATTAGATTCAGTTACTATTCGTTCCGATTTGTCATTATGCTTGCATTATATTTGACTAGGTTATCTCAACCTTTATTTTACATTCCTTAAGGTTTAACAAAGTTTAAACAATGTTACCTTACCTTCCTTAAGTTATGTTTACTTTTAATCAATTAGGTTTTCTTTTCTTTGTACTTAGAAACCTTCATTACTATCTTTGTTCTGAGACTGGCGCTGCGGTGCCAGCTTTATGCTTACATCTCGCATGGCTTGCATGAGCTCAATGTATACCGTGTGTCGAACTTGGCGCTTCACAGTGAGTCCTTACTTAATGGGGTCGTATGCTAGGCATACCACACTCCAAAGGATTTTGGTAATGTTCATGGCGCTACGGCGCCACATATTGAACTAAGGTTCGCATTGCATGAAACTCTCTGCGAGAGGCTCGATTCTTCTTTTTTGCGCGGCTGGCGTGGGTTTTTTTTGGGTAGAGTTGGCCATGGGCGCCAACTCTGTGCACCAGATATCAATTTCAGTTTGTGAATTTTGTGAACTTCCCAGACGAATAACTTCTTCGTTATAAGTCCGAATTGGCTCGTTCAAAAGCCTACGGTTCACAAATTACGTAATCTACATGATCATTCAAGAATTTTATCTATTTGACTTTGTTTTCTAAAAATTCACCTATTAGTTCATTTTTAACGAAAACGATAAACGTTCGTGAACGTTCAACGCTCATTTCTTCGTTCTAAGTCGGAATCCGATCATTTTTGAGTCTGCAACTCTTAAATGCCAAATATGACTTGTCTCTATTGGAAAACAATGGTTTCGTGATCAAACACAAAATTTGACTTCCATTCCGAGAATTTTCCGATTCGACGATTATCGTCCAATCGTGCAAATTCCGGCAATTCTTCCTTCTTATGATTTGTTCAACATTACAAATGAACTTCATTCATCATGTGAACATTTTAACATACTTAATACAACAACTTAGATTCATTGTTGGATTTTGACTTATTCTTCATAAGTTTATAACTTGTCAACTATAACTACTTAAGATTTCATTATTCATGACTTATGACAATTAAGGTTTCTTAAACATCATTCCTTATATGTTCTTAACATATAACTTAACTTAGGTATACATGATACATGTGATCATATAAATTCCTTTACATTTTTATCATTTCTCTTAATAAACTTCTTACAAGTTCATATTATTTTCACATAAGTTTATAACTTATGCTAGCTTAAATGACTTATTACCAACTTAATTGGCTTAAGTTCATTACTTACTCATTCATGTTTCTTAATCCAACTTTTCTTATCATCCTATCATGGTAGAGATAGAAGATAATTGAGAAGAAGTCTTACTCTTTTGTTGTCTTGGTAAGTAGCTTGCTTCTTCTTCTTACTTATGGAAGTGACTTATTGGTAGCTTATTCTCTCTAACACTTAAGCACTTAAGATGTGTTGGATTAATTGATCAACCAACAAATGGCTAGCAAAGCTCTTCTATTTATAGACTTTCCAAGGTTAGGGTAGTTTGGTCTTTTAAAACATGACTCCTTAAGCCACCTCCTTACTATTCATTACTTCTCTATCACATCACTTATCCTACACTTGGTCATTACTTCAAAGTCTTGGTCAATACTCCTACTTGATCATCACACTTACTTGATTACCACATCACTTGGTCACCACACATTAACCATATCAATATGGTTTGCCCCATGGGTTATACAATCCATGGATTTTAGCTTGGGCTTGCATTAATTCCCTCTTTGGGCTTTACATTAACAAACACTAGTTGGTTCATTAATTCAATAGTTGGGCTTTCTCTCTAATTCACTTGGACTTGTATACAATTGTTAACCAATCATCCAAGTCCATTAACATTTCTTAATACATATTGTTGATGTATTATTTTCGTATTCTAATTCTTATAGAATTTATATACGGTATTTCATCCTTCATACAAACTCGTATAATACTTCGTATTATACTTGCTTTCATTACTTCGTACAATACCAAGTATCATACAATTATTATTTATTCCTTAACATTTCGCTTTACTTAACGTGTATAATTTAAGTCCATGCTTAATTATTACTTTTTCCATAACTAGATTTTTATTACATAATCTATCTTACCTTGTTATTCCATCATTACGTATTTCTCGAAATCTCAAAATTATATCCCAAAGCAAATATCGATGAATAGTGTTTTTAGAAAATTTCTCGGAAAACTTTTATTTTCGTCTTGGAAATTCAAACACTTTAATTCATCCACGTAATTCAAATACTACGATATTCTAACATCAATAGGTTATACAATGACAACCATCTTGATAACACATGGAATATGATTTTATTATTATTTAATTTAATAAAATCATTTTACAATAAGATCCGAATTTCTCGGTCGTTACATTCTTCCCCCCTTATAAAGATTCTGTCCCCAGAATCTCATCTTACTTTACTCAAATAGATGAGGAAAATTTTCTTCATCTTTTCTTCTAGTTCCCACGTTGCTTCTTCAGCGTCGTGGTTCTTCCATAATACTTTTACTAATGGTATTACCTTGTTCCTCAGAACTTGTTCCTTTCTATCAATGATCCGTGACGCACGACTCTTCATATGATAAGTCTTTCTCGATATAAATTGGCTCAAACTCGATTACGTGCTTATAGTCCGGCTTATATGGACGTAATACAGATACGTGAAACACGTTATGTATTCGTTCCAGGTCTGGAGTTAATGCTATCATATATGCTACCTCTCCCACCCGTTTTAATACTTCAAAAGGTCATATAAACCTTGGACTTAACTTTCCTTTCTTTCCAAAGCGTATCTTTCCTTTCCGTGGAGATACCTTTAGAAACACATACGAGCCCACCTCAAACTCTCGACTTAGTCTATGTGAGTCCCAAGATACTTCTTCATGCATCATTCCGAAGTGTGACGAGATGCATCCGAATTAACTTTACCACATCCGCCGTCCTCGCCGCACCAACCTCGGTCCTAGCATGCGGCGTTCTCCCATCTCATCCCAACACAAAGGTGTTCTGCACTTTCTCCCATACAGAGCTTCATACGGCGGCATGCCTATGCTTGCATGATAACTGTTGTTATATACAAACTCTACTAGTGGTAGGTGATCATCCCAACTACCCTTGAAATCCATGACGCAAGACCTAAACATGTCTTCTAACGTCTGAATTGTCCTTTTGCTCTACCCATCAGTTTGTGGATGATAAGCCGTGCTTAACCTCAGCTGTGTTCCCAAATGTTCTTGCAAACTCCTCCAAAAGTTTGATGTGAATCGTGAATCACGATCTGACACAATCGATACCGGTACTCCATGTCTGGAAATGATTTCCTTGACATAAAGTTTAGCTAACTGGTCTAAGTTATACTTGACTCTAATTGGTAAAAAGTGAGCTGACTTCATCAACCGGTCCACTATTACCCAAATCGAATCGCACCCTTTTGTGTCGTCGGAAGTCCCACCACGAAGTCCATCGTGATATGCTCCCACTTCCATTCTAGAATCTCTAATGATCGTAATAAACCATCGGGTCGTTGATGTTCTACTTAACTTTTGACAAATCAAGCACCTACCACATACTCGCTATTTCTCTTTTCATGTTTGGCCACCAAAACTCTCGTCAAGGTCTTGATACATCTTAGTGCTACCGGGATGTATCGAGTACCTTAACTATGAGCTTCTTGTAACACTTTCTCCTTTAATTCCGTCTCATTCGGAACCCAAATTCTTCCCTCAAATCTTAATAATCCCTCATTATCAAGACTATACTTAATCTCTTCCTTCTCGGATAAACGCTTCTTTATTTGGTTACACTCATCCGTCTTGAGTTGTACCTCCTTGACTCTTTCTACGATGGTAGATTGCATCTCCGTCGCAAAGAGTAACTGCCCCGAATCACTCGGCATCTTCACTTCTATTTCCATCCTAGCCATCTCTGTTATTAACTCATTTTGAGCCGTTAATATAGACAACTTTTCCCGACCCTTCCTACTTAAGGCGCCAAGAATTACATTAGCCTTTCCAGGTGTTACAGATTTCACAATCATAATCCTTTATCAACTCCACCATCTTCTCATCTCATATTCAACTCTTTCGAGTGGAGATATACTTTAGACTTTTATGGTCCAGATATATCTCATATTTTTCCCCATAAAGATAATGTCTCCATATCTTTAGGGCAAACATCATCATGACCAGTTCCAGATCATGAGTAGGGTAAACTTTCTCATAATCCTTCAATCGCCGAGATGCATACTTAATGACTTTGCCATGCCGCATAAGCACACAACCAAGTCCTCTATGTGAAGCATCACTATACACTACTAAAATTTCTCGTGTCATCCGGCAATGACAAAACAGAGCATCACTTAATCTCTTCTTCAGTTCTTGAAAACTATCTTCATATTTATCCGTCCATACGTATTTCACCATCTTCCTTGTTAAGTTAGTCAACGAGGTAGTTATCTTCGAAAAATCTTGGATAAATCTTCGATAGTACCCTACTAACCCTAGGAAACTCCAAGACCTCACCGGCGCTTTTCGGTTGTTCCCAATTCATTCGCTTCCACCTTCACTGGATCCATCGAATCCCTCTTGGTCAATGACATGACCTAAAAACTACATTCTTTTCCAAACCAAAATTCATATTTGGTGAATTTTTGCATATACCTTCTCCTTCCTTAGTGTCTCTAACACCAACCTTAAGTGTTAAGCATGATCTTTCTCGCATCTTAGAATAGACTAGAATATCATCGATAAACACTACTTATTTAACTTGTCCAAATATAATTTGAACACTCTGCTCATCATATCCATAAATGCAAAGGTGCATTCACAACCCAAATGACATCACCAAAAACTCAGAATGACCATAACGAGTCCCGAATGCGATCTTTGGTTCATATTCCTTCCTAACCTTCAACTGATGATACCCCCGTCCGTAAATCTATTTTAGAAAAATACTTTGCCCCTTTCAATTGATCAAAGAGATCATCGATCCTCGGCAATGGGTATTTATTCTTTATCGTTAACTTGTTCAACTCCCGATAGTCGATACAAATCCTTAACGATCCGTCTTTCTTCTTGACAAACAACATCGGTGCTCTCTACCACATTTAAACACTTGGTTGAATGTACTTTATCCAATAGTTTCAGAATGAACCATTAGTTCATTCATTTCCACAGCGCGCCATGCTGATGCGGTGCCTTTCCCGCACATGTTCATCACAAATTCGATCTCCTATATCCCATGTAAACCCAGAACTCACTTGGAAATACATCCATGAATTCGTTTACTATAGGTATTTGTTCCATGGTTACTCCCACTCTCTGGGTATCCACAACATGGCATAGGTAACCTACACAACCCTTTCTTAAAAGTTTTCTAGTTTGTGTCATCGTAAGGCAACACGGACGTCCCAGTAATTTACTACCGTAAAATACTACAGGAGGTTGCTTCAATGTCCTGATGCTCACACATTTCTTTTGGCAATCTATAATTGCTCCATGGTTAATCAACCAATCCATCCCGAGAATTACGTCGAATTCTCCTAACTTTATTTCCAGATTAAATCTACCGATAACTTACAACCCCGTACATCTACACAACAACTTCTATGAATATCTTCAACAGGAATTATCTCTTCGTTTGCTACCTTAATGTTCAAAGGTATAGGCAATTTTTCGAGAAATAATTCTAATCGTCTAGCAAAATCACATGCTATAAACGAACAAGTAGCACCCTTAATTAAATAAAGCACGTATGCATTTATATTGTTGATCGAATAATACCGTGAACTACATCCCCTGATGCCACCGCATCTTGGACCGTCATATTAAAAGTGCGGACCATTGATTTCCCCGGCTGAGCTGGACCACTAATAGTTAACTTCCCGCTATTAGGTCCCTTATTTCCTTCTATCCCCTTCTTCGGGCAGTTCTTTTCTATGTGGTCAATTGATCCACATAAAAAGCATCCGTGATTCTTCTTCGGATTGGGACAGTTAGGCAAAATGTGCCCTTCCTGTCCACAATTATAACATACCGCCTTTCCTTTGAGACAGACTCCTAAGTGAGTCTTCCCCACAGTTTTACTGTGCCTCCATCCTCCTCTTAGAGTCTCCTTGTTTTACTTTGGTATTCCTGAGTTAAAGCCCTTTCTCTTCTAACTGCCGCCACTTCCATTTGGCTCCCCTGGCCTTGGTTCCTCCATCAACCCCGCTTTTAGTCTTCTTATCTTTGTGGTATTGGCTAAGAGCCTCATTCCCACCTTCGCAATTATTGCCTTTTTCTAGTATGGTTCCAAAAGAAGTACTTTGGAACACAGATATTTATTTATAGAGCTGGGGTTTCAAGCCCTCATTGAACCTTCTAGCCTTTCTCACTTCAAAGGTCCACTTGATGTGGAGCGAATCGTGCTAGATTCATTAAACTTGGCAAGACATCGGGAACCGTCATATCCCTTGTCTTAATTCCGTAAACCTCATCTCCATCCTCCTTTCATACTGTGGGAAAATAGTTCTCAAAGAAAATCTCCTTGAACCTCTCCCACGTTAGGTTCCCTATATCGGCCCTAGCCTCGGTTTGCCTCCCACCGTAAGTTGGCTCTCCTTTCATCAAATAGGTTGCAAAGGCAACCTTTTGACCCTCCTCAACATTTGCTATTACAAATGCTTTCTCAATTTTTTTACCCATGTTTGGGCTTCTATAGGGTCCGTAGTTCCTTTGAACTCTCAAGTGACCTACACTTTTGAAATCCTTAAAAGTAGTAGCTCGTACTACTCTGTGAATTACAAGTACATTAGCCCTCGTTCTATTAAATGCAAAACTGTTAACATATTAACGTAAATCCTCGCATTGATTAATCCAGGACCACCTCCGGTTGGTTAACATTAAATACCGATTTCGTTGTCTCCTTCTTGGCGTGCATTTTGTCGTTAAGAAAACAACACATCATTATTACTTTATTCTTGTTGGTTTGTTATTATTTGTAATAAAACAACAACTCATACTCATTACTCAACATATTCCATAAAAAGATTTATATTGATTCATAACTTGTAGTATAATACTACATTGTTTACATTACTCATTTTTTAGGTGATTACATTTCCATCCCGCAATTACTTTCCAAAAATTGGGATTTACAAAAGACTACCCTTTGTTATACAAAAGAGGGTTTTACGTCACTACTAGATACATAATATTTACATATCTATTCTACTCTAGCTATTGCTAGATTACATTTGCCGTAAGGCATTCTCAAATCTGCCCGCCAAACCTAAGAATAATAACATCTCATCGATGGTATGCGGGTATGTCTCCGCTTCACCGATATCCAACTACCGTCATTGAAATCTACATGAGAACTCCTATGAATATAGGACATCCTCTCCAACTTCCACTTCTTAGTCTTTAGCTCCTGCTTGAGCTCAAAGACTTCACCTCTCAAATCTCTTGGACTTTGTCCATAGCTAGGACTCTATCATCGTGCTCATCTTCCCACATTCCTTCCATATTAGTCTTGTCCTCACTTTTGACAATTTCTGAGTCCCTCTTTCAACTCCTTAACCTCTTGGCAAGAATGGACATTCCTATCCAATACCGACATAAACAAAGGCCTTCATTGATTCCCCAGAGACATTTCCTCCGTAGAGGTGGAACTCGGTCAAAGGACATCACGCCCACCTCCTCCTCTAGCATGCCATCAAATATAGACATGTAGTCTAAGTCGCCCCGAGTCTCCTCGACTCTATGGTCACCAACTCGGTTCTACGGCCACAGGATTTGTAGTAGTATCTCACCCCATTAATCAATCTCGCTACTACATGTATATCTCTATACATATCATTTTCTCCCGACATCTACAATAAAACAATATAGTTTGATTAGTACATGTTAGTAAAATAATAAAATACATAACATAATATAATGCATTTTTATAAGGTTACTTTTCATCTTTTACTTTTTATTCTTTCGTAAGGTTATGACTTAAGGTCTCTACTTTCCCCTTAAGTTTTATAACCTAGGCTTTGATACCAACTTGTAAATACCCCAAGTTCGGGTATCTTCCAACCCGATGACAGATGGTGCTATAATGTACAACATTCATACATTCATTCAATTGAAAAGTCTCAAAGAACTAACATAACTTCTATATATTTAAAGTAATATTTACATTTCCCAAGTTCTATACCTGCTATAAAGGTTCTTTTTGTCATAATATCGCTTAAATTACAATAATAGACCTATACTATTACAAGACGCCTTAGTAATACGCCTTTAACTTTTCCCTTATCCTTTTCGATCCTTCTGGACGCTCAGCCTTAGCATTGCATTCATATGGTTCAAGCAAGAGTGAGCATAACTAGCTCAGCAAGTATAACAATTTAATAACAACATGCTTGACATATACAAATTATATATCTTCAATAACTGAACAATAGTTATGAAGTACTATTGATAATTCAAAATAGCACTTCATCTTTTCTTTCAAAATGTTTTACAATAATAACCATATTTAGTAAAACATTCACTCCGGTCAAAGACCTCGAGTATTCATTCTTTATTGGAAAAGGACAACCCGGAAGCAAGTTCGTAAGCCCGATATCTCTTACGAGCACTTCTAGGTGATCAGCCTATTGTACTCTATGTTGATCAACACTACATCCATTAAACGTATGCACGTTTAAGCATTTGGCAACCTCACGTGCCTGTCATTTTACCAACAAAACATTTGTTTAACATTTGAGTATTCTTTTGAAAACCATATCAAGTAGTTGACAAAAGATAGCAACATTTGATAATACATGAATAGATTATCAATACATCCAGTCTAGCCAAAGGAATTGGCTTCAACTTCAACATACTTCAATTCATGCGAAAGAATACATGAATCTCAAAAACTTGTTCAGATTGAACTTAGACAAGAGTTAGAATACTTGCCTTTAGCGTTTGCTACGGTAAATTAACTTTATGTTCAAGTCATTCAAGTCTCTACAATACATGATCACATAATGCCTTACATTAGGTCACATATAATCAAGTATGTATATGACTATATCATACCCTTCATTTTAATCTAATTGTGTATTAGATTCAGTTACTATTCGTTCCGATTTGTCATTATGCTTGCATTATATTTGACTAGGTTATCTCAACCTTTATTTTACATTCCTTAAGGTTTAACAAAGTTTAAACAATGTTACCTTACCTTCCTTAAGTTATGTTTACTTTTAATCAATTAGGTTTTTCTTTTCTTTGTACTTAGAAACCTTCATTACTATCTTTGTTCTCGAGATCAAGTCATGCAAGTGCCGACTTTATGCTTACATCTCGCGTTGCAGCCATGAGCTCAATGTATGATCGTCTCCGAACTTGGCGCCACTGGCCACAGTCCTTACTTAATGGGTCATTGCCATGCGCCACACTCCAAAGGATTTTGTAATGTTCATGGCGCTTACTGGCGCCACATATTGAACTAAAGGTTTCACACATGCATGTAACTTGCAGAAAGAGAGGCTCTCGACATTGTTTTACATGGCAAGTGGCATGGGTCATTTTTGTTTCAGAGTTGTCAGCCATGGCGCCAACTCTGTGCACCAGATATCAATTTTGATTTGGAATTTTGTGAACTTCCTGCATTTAATAACTCTTCTTCGTTATAAGTCCGAATTGGCTCGCTCAAAAGCCTACGGTTCACAAATTACGTAATCTACATGATCATTCAAGAATTTTATCTATTTGATTTTGTTTTCTAAAAATTCACCTATTAGTTCATTTTTAACGAAAACGATAAACGCTCGTGAACGCTCAACGCTCATTTCTTCGTTCTAAGTCTGAATCCGATCATTTTTGAGTCTCGCAACTCTTAAATGCCAAATATGACTTGTCTCTATTGGAAAACAATGGTTTCGTGATCAAACACAAAATTTGACTTCCATTCCGAGAATTTTACGATTCGACGATTATCGTCCAATCGCAAATTCTAAGCAATTCTTCCTTCTTATGATTTGTTCAACATTACAAATGAACTTCATTCATCATGTGAACATTTTAACATACTTAATACAACAACTTAGATTCATTGTTGGATTTTGACTTATTCTTCATAAGTTTATAACTTGTCAACTATAACTACTTAAGATTTCATTATTCATGACTTATGACAATTAAGGTTTCTTAAACATCATTCCTTATATGTTCTTAACATATAACTTAACTTAGGTATACATGATACATGTGATCATATAAATTCCTTTACATTTTTATCATTTCTCTTAATAAACTTCTTACAAGTTCATATTATTTTCACATAAGTTTATAACTTATGCTAGCTTAAATGACTTATTACCAACTTAATTGGCTTAAGTTCATTACTTACTCATTCATGTTTCTTAATCCAACTTTTCTTATCATCCTATCATGGTAGAGATAGAAGATAATTGAGAAGAAGTCTTACTCTTTTGTTGTCTTGGTAAGTAGCTTGCTTCTTCTTCTTACTTATGGAAGTGACTTATTGGTAGCTTATTCTCTCTAACACTTAAGCACTTAAGATGTGTTGGATTAATTGATCAACCAACAAATGGCTAGCAAAGCTCTTCTATTTATAGACTTTCCAAGGTTAGGGTAGTTTGGTCTTTAAAACAGCCCAGCTCCTTAAGCCACCTCCTTACTATTCATTACTTCTCTATCACATCACTTATCCTACACTTGGTCATTACTTCAAAGTCTTGGTCAATACTCCTACTTGATCATCACACTTACTTGATTACCACATCACTTGGTCACCACACATTAACCATATCAATATGGTTTGCCCCATGGGTTATACAATCCATGGATTTTAGCTTGGGCTTGCATTAATTCCCTCTTTGGGCTTTACATTAACAAACACTAGTTGGTTCATTAATTCAATAGTTGGGCTTCTCTCTCTAATTCACTTGGACTTGTATACAATTGTTAACCAATCATCCAAGTCCATTAACATTTCTTAATACATATTGTTGATGTATTATTTTCGTATTCTAATTTTATAGAATTTATATACTAGTATTTCATCCTTCATACAAAACTCAGATAATACTTCAGTATTATACTTGCTTTCATTACTTCGTACAATACCAAGTATCATACAATTATTATTTATTCCTTAACATTTCGCTTTTACTTAACGTGTATAATTTAAGTCCACATGTTTAATTATTACTTTTTCCATAACTAGATTTTTATTACATAATCTATCTTACCTTGTTATTCCATCATTACGTATTTCTCGGAATCTCAAAATTATATCCCGAGCAAATATCGATGAATAGTGTTTTTAGAAAATTTCGGAAAACTTTTATTTTCGCCTTGGAAATTCAAACACTTTAATTCATCCACGTAATTCAAATACTACGATATTCTAACATCAATAGGTTATACAATGACAACCATCTTGATAACACATGGAATATGATTTTATTATTATTTAATTTAATAAAATCATTTTACAATAAGATCCGAATTTCTGGTCGTTACATTCTTCCCCCCTTATAAAGATTACATCCCCGTAATCTCATCTTTTTACTCAAATAGATGAGGAAAATTTTCTTCATCTTTTCTTCTAGTTCCCACGTTGCTTCTTCAAATCATCGTGGTTCTTCCATAATACTTTTACTAATGGTATTACCTTGTTCCTCGTAACTTGTTCCTTTCTATCAATGATCTCGCGATCGGCGACTCTTCATATGATAAGTCTTTCTCGATATAAATTGGCTCATACTCGATTACGCGTTTATAGTCCCGCTTTATATGGACGTAATATGACACGTGAAACACGTTATGTATTCGTTCAGTGTCCGGAGTTAATGCTATCATATATGCTACCTCTCCCACCCGCTTTTAATACTTCAAAAGGTCATATAAACCTTGGACTTAATCTTTCCTTTCTTTCCAAAGCGATCTTTCTTTCCTTTCCAGGAGATACCTTTTAAACACATACTGAGCCCACCTCAAACTCTCGATTTAGTCTATGTGAGTCCGCATACTTCTTTCATTCATTCCGAAATGTGGACGAGATGCATCCGAATTAACTTTACCACATCCGCTGTCTGCTACACCAATTCTGGTCCTAGCATGCGGCGTTCTCCCATCTCATCCCAACACAAAGGTGTTCTGCACTTTCTCCCATACAGAGCTTCATACGGCGGCATGCCTATGCTTGCATGATAACTGTTGTTATATGCAAACTCGTATAATACTTCGTATTATACTTGCTTTCATTACTTCGTACAATACCAAGTATCATACAATTATTACTTATTCCTTAACACTTCGCTTTACTTAACGTGTATAATTTAAGTCCACAAGCGAATTATTACTTTTTTCATAACTAGATTTTTATTACATAATCCATCTTACCTTGTTATTCCATCATTACGTATTTCTCGGAATCTCAAAATTATATCCCGAGCAAATACCGATGAATAGTATTTTTCAGAAAATTTCTCGGAAAACTTTTATTTTCGTCTTGGAAATTCAAACACTTTAATTCATCCACGTAGTTCAAATACTACGATATTCTAACATCAATAGGCTATACAATGACAACCATCTTGATAACACATGGAATATGATTTTATTATTATTTAATTTAATAAAATCATTTTACAATAAGATCCGAATTTCTCGGTCGTTACAACACCCGGTAAAAAATAAAAATAAATATTGAATAAGAACAATTATTTTGTTTTAAATTATATTAATTGTACTTTGTCTTTTATTTGGGTCAAACTAGTCATTTAATTTATGTGGGCTAATAAATATTAATAAGTGTGGAAAAATTAAGATTTTAAAATTGGGCCTTTAAAACTAATTTAGTTTAATCTATATGTGGGTAATATTAAAATCCTATTATAATTAGGAGAAATAATAAGATAATAAAAAAAAACTTAAAACCTAATTTACTTAAACATTATGCCTGATACAGACTGAGAAAAAAAAACGAAACGCAGCTGCTGCTACGGAGAAAAGGGAGAAGGAAGGATGGTATATTATTTGTGTGAGATCAAGAAGCAAAGATTGATATTTTACTGATACAAGTAAGTTATTAAAGTATATGTATGGATTTGTCTCTTTTACAATCTAAAGATAATTGCTACGGTGTATTATCCGGAGTTCTGTTTTTGAGTTCCATCAAGTTGCTCACTCATATGTATATTAATAGTTTACTGATTATATTTCCAAGGTATAAGTTATTCATATGTGTCATGTATGGTTTTAACAGTTGGTAAGTATTATATTTACATATTAGTTTATTGTATATTATTAAACTGTTAGGATATATAAGTGGTGTGAAGGAATTGATTGTTGTCGATAAAAAAAATACTAATTTATTAGTAAAGCCAACAAGAACTTGAGATTTTTTTTTATATGTATATACTATATGTATGTAATACTTGGTGGAATTGGCATGTTGGAAAAAAAAGGGTAATAAAATGGTTTTAACTAATTTGGAAGTATATATATATATATATAAATGTAATATTATATATGTAATATTTTGTAGTACTATATAAAATTGGTGTTTGCAATTATTTTGTTAATAACTATTGAAATGGCTAGTATTTCAGTACAACAGTAAGTTATGATGCTAAATAAATCATAGTAAGTGAGTAACATTAATACACAAACATAAATAATTAAATAAACTTACCAATTTATATTTTGTTTAATTAGCTTGGACGGAAGGAGTTTAACAAATCATATTTGGAATATAAGTTTTGGGTATTACGTTGCTCAATCCAGGTACGGATTCCGTACTCTTTCAGCGATACTCTTGTTAAATTTGATTTGTTCGTTTTGTCGCTTGTTCGAATTTCGTTATTATTTCACATAATTGTTTCTTGTGAAATAAATATATTAGTTTCATTTTGGATTTGATATATATGACTCGTATTTGTACTCTCTGAATTAGGTTATCATGTTAAGTACTATTTATTTTTGATAATTATAGAGCGGTACATGTTGCTACCTTCTTTTTGAGACCTTGTGACTATAATTTGATTTGGTTCAACATATACATATAGAACCCTTTTGTTGGTATTATGTCGCATGTGTTGTGACATAGTATTTTTGTTAGAATATACCGTAGGGTATACCTGAGCTATAACCACCTGTGGGGGTACCACAGGCATGTCGTCTTGGCACGAGAGACATAACACTTTCCGTGGCGGTGTGATTAGTCCACGACATCTCCGTTTTGGGCTCCGGAGGAAGTGGGTCATTTGGTGTTTTGTTGTGGGATGCGTATGGGTTAAACCTAGTTTTTCGCATTCTCATGATTGGTGATGTTGTGCCAAACACACTATCCGATTTGCATACATTTGAATTCGCGGTCCAATGTGTGATTTGCCTGTGTGGCATTATTTTGGTTGTCTGTGTGGCATCATTTGATTTGCCTGTGTGGCATTAGTTTGACATCACTGTGTGGCAAGATATATTTTTGAGCTCAATCGGTATGAAATAACCCCAGCCATTTGTTTCAACCTATTATTTTATTGTATTAATTTTGTTTGTTTCTATTCAGTTCAATTCATTGAGTTAGTTACTTCAGTTCATTATTTCTTTATTCGCTCATTAGTTTCGCTAATTTCATTGATTTAGATATATTTCTTTTGATTTTTGGAGATTATATTTTCGTCATTATTTATATTTGAGGCTTTGTTCAAAGATTTTGTCTCGATTTGTTTTCAGATATCGATTGTATATTTTTTGTATATTATATCTCAGATTGAGCAATTGGATCATCTTTGTGTTTTTTCTTGGCGGTTTGCGATGGTGATTCAGGGCTAGTGTGATGAGAGTGTTGCCTTTGACCATTTAGGTTGTTTCGATTTTAAGTTTGATTATTTTGACTCTAGTTGGAGAATTGTATTTAGTAATTTATTAAGGGATCACCATTATTAATATTTTGAAGTTATTAGTGCTCTGTTTACTTATTTTGAGGTTTGTTGTGCTTTGCACGTGACCTCCCTTTCCTCTTCGGGAAGGGGTGTTACAACCAACAAACTAGTTTTTCGTCTCATCTACATTGTCTTTCACAGCGAGTTAGATCGGTTGCCAGTTTCGTATATACCTCCGCTCTCTGAAGGAATTGTTTAGCCCAGCTCTCATATGTCAACCATTAAAGATTACGATTCTACAACAACCTAAACTTAATTTAACTTATCTGAACCATTAAAACTATAATGTTCGTTAAGTTGATTTCTCTTTCCTTATGGCTTTCTGGAAACTAAATGTCATATCTAAGGATTCATTCTTTATCGTCTAAGTCATACAGTCTTTTGTATACTTATAACCATCATTCAATATTAATTCTACGCATTCATAGCGTTAAGCATTTTACGTTACCTTATTCATATCTTATAACGTCCGATTCATTCGACTCGGAACATTATCCAAGTTATTATTATTAACTCGACTTCTTAACATTATACGTCATTGTCTTTACTTCAGTTTCTTCACCGTTCACAGGTTTAATCATCTTTCTTCTTTACCTTATGGTCAAACCCATACACGGCGTGTAGGTTCTTCCCTTTTAATATTCGCGTACACTCAACCCTTACGTCGGCTAAAGTGTTTAATGCTTACTTTCATTCTAACATTCTCTATTTGACTCACATTCGAACTTTCATTAATCTTGATACCATTCGTTACGACTTTCTTGATAATTCATATCTTACACTTTCATCAACGTCTAAGTCATACAACCAATGTATACTTAGAACATTCGTTCGACGCGAATACGATTCAAGAAAATCGTTTACGTATTCAACGTTCACATTGTTCGTCTCTTAATCTCTTATTCAACCTTTACCCAATGTTTTAATCGCTTTCATTCGTTATCCATCACATGAATGTCGAAGCCATATGGTTCGTTGTATACTAAGACTGATCGTTCATCGCAACTGCGTTGCATTTATATTCTTTGTCTTTTAATCCCATTTAATCTTTCCGTTCAACCTTCACTAAATGTTTAATTAACTTTCTTAAGTGTTATATTATGTGAACTATATGTTCATTATCTTTCCTTGCACTTCCCCTACGAGTTGAGCAATTAAAAGCTCTTCTCTCGTGACTTGACTCGCACTGGCCTACTACTGGCGTCGGTTCCTTTGTTATTTCAGTATTTGCAGCCATGTAGTCTTAAGTAGCTTAGTCCCCTCGGGTTGGTCTGTGTGTCGCCTCCCAAGGCATAACTGGCGCTGCGGGGCCAGTTCTAAAACTCGGAATTTTTTTTCTAAGTGTTGAATATGTTTGAGACACCTATTTTGGAAATCTCATAAATTCTTTGTTATAACTCAGAACGAAGTCGTTCTAAAGCCATTTTCTTAATCTAATTACGTACTTCAACTTCCCTCAGAAAGAAATTCATTCTTTATCTATTAACATGCCATTCAATTGGCTTAAATTTCTTCCTTTGTTCGTTTTACGTTATTAACGTTATTCGTTCGTTCGTCCATAATTCGATCATCCGAACTCAGAATTCGTTCGTTCTTGAGTCCAAGACTCACATTTTTTATGTTTTCTTACATTCTTATGCAACCCTACACCTTTGGGTTCCTTTACATACTTTCTACTTTTCGCTCGTCTTTTACGAAATTTCGCCATAACTTCATTATAGCTAAGTTCAATTCGTTCTTCATAAAAGTTTATATCGTTCCTAACCAAGCAATAAGCAACTAGATTATACGCGATGGTTTTAAACTTGTCCATCAATAACAAGTTCTAATTACGATGGTTTTAAATTTATCCATCAACAACGTTCTTCGTGTTCTTCGCATGTTCTTCGCGTTCTTCATTTTTAATCCATACTTTGATTTTGATTTTTTTTTCTTGGAATTTGGTGTTATAAGACACCATTCCTTACTTATTTCAGTGAATCGTTCATATGATTCATTCGGATAATTCAAATTCATTATGAAATTCATACTTCCTTAAGAAATTTATAAACTAAACTTCTAATTCTTATTTTTTTGTTTTCTCATGATTTCAACCATATGAAAATCATTCTTAACATCTTTTACTTCCCTTTTCATTAAGCTATATTTTTAACATATGAAACTTAAAGAAAAATAACTTATAACTTAGGTTTTAAATACCTTTCTTCTTTATTCTTCTTCCTCGAGACAAAGTCGGCGATTTACTAGCTTTTCTATTTCACGATCATCTCCGATCCGAGCATCCACGCTCTTTCTCTTCCTTCTTCTTCTTCTTCTTCTCCAAGATCTCAAGCTTTCTCTCTCTCTCTCAAAGTGTTGGTTGATTACAAAGAAATCAACTAACACTTCTCTTTTATAGATTTTCAAGGCTAGGGGCAAAATAGTCATTTCGCCCCCAAAGATATTATTCCCACCTCCTTACTACCCTCCTTACTATTCACGAAGCTTCTCTTGGAAGCTTCGTGCTTTTATCTTCATGGAATTCTCCGATAGTTTTAAAAGCTGCGATTCTCTAATCCAAATATTTTTGGATATTTCGTTTTTCCTTTCTGATTTACTTTTTTACGCAATCTTTGAACTTCAAAAAACCGAAAAGCACTTTTTGATGATAAGCGTTTTCATTCACGTTTTCCCCTAACGTAGTTAAACGAATGAAAAGTACATAACATTACTTTTTATTATTTTTATTTCGTCCGATTTCTTCACATTTTTCGAGAAAAACTTTTATCGGCTAACTTAACTTTTTACGACATATTATCGTCAAATCTTTCAACGGAATGTCATTTCGACATACCGAACTCTCGAAAAGACTTAGGTTATTCAAACCATAACCCTTAGACTTTCGTCGGGTGAATAGTGCATATTTCGTCTTTTTTCTCGAAAATAATTTTATTCCTAAAAAAATTTATTTTCGTCTTGAAAATTCTCCGGGTTGTCACATTCATTGGGCGGCGCTGTGGCGCCTCCCTTAATCCTTTGATTTTTTTCCAATTTCTCAAGCCATTCGTTTTCTGAGCTCATAACTTGTTCGTTAGAGCTCGGAATTGGTTCGTTCAAAAGTCATTTTCTTGCTTATTCTTCATACTACGATTTCCTCCAGACAGAACAATTTTTTGAATCCGTTAACGAGGCTTCCACTTGATTAAATTTTCATTATTTGTTCGTTTAATGTTCTTGAGCATTCATCGCTCGTTCATCCGTAATTTGTTCATACATTGCCCGAATTCGGCAATTCTTGATTCTTTGACTCATAAATTCATGGTCTTTAATATGTTCATGAAAGCCTAGCTTTCTGGGTTCGTTATTAACATTTCACTTCCATTCCAAAATCCTAGTTAACTATGATTTCAACGTTCATCGTCTTTTCTTAAAAAATTCACCATAACTTTGTTATATGAAATTTTTACTCCGTTTTAAATGAATTCATTCAATTATTCAAACATCTATCATCCTAACCAAGCATTTAGCATCTAATCCTATACACGATGGTTTTAAACTTGTCCATCAACAACATGTGTTAAGTTTTCATGTTTTATTCATTATGTCTTAATCATTCGATTATGATTTCACTTGATATATGGTTATTAATGTTTATAGTCTACTAATAGCCATCCTTGTTACTCCTTATGATACATACACCACCAATTTAAGTTCTCTACTAAATCAAACTAGAAAAGAGAAGGAAGATAAGTGGTTTAACATTTTTACCTTTTGCGTTCTTAAGTTTTAGCCAACTCTTCTTCTTTTTGATCACTTGTAAAAGCTCTCTTTTCTCTCTCAATATATTGTTGTAGATGTTAGTGAAATCAAACAACCAACAAATGACATCATTTCTCTCTTATTTATAGAATTGCAAAGTGGGGGCAAAATGGTCATTTGGCCCCACCTCCTTACTATTCCCACCTCCATAAACCAAGCTTCTAAAGGAAGCTATCCCACCTCCTTTTGGCCGAGCCATGACTCAGGATGGGGGGCCCACATGGGTTGCCCCATGGGTTTTAACCATCCGGTGATCCAATGGTTTGATCCACGGTTTCAATTTTTGGTTTGGGCTTAGGTTTAATTCAATTCGGGCCTAACCTTGGGCTTGAATTAAATTATCTTTGGGCCTTGATTAAGTTTTTCATTGGGCCTCAATCATATTTCACTTGGTCTTGCCAAAGTTCACATTCAATCTCTACTAGTCCATTACTAATGGTTTGTGCTTTTAACACATAATTCCCGTATTCTTCTCGTATACTAGTTCGTATAACATTCATCTTATTCGTTCTATTATCATTCGTATATTCTTGTACAATACCTTGTATTATACTCATATTCTTACCCTGTATAATATCTTTTCTATTATACTTAATCATTATTTATTCAAATCTTCACTTTCCCGAACATTCTCGAATTGAGTACGCAGACAAAAAACTGCATTTTCCATAACTGAATTATTATTAGATAATCCATCTTTCCTTAAAATTCTATTATTACGTATTTCCCGAAATTTGAAAAATAATTCCCGAACAGAAATGGATAAATAGTGTTTTTCAGAGAATTTCTAGAAAAGCTATTATTTTCTCCTTGGAAATTCACACACTTTATTTCTAGCACTTAGTCAGAATACTACAATCATATATCTCTTCTAGGTTATAAAACGACCTTCATCTCGCTTACTGGTTATAAATAACATATAATATAATTTTATTCAAATAAAATTAATTTACATTATAATTCAATTTTTTTTTCGGTTGTTACACAATTTTTATAAATCCAATTTCTACACTGATACCCATTTCCCAAAGAAATGCTATGTCGTAATTCGAAAAGTTGAAAAAAAGAAATTGCGTTTTTAGCATGAATTCTAGGTCTTTTCTAAAAAAAAAAAAAAAATTCACATTAACCCTTCAAACACTCAAAAACGCTCATATAACACGTAGCGTGATTATATTACGACCATAAGTCACGTAAAACACAAATTATAAATAAAATCTCTTTTTATTAGATAATTTCACATAAATCTCATTTACAAAGATTGTTCGATCATTGTGATCATTACAGTTTATACGTTTGCCCCTTGAGAATCATCTTTCACAGCTACTGTAACTTTTTTCTCAGCACAAGAGGAAGAAAACTGGTCTAAATTCTGGAAAGAACTAGTCATTTGCAGATAATGGAAAGTGAAAACAAGAAGAAGAGACGGATCTTATTGAGAATAAGAGGAAATTTGAAGATTAAAGATGAATCGGCGTTGAATCTGTTATTGAAAAGAAGTTAGGGCTATAATCTCTCTCTTCAAATAGTTGATCCCACAAATGCCAGAAAAGTGCAATAACTTCTACTCTCTATTTATACTAAGATTTGGAACTCCTTCAATAGTGATCTAACGGTTGTGGTAGTAATGGGGCACCTATCCCAAATCTTACACACGCGCTATCATGGCCTTTATGACGCTTGCACACGCTTACATAGGACTCTTTAGTTTAAATAACATATTTTTGGGTTTGACCCAATGTTAAACCCTATATGTTTACTTCTTAGCAGCCCATGTTGGGCTCCATAAATGCTTCTTAAGCCCACATTTGAGTATATCACTCCTTTAAGGGAAATAACATCAAATCCACAATGAGTGTGACCTATTCAATAATAAGTTGAATTCCCCTTCCACCTGGGCTTTGCCTTCGGCTTTAGATTGCCTTTCGGGTTCCTGAAGCTTTTTATTTATTTTACTCCTCCACTTCATTCCATTCTTTGAAAGAGTGGGGGTGGGGGTAATTTTTTAGGTTGCACATTTTCATATAATGGGTATGTTTGAATTGGGTCTAATTCCAAGCCATTATATCCTAAGCACCCATAACAAATTTCTATGTCCAATAGGTTTGAGTCAATATCTTGTCAACTAAGACACCATGTAGTTAGTTATATGTAACACCCCCTTCCCAAAAAGGAAAGGAGGTCACATTCAAAGCACAAATAATCTCAAAATAAATAAGCAGAGCACTAACAACCTCAAGATATTAATAGTGGTGATCCACCAATAAAGTACTAAATGAAATTCTCACATAGAGTCAAAATAATCAAAATCTAAAATTTGAATCAACCCTGGATGGTCAAAGGCAAAACTCTCATCACCCTAATACGAATCACCCCTACAAACCTGTCGGAAGAAAAACACAGCATGAGCCAATTGCCCAGTACGGATACAGATATACAAAAGATATACAACTGATATACGAAAACAATTGAGACAAAATACTGAACAAAGCCTCAAGTGTAAATACTAACGAAAATATAATCTCCAAAGATCTGAATGGAATATATCCGAATCAATGAATTGATTGAAACCAATAGAAGAATAAAGAAATAACGAATCAAGTAACTAACTCAATGAATTGAACTAAACAGAAACAAACAAAACTAATATAATGAAATAATAGGCTGAATCAAATGGTTGAGTTTTATTTCATACCAAGTGAGCTCAGAAATATACATTGCCACACATGCAAGTCAAAATAATGCCCCACATGCAAGTCAAAATAATGCCACACAGGCAAGTCAAATGATGCCACACAGGCAACCAAAATAATGTCACACTGGCAAATCACACATTGGACCGCGAATCAAAATGTATGCAAATCGAATAGGTGTGTTTGGCACAACATCACAAATCCGCATAACAGAAAACACCAAATGACCCACTTCCTTCGGAGCCCAAAACGGAGACGCCATGGACTAATCACACCACTACGGAAAGTGTCATGTCCCTCGTGCCAAGACGACATGCCTGTGGTACCCCCACAGGTGGTTATAGCTCAGGTATACCCTACGGTGAATTCTAACAAAAATATCATATCACAACACATGCGACATAATACCAACAAAAGGGTTCTATATGTACATGTTGAACAAAATCAAATTATAGTCACAAGGTTTCCAAAAGAAGGTAGCAACATGTACCGCTCTATAATTTTCAAAAATAAATGGTACTAAACATGATAACATAATTCAAAGAGTACAAATACAAGTCATATGTATCAACTCCAAAATGAAACTAATATATTTATTTCACAAGAAGCAATTATGTGAAATAATAACGAAAATCAAAACGAGGAACAAAGCGAACTAATTAAGTCTCACGGGAGTAATGCTGAAAAATTATAGAATATGTACAAATTTCAAAAGAAAGAAAGGAGTTCAAATTAATGAGTAAAGTCAAGATATCAAATATCAAATTTATATTTAAGAGTGCCAATAGAATTATAAGAAAACGAAACGAGTAACGAGATATAAAAAAAATACAACGTTACAATAATCAAAGTAGTGGAGTATGGAATCCGTACCTGAATTTGAGTAACAAAATACCCAAAATTTATATTCCAAATTGTAACTCCTTAAATTCTCTCCGTCCGAGCTAATTAAACAAATTAATAAAAAAAATTAATAATTTATGAGCTAAATTACTAATTACTAACTGCTTCTTTTTTTATTAGGACTCGTACATTCCATGATTTTATAATACCAAAATAATTCACCGAACCCAAATATCACACCGTTAAATCTCCTCAATCCGATCTATATAATTATCAAAATAAAACAAAACTATTAATTAATTCAAATTAATCTACACAGTTTTTAGTTCGATTTATACAATTGACATTATCATTAAATACTTACTAAGATATTACATATATACAAATATTAGTTAAATGGCCCACTGCCTCCTGCAACTATAATAGATAACTTATTTAATCTTTATATATGTTGTATTGAATAACTCTAATTCTCCTTACTTGATGGGCATGATTACAAATCAAACTAATGCATAGAACTCTTAGTGTCCACGTGAAGTTTCTATTATAAAAAAATATAACCATACTACTCCCTTTTTTTTCCATCATACTTGTGTGTGTGTGTGTGTATATGTATATATATATATATATATATATATATATATATATATATTCTTCCCTTAAATTCGGTAATCTTTATAACAGTTCCTTTATTGTTGAAAATTCAATTCACCACTAGTTCACCCAACAAAGAATCATAAAGTAATTCATATTGTTACAATACCTTTTTCTTTTCTCCGAAATCTTCCGATTTTCTTTTTCTTGTTCTTAGCCTCACGCCCAATTCTTTCAACTCGCAGCTACGATAGTGTACGTATGATTAGGTTTTACTTGTTCATTTATATATCTTATTGTGTCTCCTAATTTTAATAGGATTTTAATATTACACAAATATAAATTAGACCCAATTAGTTTTAAAGGCCCAAATTAATGGAATCCCTCACTTATTATTGTCCACACAAATTGGCCCAATTATAAGAAAAGCCCAAATAAAATATAATTTTAAATGTAAGTTACTTTTTTTTCTTGGGTATTACATTACCTCCCCCTTAAAAAGAATTTCGTCCCCGGAATCAAAAGAATGAACGTAGCTAATTATCAAAAAGATGCGGATACTTCGCTCGAATAAACTCCTCCATCTTCCAAGTAGCTTCTCGCTCCGAATAATTTTAGGAAAAATAAATTACTATTTAATTATTAACAAAAATTCGAATTATTACATTTTTCCCTACTTAAAAATAATTTCGTCCTCGGAATTCAAATAAGTTACATAAAGTTTTATTTTAGTTTGTATTTAAATTACATAATTATTCATAAACTTTAATTAAGATGTAAATACCGCCATTTTAATGATGATCAAGTCTGGTAAGTCCATCGTTCCACGCAATTATCCATGAACTTATAAAAGATTCGTCAGCTATCGTGTCAAGCCTTGGTAAGGTTCTTTGTGTTGCATCAAATTAGATCACATGATCCACCATTGGTGCGGGCTGTCGCTAATATCTTTGAGTTTAATTCTTGTAAAGCGTACTCTTGAAACATAATTGAAATCACAAAAAAAAGTCTTCATCTAAATACGATTGAATACCCAAAATATTTAAAATTATCTTTAATTCAGAAACGTTTATGTTCCACACATGACAAAGATCTAACAAATTATTTTTATTTAATTTACATAAAATCGATCATAAAAGTCCAAGGATATCGGATAAACTAAACAACACTACAAATTATATCAACTTTTTCCTAAATCTTCAAGAGCTTCAAAATATTCAAACCTCAATTTGAACTAGCTAGTTCTTAAATATTATTACACCAAAGAATATACTACTAAGATCTCTTTATCGTCATATCAAACTCTAAGTCAAATATTATTCTACTATGCGATAAGCAAACTATAAATATTCAAGATCTCTCAAAATCAATTGAATTCTATCACTTACTATCTAATTATATAATAAATCAATCATCCCTTATTGTAAACCTTAATCCAATAAATTTCAATGTCTCCCCATACTATCCCAAAGAAAGTTCATAAAATATAACTCCAACATCCTACTTGAAAATAGCCACAAATTTGATCAGTAACTCCAAATGATTAATCTAATTACCTCAAATATCAATGACTCAAATTTATAAAAGATCCTCTATACTTAATAATTTTCATTTTATCATAGTATGCCATCAATACACAAACCTCAAATTATCCACAAGCTTAACATAAATCAAAACTTAACTCAAATAAAATTCTCAATTCAACAATCATAATAATTGTCACAAAAAAAACAACTCTAAAAGATTAATTTTCCAAAATCAAATACTAAATCGATATATACAAATACTCACATCATAATCGGATCTCATATAAGGAGCAAGTTACACGAGGATTAATACGACTAGCAGATAATGTGTCATATACGGAGGAACTTAGTCAAAGATTTCCGATCCTTAACTCACTTCTTATTTGTACAAAATAAAACTTTATTCACCTCAATGATTGAATCACAATTCTTAACTAATATCATTACTCAATCACCGTAATAAATTATTCCACTTTCCTCAAATCAACTACAAATCGAAAAGAAATCGATAGTTACTCAAAATAGAGACACCAATCAAACAAAGAACCAAAATCAAATCAAACTCATACGCCTACCCAATGGTTTTTCCATAACTCATGTGTCAAACCTAAATAGGTTTTCTACAAGAAAGAACCTAAGCTTTGATACCATTTCTATAACACCCCCTTCCCGAAAAGGAAAGGGAGGTCACATGCAAAGCACAACGAACCTCAAAATAAATAAGCAGAAGCACTAACAACCTCAAGATATTAATAGTGGTGATCCATCAATAAAGTACTAAATGAATTCTCCTCATAGAGTCAAAATAATCAAAATCTAAAATTTGAATCAACCTAGATGGTCAAAGGCAACACTCCCATCACCCTAATACGAATCACCCCTCGCAGAAACTCGCTGGGAAGAAAAACCTGAGATGAGCCAATTGCCCGAAAAGATGGATACTTTGATATACAAAAGATATACAAATCGAATGATATCGAATGAAAACAATTGAGACAAAATCAATGAATTGAACAAAGCCTCAAGTGTAAATGGTGACAAAAATATAATCTCCAAAGATCTCGAATGGAATATATCGAATCAATGTAATTAATGAAACCAATAGAAGAATAAAGAAATAACGAAAACTAAAGTAACTAACTCAATGAATTGAATCAATAAAGCGAAACAAACAAAACTAATACAATGAAATAATAATTTCAATCAAATAGTTGAGTTTTATTTCATACCGAGTGAGCTTCAAAATCTTGAACAAATATACATTGCCACACAAGCAAGTCAAAATAATGCCACACAGGCAAGTCAAAATAATGTCACACATGCAAGTCAAATGATGCCACACACGCAAGTCAAATGATGCCACACAGACAACCAAAATAATGCCACACAGGCAAATCACACATTGGACTGTGAATCCAAATGTATGCAAATCGAATAGATGTGTTTGGCACAACATCACAAATCCGCAGAATAGAAAACTAGGGTTAACCCATACGCCTCCCACAACAAAACACCAAATGGCTCACTTCCTCCGGAGCCCAAAACGGAGACATCGTGGACTAATCACACCGCCACAGAAAGTGTCATGTCCCTCGTGCCAAGACGACATGTTTGTGGTACCCCCACAAGTGGTTATAGCTCAGATATACCCTACGGTATATTCTAAAAAAAATATCATATCACAACACATGCGACATAATACCAACAAAAGGGTTCTATATGTACATGTTGAACCAAATCAAATTATAGTCACAAGGTTTCAAAAAGAAGGTAGCAACATGTACCGCTCTACAATTTTCAAAAATAAATGGTACTAAACATGATAACATAATTCAAAGAGTACAAATACGAGTCATATGTATCAACTCCAAAATGAAACTAATATATTTATTTCATAAGAAGTAATTATGTGAAATAATAACGAAAATCAAAACGAGGAACAAAGCGAACTAATTAAGTCTCACGGGAGTAATGCTGAAAAATTATAGAATATGTACAAATTTCAAAAGAAAGAAAGGAGTTCAAATTACTGAGTAAAGTCAGGATATCAAAGATCAAATTTATATTTAAGAGTGCCAATAGAATTATAAGAAAAGGAAACGAGTAACGAGATATAAAAAAAATACAATGTTACAATAATCAAAGTAGTGGAGTACGGAATCCGTACCTGAATTTGAGTAACGAAATACCCAAAATTTATATTCCAAATTGTAACTCCTTAAATTCTCTCCGTCCGAGCTAATTAAACAAATTAATAAAAAAATTATAATTTATGAGCTAAATTACTAATTACTAACTACTTCTTTTTTTATTAGGACTCATACATTCCATGATTTTATAATACCAAAATAATTCACCGAACCCAAATATCACACCGCTAAATCTCCTCAATCCGATCTATATAATTATCAAAATAAAACAAAACTATTAATTAATTCAAATTAATCTACACAGTTTTTAGTTTGATTTATACAATTGACATTATCATTAAATACTTACTAAGATATTACATATATACAAATGTTAGTTAAATGGCTCACTGCCTCCTGCAACTATAATAGATAACTTATTTAATCTTTATATATATATATATATATATAAATATATATATATATATATATATATATGTGTGTGTGTATATATATATATATATATTCTTCCTTAAATTCGGTAATCTTTATAAAGTTCCTTTAATTTGAAAATTCAATTCACCACTAGTTCACCCAACAAAGAATCATAAAGTAATTCATATTGTTACAATACCTTTTTCTTTTCTCCGAAATCTTACGATTTTCTTTTTTTCTTGTTCTTCCGCTTACGCCCAATTCTTTCAACTCGCAACTACTAGAGTAGTGTACGTATGATTAGGTTTTACTTGTTTATTTATATATCTTATTGTGTCTCCTAATTTTAATAGAATTTTAATATTACACAAATATAAGTTAGACCCAATTAGTTTTAAAGGCCCAAATTAACGGAATCCCTTACTTATTAGGGTCCTTAACACTAATATACAATAATTAGAAAGTAATTACAAAAATAAAACATACACAACATAATTACAAAAATAAAACATACACAATAATACGTGCTAAAATCACGTGTCATTAACTCCTACACGTCAGTTACCGACTTTTATATTTGCAATTAACCACACCTAAAATCATGTAACTTTGAAATCGGTACAACAGATCAACGACAAATCTATCGGAGAAGACAAAAACTTCTGTCGCGACTCTGAGATTGGAGAAGACGAAACATTTTGTCACGACGCAACTCTGAAACCGGAAATAGCATACAGCATCAACAACTTCTTCAATTTCAGTAACCGAAGACTCACGACCACTGAGTGATTGTTGATTACAAGATCAACAGCCCATTCGATACAAATTTGAATATTGAGGTGTGTGATTGGGTATTGTTTATTATAAATTTGCTTGTTGAATAATGTTTATTTGATTGTTTCAAATTTTCCATTGAGTTCTACTGATTTTTTTTATATTAATTGTTACTCATCAAATACATTGGTTACCTTCCGCAACATTCAAGTTCTTTCGCTTTAATGTTATTTTGGTGGTTATTGTGTAAGCATTATCTTTGTCTTGGTTATGCATAATATTCTTTGTTTATTTGACTTGGTTACTTACTAATGTTAAATTGATAACTTCGTAACATTATATCAAGTTCTCGCTCATCATTTGAATTGGTTATTGTCTAATGCTATTTTGGTTACTACATGATGGGTTTGACTAAAAGCTAACTTGGTTCTTGACTAATAATGACTTGGTTACTTGTGTAACATTATATTGATTCTTGACTAATGTTGACTTTATTCTTGTTTAACATTACAATGGTTCTTGACTTGGTTCTTTGTTTAAAATTATAATGGTAACCAAACAAATATTAATGACTAATGCAAACTTGGTTATTGGAAAATCTTCGACTTTAATCTTTGACTTGGTTACTATTTAATATTATATTGGTTACTAACTAATACTTGCTAGGTTACTATGTAAAATTATAATGGTTACTCATCAAATACATTGGTTACCTTCTGCTGACATGTTGGTTACTATCTAATGTTGTTTTGGTTATTATTATGTAGCATTACTAACTAATTTGAATTGGTTACTTCATAACATTATATTGGTTCTTTGTCTAACATTTGACTTGTTTCTTGTCTAATCTTTGGCTTAGTTCTTTGCATAATCGAACTTACTAATGCTGACTTGGTTACTGACTAATAATGACTTTGTTACTATGTAACATTATATTGGTAACTTATTAATGTTAACTTTGTTACTGTGTAACATTATATTGGTTACTGACTAATGTTGTCTTGGTTATTGTGTATCATTATGCTATCTTGGTTAATGCATAATATTACTGACTAATGATTATTTGGTTACTGTCTAACGCTGACTTGGTTACTGTCTAATGCTTGTTTGGTTACTGACTAGTAATATATACTGTTTATTTCCATTGTAAGATGAATGTACAAATGTGTTTTATGTTTTGGTTACTAAAATTATATAGTTTGATTACCGACTAACATTGATTTGGTTACTTTCTAATACTTATTCTGTTGACAGACAATGGAGATGACTTCGTGATTAGTTAATTAACCTAATTCAACTGATTTGGTTACCAAGCATTAGTCAGTAATATTATGTAGTAACCAAGACAAAGATTAATCAAGAATCAATTGAAGATTAGACAATAACCAATATAATGTTACGATAGACCAAGACAACATTAGATAAGATATCAAGACAACATTAGGCGATAAGAATTCAAGATGTTCATGAAGGTAACCAATGTATATTTATATTAATTGTTACTCATCAAATACATTGGTTACCTTCCTGCGACATGCTGGTTACTGTATAATGTTGTCTTGGTTACTGTGTAACCATTATACTGTCTAATGATGTCTTGGTTACTGTCTAATGTTGTCTTGGTTACTGCCTAATGTTGTCTTGGTTACTGCATAATATTATTGACTAAATACATTGGTTACCTTCCTGCAATAAATACATTGGTTAATTTAAATTTTGTTACTGTCTTGGTTACTGTCTTGGTTAACCAATATGACTAAATACATTGGTTACTGTCTTGGTTACTGCCTAATGTTGTCTTGGTTACTATCTAATGTTGTCTTGGTTACTGCATAACCACTCACTATTTATGTGAGATGGATCATCCGAAAATATCTAATACATTTGTTACCTTCCTGCAACATGTTGGTTACTGTCTAATGCTGTCTTGGTTATTATGTAGAATTATGTTGTCTTGGTTAATTCATAATATTACTGACTAATGAAGACTTGGTTACTTACTAATGCTAAATCTATAACTTCGTAACATTATATTGGTTCTTGTCTCCTTGACTTGACTTGTCTTATCGCATGACTTGAGTTCTTGCATAATCGGCACAATTCTGACCCTTGAGTTGTAAACAAATGGTCGTTTCAAGTATTTATTCTTTGCCATTGGAGCATCCATTCAAGCATGGCACCATTATTTTCAATTATTGTAATCGATGGCACGTTCATACAATCAACTTATGGGGGGACACTTGTGACGCCCCCAAAATTAGGTATACATCACCCATCTTGGGTCGCCAGATACATGGTACAGAATTCAAATACAACTTACTAATACAACTGTCGTGTACAATACGACAAAATATAAACTGTGAGTTTGAATACAATTATTGTCTACTAGAGATTATACAAACTCAAAAGGAGTCCTCATTACAATTATTATCACACTATTTCACAGAATAGTGGGGACTACTAATGCTATCCTCTAGACCATTACTCCGTTCCCCGACTCGTCCCAGCTATATTCTCATTTCCTGAAGAGAACGGTGAAAAAGAAAGGGTGAGCTCAACTAGCCCAAGAAGAAATATTATGACTAAGATAATGCGAGAATAAATTATCATTAGCCTTCAATGAGTGTTAAAGCGATAAAATATAATAAACATCAAGTTTAAGCTGCGGTGAACCAAAGAATCCATTAAAAGAGTCAAGTAGAAAATAAAATCTACTATCTTTTATGACTTAAAAGGTTTTTCATCATTTATTATTTGAGACTCAAATTTTAATAAATATTCCACATCATCGAATCACCCCACGCACTACTGACCAAGGATATTCTTTAGTATCACGACCACAATTATCCATGAACTACGACCAAGAATATTTGTGTATTCATTAATGGTCATGATCATGCCAACAATCGTCCATCAATGCACTACGGGCCAATGAGATTTTTACCACATCATTTGTAACATTACGGTCATGATTACACCGAATAATCCTCGGTCATAATCATATCAAGTCCATCTATATGCACTACTGTGCCACAGATGACTTTCAACATAATATAAACATGAGGATGATGACAATGATATAAGAATTCAATAAAACAAGTTCAAGAATTAATTTATCCAGAACCAATAACATCCAAACTATCAACATGATCTTCGCTTTGTAGAGTAAAATTCAAGAATACTTAGAAGAATATTTCCATGGAAGGATTTGGATGAAGCACAAATATCAAGGATATTCCACTAATTTCATGGAGTATAGAAGTCAAAGTTTTAACCAGTGAGTATAATAAAGAATGGAATAACAAAAGAAATCACCATGCATGCGATAGACCGCGACAGCAAAAGTTATTCCAACAGAATAATAAATAACGGAACCGGTCCCCAGAAAACGCATGCAGATGTGATATTCCAATGAATAATAAAGAATGGAACCAGTCCGGCGTAAAAACACAATGAGGATGTTCCAACAGAATAATAATAAAAGCGGAACCGGATGTAAAACACACAAACAGGATGTTCTAATGAATAATAATAAAGACGGAACCGGTCCATTGTAAAACACACAGATGAGGATGTTCCAACAGAATAATAGAAGAATGTCACCAAGTATAGGGTAAATCAGCGTACAAAAGTTATTCCAATGTAATAATAAGCAATGGAATAACAATAGTTCTCTTCATGAATAAGAAAGAATAACACACCTTACTTTAGTAGGAGATTGAAATATGATGGTGTAATAGAATACTCTTCTTCTTTCTCTCTTATTCTCTCTATACTTTCTCTCTCTATAGCTTGAATGAATTCATGAAAAATAATGAAGCACTAGGCCTCTATTTATAGAAGATTTCTAGCTTAGCACTTGCCATGTGAAAAGGCAAGTGGCTTGATGACTGGTGATGTGAAAAGAAAAGTGGTTTAACGCCTGTAATGTGAAACGACAATTGGTTCGACGCCTGTAATGTGAAACGACAAGTGGTTCGACGCCTGTAATATGAAACGGCAAGTGGTTTGACGAATGGTAAAGGTAATTACTATTGGCGAAGGTAATTACTATTGACGAAGGTAATTACTATTGACGAAGAGACTCTTAGATGATGACATATGGGCCCCCCATAAAAATAACCAAACTTACCACAAACGTCTCATAACAGACTCTTTATATACATCAAGGATTGAATAAATATTACCACAAATCATTTTATTTTTAATCAACACATATTTAATCTTTCAACAATTATTAATCATTTATAACTTGTCGTCTCAATTATTGATTTAATAATATAACATATTATCTGAGATGATACTGTGACAATAATTGAATCAATAATATAAGAGATATGATGCAGCAATTACTGTAGTAATAATTTAGTATAGTTGAGTGACTTCTCACGTAAGCATCAATAATCAATCTGAGTGTGCTACTATGCAACCACGCGTATTCATCGTACTTTTTTTACTAGGGTAATTCAACAGTTTTAACGGTAACACCTCCCGTAGTTATTTTTATAGAAAGATAATTTTGTCGTTTTTTAACTACGACAATACTTTCGTTGTGGGGTCCACTAATGATTGAGTAGTCATCACGAATATTCCCAAACAAAAGAATATTCCCCAACCAAATGAATATTTTATAACAACTTGCTTACTTTGCAAAATTTATAAATATTACCCACAACTATAACATTATATCAAATTTATTCCATAATATTCAAAAATAATATTTATAGAAAATTCATCTTTATTTATAAAAGTTGGGGTCTTACAACCTCCCCTTCTTATGAAATTTTGCCCTCGAAATTAGGGTATGTACCTGGTATGTCGAAGAGGTAAGGATACCTTGATTTCATTTGATTCTAACTCCCAAGTCATTTCCTCAACATCGTGGTTTCTCCACAAAACCTTGACTTGAGGTATAACTTTGAGCGTAGAATATGTTCCTTCTTATCCAAGATTTGAACAGGAACCTCTTCATACATCAAATCTTCCGCTATTTCATCCGGTTCTAACTCAATAATATGGTTCGGGTCTTTCACATATTTACGTAACATGGATATGTGAAAAACGTTATGAACACGAGATATACTTGGCGGTAAAAGCGAGTCTATAGGCCACAGTTCCTACTCGATCGAGGATTAAAATGGGCCGATGAATCGAGGATTGAGTTTTCCTCTCTTTCCAAATCTTGTAACTCCTTTCCATGGAGCAACACGTAACAACACATGATCTCCTATATCGAATTTCACGTCTTTTCGATGAAGATCAGCATAACTCTTTTGTCGATTTTGTGAGGTTTTTATACGTTGTCGGATCATTTGAATCCTTTCCGTAGTCATACGTACCAACTCCGGTCCCAACAACGTTGCTTCACCCACCTCATCCCAGCATACTGGAGAACGACACTTTCTTCTATACAATGCTTTGAATGGAGCCATGCCAATACTTGTTTGATAACTGTTGTTATAGGAAAACTCCACCAATGGTAAGAACTTGTCCCAACTTCCTTGAAATCAAGGACGAGTCTTAATAGATCTTCAAGAGTTTGAATAGTCCTCCGATCGTCTGTCTAAATTCGAGGATGATATGCCGAGCTAACTCAGAACTCTCTGTGCCCATAGCTTTTTGCAAACTAACCCAAAATTGTGAAGTGAATCTTGGGTCTCGATCAAAAACTATGGATACCCATAGATACCATGCGATCTTACAATCTCGTTTATGTACAGACAAGCAAGACATTCAAGTGTATAAGTTTCTCGTATCGGTAAGAAATGAGAAGACTTGGTCAATCTATCAACAATGACTCAAATCGCATTTATGCTTTGAGAAACCTAAGGAAGAC
Source organism: Panax ginseng (assembly GCA_020205605.1). Lineage (NCBI taxonomy): Eukaryota > Viridiplantae > Streptophyta > Magnoliopsida > Apiales > Araliaceae > Panax > Panax ginseng. Next base: position 102,850,949 of record CM035137.1, read on the forward strand.
CAGTAACGAAATCCATGGTAATATGCTCCCACTTCCATTCTGGAATTTCAAGTGGTTGCAATGGACCTTTTGGTACTTGATGCTCCGCTTTAACTCGTTAACAAGTTAGACACCTTGAGATAAACAACGCTATTTCTCTCTTCATATTGCTCCACCAAAATGTATAGCGAATATCATGATACATTTTGGTACTCCCGAGATGGATTGCAAGCGGTGTGTTGTGCGCCTCCATCATGATTTTATACTTTAAATCGGGGTTGTTAGGAACACAAAGTCCGGAGTTGACTCAAAGTATTCCTTCTTCATCGATTCTTGCTTCCCAAGATAGCACCTTCTTGCACTTTCTTCCTCATACGCATCGCCTCCGTGTCCGTAGCTTGAGCAACTTTAACTTTATCGATTAAAGTCGGTTCTACTCGTATATTCGCCATCGTCACATGCGTCCCTGGAGTCTTTAACTCTATCTCCATCCTTTGCAAGTCACACAAAATGGGCTCTTGTGTTGACAATATCGCACTCGTACTTGCATATGATCTTCTACTCAATGCGTCAGCTACCACGTTTGCTTTTCCAAGATGGTATTGGATGGTATGATCAAAATCTTTCAATAGTTCAAGCCAACATTGTTGTCGCATGTTGAGTTCCTTTTGAGTGAAGAAATATTTGAGGCTTTTATGATTCGTAAAGATCTCCACTTTCTCCCTATACAAGTAATGCCTCCAAATTTTAAGTGCAAAGACAACAGCTGCCAACTCTAGATCATGAGTAGGATAATTTCTCTCATATTCTTTGAGTTATCGCGAGGCATAGGCTATAACTTTTCCATGTTGCATGAGAACACATCCCAACCCTTTTCCCGAAGTATCACTGTAGATGACAAATCCCTCCGAGCCAGATGGTATTGTTAGAACAGGTGCTGAAATGAGTCTCCTCTTGAGTTCTTGAAAACTCTTCTCACATTCTTCGCTCCAACCGAACTTTGTATCTTTCCGAGTCAGCTGAGTCAATGGAGTAGTGATTCGAGAAAATCCTTCCACGAATCTCCGATAATAACCAGCTAAACCGAGAAAGCTACGTACTTCGATCACTGATTTAGGTTGCTCCCAGCTTTGAATAGCTTCAATCTTTGCTGGGTCAACAGATATTCCATGACTTGATACCACATGCCCAAGGAATGCTACTTCCTCAAGCTAGAACTCGCATTTCTTCAACTTGGCATAAAGCTTATATTCACGAAGCTTTTGGAGTGTCAGCCTCAAGTGTTGCTCATGATCTTCATGGCTTTTGGAATAAATAAGGATGTCATCAATAAAGACGACCACAAAGTGATCCAAATATTCCTTGAATACTCGGTTCATCATATCCATGAAGGCAGCAGGAGCATTAGTCAATCCAAAGGACATGACTAGGAATTCATAATGCCCGTCTTAGGAGTTTCAAAGCCGTCTTTGGAATGTCATCGGTTCTAATCTTCAATTGGTGATATCCGGAATGAAGATCAATCTTTGAAAAGAATTTGGCTCCTTGCAACTGGTCAAACAAGTCATCAATACGTGGTAATGGATACCTATTTTTGATGGTGACATGATTCAACTCTCGATAATCAATACAAAGTCGCATACTCCCATCTTTCTTCTTCACGAATAGAACAGGAGCACCCCAAGGAGAATTACTAGGACAAATAAAGCCAATGTCTAACAATTCCTGCAGTTGGGTCTTTAACTCCTGAAGTTCAATAGGAGCCATTCGATATAGGGCTTTGGAAATGGGTTTTGTACCAGGTTCAAGGTCGATACAAAATTCAATTTCACGCTCTGGGGGTAGGCCAAGAAGTTCTTCGGTGAATACGTCAGGAAATTTATTAACAACAGAAATATCATTCAAAGATGACGTATCTTTGTTTAGATCTGTGACATGAGCTAAGAAAGCTTGACATCCATTTTTCAATAAACGAATAGCTTTATGGCTTGAGATGACCGTGATTGATTTTAATGGTTTGGTCGCTTGAATTCGCATAATAGGTTGATTAGGAATATGAAAGCTAACAACCTTACGAAAACAATCAATTTTTGCATGATGAGTAGTTAACCAATCAATCCCTAGAATCACGTCAAATGCAAGTATTTTCAATGAAATAAGATCGATAGGTAATGTGAGAGTACCGATTTGAACCAAACAAGACTTATAAACAGTGGATTATTGAAGGTTTCTCCCAACGGAGTTTCCACAGATAAGTCAAAGTCTAATTTCTCCGGAGTCAAATTTAATCGATGAGAGCAAGTAGGAGAAATAAAAGAACGGGTAGAACCGGTATCAAATAAAGTATAGACTTCGTTAGAGTTTATGATAAGCTTACTACCGTGATGACCTCATTCGGGTTCCTTGCTTTACGGGAGGTCACAACAAACGCTCTCCCTTTCACTACTGGCTTTGACCTTTTCGGGACTGACCTTTGGTGCCTCAATCCTAGCTGAATTTATCTTCGGTGAACGACAAAATCGGGCTAAGTGACCTTCTCTTCCATAATTATAACATGTTTTGGACGGCATCGCGCAATTTGGACTGATGTGTCCCTCCCCTCCGCATTTGAAGCATATGATAGGTGGTCTTTCTCCTTCCTTAACAACGGGTGCTGGTGCTGACGTCTTTCCATCATTGTTGAATCTCCTCTTCTTGAAATGTCCATTCTTATTGTTTTGGCCCTGATTACCACCGAAGTGGTTACCATTTCTGGCCTGTTGATTCCCTCCATGCTTGTTGTCACCGCTTCGATGACTGCTCTCACTGGTATTATAATTTTGCCGCTCTCTTTTAGTTGTGTTGACTCGTTATCGTGCTCCACTAACTAAGCCCTGTTTACAACATTTGAATACAAAAACAGTTTATGAGAAATAAGATGTTGACGTATCTCCGGCTTCAAACCTCTTAAAAACATTCGCGCCATTCTCTTCATTATCCACCAAGTGGGACGCAAACCGGGATAACTCCGCAAATTTTGCCTCGTATTGCGACACGGTCATATTATTTTGTTCCAACTTGATAAACTCCACCTCCTTCATGTGGCGAATACTTTCGGGAAAGTATTTGTCATTGAACAGCTCCTGGAACTTCTCCCAAGATATCTTGATCTGACAAAGAAGTTGAGTACGTTTTACCGATTCCCACCAGTAATCTGCCTCTCCGCGCAACATAAAGGCTGCAAAGGGAACCTTTTGCTCCTCGGAGCATCCCAAGACATCAAATATCTTGGTGATCTGCTTTATCCATGCTTCCGCCATAAGTGGTTTTGGCTCTCCCTTAAACTCCTATGGTCCCAGCTCCTTGAACTGTTTAGCGGTGACCGCCCGAGAGTTTCCAGTGTTTCCACCTACGTTTTGGACAGGAGCTGTTCTCGCCTGCTGTTGCATGAATTGCATAAAGCCTATGAACATTTGATCATTAATCATTTGGTCAGTGTTGTTGTTTGCATGAGGATTGTCGCCTTCCTGATGCACATTATCCTGATTATTGATATGTGGTTAATCAACGGTCGTCTGTGCTCCATTGCTATTCTCAACATTCTCAGATGTCATTTTCAGATACTGCCACAAAACAAAAGGTTAATTGACATGTAACATATTATCCCTATATTCTAATCGACCAATAAAATAGCACATAAACTTAGGTAGGTCATACTAGCGAAGGAATTCCCCGTCTCTCCCCTCCTAGTACTATTCTCACATCTTAGCTAGGGATCATATCCCTAAGCTTTGACACCAACTGTGACGCCCCTAAAATTAGGTATACATCACCCATCTTGGGTCGCCAGATACATGGTACAGAATTCAAATACAACTTACTAATACAACTGTCGTGTACAATACGACAAAATATAAATTGTGAGTTTGAATACAATTATTGTCTACTAGAGATTATACAAACTCAAAAGGAGTCCTCATTACAAT